>CM056732.1:108985212-109586712 GCA_029844215.1 Przewalskia tangutica
TATTCCAGGATATAATTAAGTTAAGCCCAACATACTTCATATACGCTATCCTATAACCTTCCTTCTCTTTATATCCATGGAAGACAACAACTTCAACAATCAAGTGACTATCACACTTATTTATCATGGTTATTCAATTCTTAATCATGTTAAAATAGTTCACAAAAGCAATCTCAAACTTCTATCAACATTTAAGAATTCAAGAAGGTGAAATTTACACTTTCCTATACTTTAATTCTTCCAAGACACGTATAGGTGATTACCACAATACATATGCTTGATTTCCAATATTATAATCTTAACAAGTAGTCCCTAATACAACACAATCACGTTCAATAATTCCATCAACCTTTCGGCCAACCCATTATTCAATTCCAACACCTTTTCTTAATTCTTTAGAATCTAATTTCATATTTCAATACTTCCACATTACTAATTACAACTTAACTTCAAGATTTCTTTTCAATTCTCAACATGCACTTAGTAATAAGAATAACATCTCAACGCTCCATTCCAATGTACATAAAATAGTCTTCAAGTATATCCAACAACATACTTCCATAACTCATTTCTTTACTCCTTAAAATTCAACTTCCTATTTCAACATTCTTATATAAACAACTACCACTTAAATCTCCATGTTTCCTCCAAATTTGTAACATGTAATCAGCAACAATAACAACAATACTTGACTTCAATTTTTACACCAAATCAGTCCCACAATCGGCTACAATCAATGTCACCACAACACATGCAAATTTCCCTTCCATTCCTCTTAATCTTAGTTTAATTCTCAACACAAGTTCCAATCTAACATTTACAACAACATGCAACTTAATCTATACCATAAGAAGAGGAATTCTTACCTTGATTTTGAACCAAAACAACCCCTAAAGTTTGGTCACTGCCCCAGCCGATTTGCTCACTGTTTTCACGATTTTGGACACCAATTTTTCACCTTTTCAACTCCAAATTGACATGCAAACATCCTACAATGTTACTCCATCATTCTACATGTTTTTCTTCCCAAAAATCTATCTCAAAATTCGAATTTTTCTGGAGAAAAACTGGGCAGTTTCTCGCCCAGCTGCTACCGTCTTGCCACTGTTTTGTGGTGTAAAAATTGGCTTGAATTATGGAGGAATTTTGTCTAGGAAGAAAGGAGATGAAAAACTTGAATCCTTGGCTATGGATTGGGGTTGGGTTCGACTGAATTGAGAGGGAGGAGAGGAGTAAATTTGTTTTTGTGTGGAAGAAATGAAATAGTTAGGGTAATTATTAGGAATTTTCAGATTTCATAATAATACACTTTAGCCCCCCCCTAGATGTCACACTTTGCCCCCTCCAAGTGTTTATTTAACTAAATCAATCCCACTTCTTTTAATCTAAATTTTCATTGCCTTAATTTCTTATCATCGTATCTTATATACCTTACTAACTCATAATAGGAAAATATATATTTGTTTATACCACCATTTCTAAAGAGATTTTACGGCGTCACATTCGTCATTGCCAAAAATTAATCCATATTAGCACGTAAAATATATATAATTTCGAAAATTGGAAATCCCAATCCTTAATGGCGTTCTAAACCCGTGTCTTAACTTACGAGGTGTAACAATTGGTATGGTGAAGAATTTATGGTGGTTAACAGTTTGAATGCTGGAATTGATGCTATCTAAAAAAATGTTTCAAATGACGGTATTTAAGGGATCAAATAGTGATAACATAATTCAATTGAATAATTTTAAGGGTGTTGTCCACAAAGCATCTTAGGATGCTTCAATTAGGGCAATGGAATTGGAGTTTCAACTCTAAAGTACATTTGAGACTACAGTTATTAATTTTTTAGGTTTTTCTATCTGATTGTTCGTACTCTATGCAGGAAAAGGATTCAAAGGTATCATAATTAGAGTCTGAGAATCGAAAAATTAAGGTTGAACTTGAAGAATTTCGCATGGAGGCAACTCACCTGAAAAATCAACAAGCAACAATAAGAAGACTTGAAGAGCGTTGCCGTCAGTTAGAACAACAGGCCAGTATCTATATTTACATATGTACACATGCCTATGTTTGCGACTTGCATATTGGCAGTAATTTTGTTGATAATACTGCAGTGACCCAGTTAGCTAGTTGCTGTGCAATCCCCTAGCATTTAAATTGTTGCTTATCTTTATTAACTACTTTGTAGAAGTTCCACACAAGTAGGATTTGCATCACTAGATTTGAATTATGCGGAGTGGATCAGTGTAACCACTGTCAGGTTCTATGTAAAATTAACTTTGAGAGAGGGGAAAAGGAAAGAAACAGATCAGGCTTGGTGACTGCTAGTTTTCACTTTTCAAACCCACGGATCTTCTCAAGAAGCTCTACATTTTGCTAGGATTCAACTCGATAAAGGCTTATCCAACAACAAACCTAAAAATAAAACGAACACTAGAGAAAGTCTGCTTATTCTCTTTCGAAATTTGAACTACCTGCTATACTATTTCTCGGTTCATAACAGGTTATCAGCTGCTTAATGTTTTCATGCACATTAGATTTCCTGTATCCTTGTCCTTCCTTCTATTTCTTAGTCTTTTTCCCATTGGGTGGGGAGTGAGGTTTGAGTTAGAATTTAGTACTTTCTGATGTTGGACTTCCTCTATGAAGGAAAGCCCATCTTCGTAGTACCATCTGATGTTGCAAATTTGAGTACATAGTAGCCTGTTTCATTCTGTTTCAGCTTTAACATGTCCTTTCTGTGGTTCAGATGGAGGAGAAAGTCAAACAAGTTGTAGAAATTAAGCAACGCAGTTTGGCAGAAGAGAACCAGAAAACACTGGAGGTTTTAAAAGAAAGGTGTTGCATTCTGTTGTGATATGAAGATTCAACTACATTAAGCTACAGCCCTGGCCTTTGGTCACTTTTATCTTAGAACAAGTATTTGGTGTCATATTTTTCCTCTTGGAATAGGGATATCATGATTTGCAGTCTTTTATTTGATGCAGGGAACAATTATTGCAGGATCAATTACGGCAAGCTCAAGAAAGCGTTTCAACCATGCAGAAGTTGCATGAACTTGCGCAGAGCCAGTTGTTTGAAGTTCGTGCACAATCAGGTGTTATATTCATCTAGACCATAAATCTGTTTATTTCTTTAATGTGTACTATGCTAATGACTAATCTGAAGTAAGTGTACAATTCTTTTTTATTATCAAAGTTTTGTTTTGGATATGGATTTTCTACTTACCTTAATACATAGTTGTACCAACTCTTTTGTACTCATATAGAGGAAGAGACGGCGTCAAAGCAATCAGAAGTCAGTTTGTTAATGGATGAGGTTGAACGGGCGCAGGCTCGCCTTTTTAGTCTTGAAAGAGAAAAGGTAGTAGGATCAAACTAGCTTTATTTTCATTTTTCTCCTTTTTGTGGTACATTGCTTCACTTTAAATTCCATAGCGAGAATTTCAGCTGTGGGCACTTTTCCACGCTGTTTTGGCGAGACTCAGTCAGCTCAACCATAAGATCCTAGGGCAGAGACTTAGTGACAATTCTCGTTTTGGATGTATTAATGCTTTGTCTTATTCAGGGATTGTTGCGTTCACAATTACAGACGGCTAATGAAGATAATGATCACAAGAACTTCATGGTGTAACAATTTTGTTTTATCTCCGCTGCCAGACTGCACATATACTGTGAAGCCCATCTCCTGACAAGCTTTGGTATCTGGTGGATCAACTTGTGGCTGATGAAGGATGTTCTTAGCTTGTTATGCTGGTTCCTTGGAAAGTTTATTGAAAATTTAAAAATTAAATGGTCAAAAGAGCTGTTTTGCACATCTGAGCATGGTCATGCAATTTACCAAGAGGAAAGCTAATTGTGAGAGTTTGCTTGCATGGCATACTCCAGAGCAAACATTGTCAAGATCAGAGTATAAAATACAGCAACGAAGTCATGCTTAAACCTTTTAATGTATTAACACGTGAATTATGATCTATGACATACTCGTGTTGTTTCTCTGTAATTCCTTCTTTTCTCTCTAAAACATGTCTATCATTGATAGAGGTTAAAGTAACTGGTCTAAAGTATTCACTGCTTCACTTTCACGCAAATAGTTCCCTTGGGACTTCTCTGATTGCCAAGGAGAAGATCATTTCTGAACTAAATACAGAACTTCATAATTTGGAGAACACCTTATCAAATGAGCGAGAACAGCACATGAAAGAGATAAAAAAGTTGAATGCTATGCTTAATGAAAAGGTATGTTTCTGTGGTGCTAGCTAACAAGAGTTTTTCCCTCTTCGCCGTAATGTACAGATAAATGAAAGTTGTAACAGGTTTGGTTGTATATATCAGTATAAAACTGCTCCAGTTGACTTCTTAATGTAGTGGAATTTCTGATGTTCATTGGTTTATACCGAATTTGTGGGACCAATTTGAATAAAGTTCATTTTTGCCACATTAGGGAATAGAATAGATGTTCGTGAAGTCGATAATCGGGTATACTGTAAAACTTTTCCTTTATGTTTTATCCCCTCTAATCTATTTTCATGTCAGCAATTTAGGTGCTCTGAAATATATCTCACATTTCTCTCATGAAGTTACTCCTATGTATTTATGCCTCTCAAATTGACTCAGATCCTCCAAGATCACTTATGCTGACTATTTCACGCTGAAGGGGCAGGGGTTCAACTTTGATAAGTTGCTGCGATTAATCTATTATATTGTGATATACATCTAGTTTTGTTGTTGGTCAATCTCCCTTTCAAGGCCTTTCTTTCTCGTTTCCTCTATTTAATTCATGTTTTTATACACCCTAGGAAGTTGCTCTTGAGAAACTGAAAGAGGAACTTCAAACAAGGCAACAACAAAGTTGGTTGATGATTTGAGGAAGAAAGTTAAAATCTTACAGGTTATTCTCGCTCAATATGCTTCAGTTACTCAACTTTGTATAGGTTCTACAAGTCTTTTTAATTTATTGTTTTTCATTGAACTTCTAACTTCTCAAGATAGCATAAGAAATATTGAAACTCATTTCGCAACATGTTAGATATTAACTTCTTTTCTCTTTTTCTTCATTTTCCTTTTTCTTCCCTGTGTTACATCAACTTGCTCCACTGTATCCAGCTTCATTTGTTACTTCTATTCCTCTTCGAGTTTGGAACTTTGGTCTCTCCATGATACACAACCTAGAATGTTATTGACATATGCTCCACTATAATACTTTTGTTGCTTTGAGTAGGCAGTGGGTTACAATACAATTGAGGCTGAAGATTGGGAAGTTGCTACCAGTGGGCAAGAGATGAGCAAACTTGAGTCCTTACTTCTTGATAAGAATCGAAAAGTGGAGCATGAGCTGACACAATTAAAGGTAATTTAAAAGTAGTTATGGAAAAAATATGAATATATTTAGTAATGCTCTCAGAGATTAAAGATGTTTCTTCATTTATCGTATAAAACTATATATCTAAGGAGTCAATCTAAAAGCACACGTATACCTGAGATTAGTGCTGAATACTTGAACTACTTCGTGATGATCAATCATTGAATCATGTTGTTTTAACTACTTCCAGTGATTTCAGGTCCAGCTTTCTGAAAGGACTTCTTCGTTGGAATCTTCCGAAGCCAATATTGTAGAACTAACAGCAAAGCTTAATGAACAACAAAGATTAATACAGAAGTTAGAGGATGATATGTAACAGATCCGGCGATCTGTTATAGCTTTGGATTGAAAGGGAAAAGGGGAAAGGAAGAGAGAGAATAGAGAGAATAGGTTATATTTCTGAATGCTCTCAAATGGGTCTTAGTCGATGGCTTTAAGCCTTACAGTGGTCAAAAAACGTAAATAGAAGACTAAGGGGCTAAAAGTACTACTATTACAAAATAGGGACTTAATGTGACTTAATAAAAAACTATCACAAATACAAGTTTGTGACACTCCATCCTCCTTCGAATTAGTCTCGTCTTCAGAAAGTCGCAATCTCGGGAAATTGCGACTTGATGAAATTGTAGTCCTCCCAAGTAGCTTCTTCAGGTGCAAGGTTGGCCCATTGAATCAGGATCTGCGTATTAGCTCTATTCCCTTTTTTAATCAGTCTTCTATCCAACACTGCCACTGGTTCAGTTCTAATTTGCCCGTCTGTCGAGCAGAAAGGAGGGTCTATTGAGGGTGATATGTGAACTCCAATTCTCTTCTTCAACTGCGAAACATGAAATACAGGGTGTATTCTTGCTGTCGGAGGCAATGCTAACTTGTAGGCTACGGGTCCAATTTTCTGGATCACCTGATAAGGTCCATAAAACTTGGATGTCAGTTTAAGACTTGTTCTGATGGCAACTGAAGTCTGTCGGTATGGCTGTAATTTCATATATACCCAATCCCCCTCGTCGAATTCTCTTTCGATTCTTCTCTTATCTGCATTCACTTTCATTCTGTTCTGAGGTACCAGTAGGTTCTCCTTTAACATCTTAGTAACTACTTACCTTTCATAGCATTAAATCGGTATCGTGGATTGAGTGATGAGTTCAAATGTCAACGAGGTGGCTCGTAACCATACATTACTTTGAATGGTGTCATTTTTAGAGTGTGTGGTAATTCTTTGTTGTACGAAAATTCGACTGTGATAACCACTTATGCCACTCCTTGGGCTTGTGACTAGTCATACACCTCAGTAGTTTTCAAGCATCTGTTGAGTCTTTACGTACGCCCGTCGGTTTGTGGGTGGTATCTTTGAGCTATAGCATAATTTCACTGCGATAACACGAGACTCTTTCCAAAAATGCGAGAATACCTTATCTCATGCGAAACTATGCTCTTAGGCATACCGTGCGACTTGTAGATGCGATCTAAGAATAGCCGAGCCACGGCGATGTAAAGGATGATTTAGACCAATGAAATGGGCATATTTACTGTACCTGTCAATGACCACCAATACAGTATCTTTCCATTCCGATTTAGGTAATCCCTCTATGAAGTCCATAGAAATATGTTCCCAAGCCCCGCTACGGTATGGGTAGGGGTTGTAACAGACCTGGATAAGATACTTGCTCACTTTTACACCTCTGACAAACATCACAACTCTGAACTGCAGATTTTATGTTCTGTATCATAGCTGGCCAGTAAAAAACAGCCTTGAGCCTTTGATAAGTTGCCCAAGCTCCTGAGTGCCCCCCCAGGTGTACAGTTGCTATCAGTTTGTGCCTTAAGGATCCATGCTGCCCTACCCATACTCTCCCTTTGTATCTGATCAGTCCTTGTTGTAGAGATAAGCCCAACTCAGGTTCATTGTTGGTACTAATGGTGGTGATGGCTTGTAAGACCTCAGGATCCCCCTTATAACTCTCCAGGACTTCTTCAATCCACTTAGGTTGAATTTGAGTGATAACCCTGCAGTGTGGTAACACTATCTCAGTATCTGACTCTCTTGGGCAAGGTACCCTTCTGGATAATGCATCAGCAACTACATTCTCGACCCCTTTCTTGTATTGGATATCAAAGCTCAAACCCATCAGCTTAGTCAATCCTTTGTGTTGTAATGTAGTGGTGATCTTTTGCTCTTGTAAAAATTTGAGACTGAAATGGTCAGTCTTGATTATGAAATGTTGTGGACTCAGGTAATGCCTCCACCTTTCCACTGCTTGCAGTAAGGCTATTAGTTCTTTCTCATAAGTTGATAATCCTTGATGCCTCTTACTCAGGCCTTGACTCATAAAGGCTAGAGGTCTCTTCTCCTGCGTCAACCTTTGCCCAACACGGTGTTACTTGCGTCATACCTCTAATACAAAAGTCTTATTGAAGTCTGGTAAGGCTAAGACAGGTGTGCTAGACATAGCCTTCTTGTCTGTGAAGGCGATCGCCTCGAGTTCGGCCAAACTCTCCTTTTCTTGTGATTTGTTAATGGTTTACTAATGTGAGCATAATTTTTAACAAATTTCCTGTAGTAACCAGTCAGTCCTAGGAATCCCCTTAGTTCTTTGATGGTGTTTGGTTTGGGCCACTCTATCATGGCAGCAACCTTCCCAGGATCAGTACTCACCCCATTGTGGGCAATAATGTGCCCCAAATATTCCACTTGAGGTGTCGAATGCACACTTCCGAGCTTAACATTGATTGATTGTCTTGGCGATTGCGGGGTAGTTTCTAGGTGTCTCGGATGCTCATCCCGGTTTCTTTGTATATCAAAATATCATCAAAGAAAACCGGGATGAACTTTACGAGATCTTCTGAACATTATTCATGAGGGCTTGGAAGGTGGCAGGTGCATTAGTGAGGCCAAAAGGCATTACTCTGAATTCCCAGAGTCCATGGTGTGTCCTGAAGGCAGTTTTGTATTCTTCCCCTTCCTTCATCCTTACTTGATGGTAACCTGCTCTAAGGTCCATCTTAGAGAAGATCTTAGCTCGGCTAACTCATCCAATAAGTCCTCCATCATTGGTATGGGATATTTATTCTTCACGATTAAGTTGTTTAATTTTACGTAGTCCACACATAGCCTCGTGAAGCATCTTTCTTCTTAACTAGCAGGCGGGGATGCAAGGAGATTGGCTAGGAATGTGATCTCTCTTGACCATTTCTGTTATTATGGCTTCAATAGCATTCTTTTGGTCAAAAGAGTACCTGTAGGGCCTTAAATTGAATGGATGGGCTCCCGGAATCAGATTGATTCTGTGGTCACATTCCCTTTTTGGTGGAAGTTCAGTGGGTTCTTGGAATACCTTCTTGTACCTCTGCAACAGTTTCTCAATTGCTGGCACCCTCAATTCATCTACTGTTCTTTCCTTGTTATTGATCAAGGCTAGTTAATTTACTACTTCCGAACTTCCACATTGTAACATTCTTCTCAGCTTCTTAGTGTCAATGGTTGTTACCTTAGCATTATATGGCAACCCATACAATGTGATCATCTTCCCCTTATACCAAAAGCTCAGGCTGTGTGGTCTGGTGTGTAAGATGATAGGTGATACTTCATTTATCCAATCCATGCCCAGAATCATATCACATCCCCCCACTTTGAGTAAGCTAAATTTAAATTTGAAAAAATCCTCTTGCATTGCCCACTGGAATGCTGAAACCTCCTCCTGACAAGTTATTTCCTGTCCATTGGCTACCACTACCTTCAAAGGTCTCCTCATAGGTTGCCTAGTCAGTTTTAGTCTTTTGGTGACATAGGGATCGAAGCAGTGAGTGGATCCACCGCTCATCAATCTTTAATTGGCACCTTGTTGACATGCCCCAAAATCCTTATAGTTGATCCTTTTTCCTTATGCGAGCTTAGCTGACAAGGCATGAATTGACATCACTTGTTCTTCCTCAATTCCTTCCAGTATCACCACGTCTACAAACTCTTCAGCCGCCTCATCACCCTCTTTTTCAATGCCTTCCATGACGCATACCTGAAATTTCTTAGCTCTGCATTGACCGGTGTGTACCTCTCTTACACCTATAACACAGCCCTTGCTGCCTCAGATTCTCCAGGTGTGGGGGTAGGTTATTTGGAATAAAGTGAGGTTTTATGGGTGGTCTTTGGTTGGTATAAGGGAGTTTGAGTGGGGTTTGGTAAGTTGGGTTATGGATAAGTTTGTTTGGGGCATTTACTGACTGTTTTTGGAAAAAGCTTGGGTTAGTTTTTGGTGGTGTATGGGCTGTATATTTGTGGTTGGCAAAAGGTGTAAGGGCTTTAAAAGATTCTTCATATAATTTGGCAATTTCATACGCATTCAACACAGTAGTAGGGGATGCTAGTTTCACCAATGGCTTGATTTACGGCAGGTCCGATGAAGGTAGCTCGTGGTTTGCCGTTAAGTAGTGGATTTAACACAGCCATGTGGCTGATTAACTCCTCAAATCTGTTTTGGTAATGTTCTACTGTACCTTCTTGAGTAATCTTATTAAATTCCTCCACCACATCCTGTGGTCTTAAACTTCCAAACCTCCTACAAACTTCTTCACAGAATTTGCCCCACGATGGAACCCCTTTTTGGTGTAGTGTATAGCCATCCAACCACAAGTCAACCCTATCACCGATATGTATCGACGCATATCGTAATTTTTCGTGGTCTGGAACATTATATAATTCGAAAAATTTCTCACATTTTCTCAACCAGCTCCTGGGGTTAACCCCTTCAAACTCTGGAAAGTTAATTTTGGGTTTTTGGGGTCTGTATTGGTTAGGGTTTTCTGGAGTGTGAACTATGGTTCCGGATAATGTTGGTGGTGAGGATGAGTAGACTGGGTTTCTGAAAATGGGAGGGCTAGATAAGAGGGGTGCTGGTGGAAAAGTGAATCCCCTCCCGACACTACCACTCGACGACGCAAATTGCTGATAATGAGATTTAGGGTTTAGATTACCTTCCGTCAGTTCATTGTTGTATCCCGACGATACAGTCTGCATGTTGGTTGGAATGGTTCCGATGGTGAAATGGGGTTGCATCGTTGCCGGCGACGCTGGTGTTGAGTTTCCCGATGTGTTCTGCTGTAGCAATAAATCGAGTTTTCGATTCAGTTCACGATTTGCTTCGGAGTATTTCAGGTCGAAGGTATCCAGCCTTCTGTTGGTGTCATCTGATTTCTTCCCGTTTTCTTCTACTATCACTGCTAGCTGCGCTTTCAAGATTCTCATGTCGTCGTATAAGTGTTGTAGTTCTGGCGGAAGGTCGGTCCCCGGCGTCGGAGGAGCTTCTGATACCATTTGTAACAGATCCGGCGATCTGTTATAGCTTTGGATTGAAAGGGAAAAGGGGAAAGGAAGAGAGAGAATAGAGAGAATAGGTTATATTTCTGAATGCCCTCAAATGGGTCTTAGTCGATGGCTTTAAGCCTTACAGTGGTCAAAAAACGTAAATAGAAGACTAAGGGGCTAAAAGTACTACTATTACAAAATAGGGACTTAATGTGACTTAATAAAAAACTATCACAAATACAAGTTTGTGACATGATATTCTAAAGATTAAACAAGTGCCATCCTCATATGTGCAAAACAGCTCTTTTGACCATTTTATTTTTAAATTTTCAATAAACTTTCTAAGGAATCAGCATAACAAGCTAAGAACATCCTTCATCAGCCACAAGTTGATCCACCAGATACCAAAGCTTGTCAGGAGATGGGCCTCACAGTATATGTGCAGTCTGGCAGCGGAGATAAAACAAAATTGTTACACAATGAAGTTTACCTGTTCTTGTGATCATTATCTTCATTCGCCGTCTGTAATTGTGAACGCAACAATCCCTGAATAAGACAAAGCATTAATACATCCAAAACGAGAATTGTCACTAAGTCTCTGCCCTAGGATCTTATGGTTGAGCCGACTGAGTCTCGCCAAAACAGCGTGGAGAAGTGCCCACAGCTGAAATTCTCGCTATGGAATTTAAAGTGAAGCAATGTACCACAAAAAGGAGAAAAATGAAAATAAAGCTAGTTTGATCCTACTACCTTTTCTCTTTCAAGACTAAATAAAGAGAGTGGCTCTGGTCCAGACATTTATGTAGGAGGTCACTTTATCAATGAGGGGCTCATAATGGATGACCTTAAGAGTACTAGCATCCAAGGGAATACCTAAGTAACGAAACGGCAAGGAGCCGATCTGAAAGTTAGTTATCCCCTTGATATCGTTCAACTCCTCCTCCGGGATACCAACCGTGTACAGGTTGGACTTTAAAGCGTTGGAGTTGAGGCCAGAGCAATTACCGAAAGTGTCCAAACAATCCTTGATGATGCGGACCGAGTGGGAATCACCCCTAGAGAGGAGAAGCAGGTCATCGGCAAACGCTATATGAGTGATCTTTAAGCCACCACATTTCAGATGGTAATTGAATTCCATGTCGTGTGTGGACTTCTTGATCAATCTAGAGAAATACTCAAGGCAAATGACAAACAGAGAAGGAGAAAGTGGATCTCCCTGTCTTAAACATTTCTGACCTTTGAAGTGGCCATAGATACTACCATTGACGGAAACTGAATAAGACGTAGTAGAGATACATTCCATAATGAGGTCGACGAAGCGTTCCGGGAAATGAGCCCAAGTAAGACATCCTTCAAAAAAATCCAGTTGTTAGACATATTTAATATACACTTTTTGAGTCATTTTTAGTTAGTATTTTTCTTATTTTCTTTGAAATTAGTGTCGTGTTAGGGTCGTTTTTATTTCTTTTGAGTCACATCGGTCCTAAATGGAGAAATGAGCTTAATTGAGGTGTAATTGCACAAGAAAAGGCCAAGAAATGGATTGCAATGCTTGTTCTGTCGTTTGTCACACGGTGGGAAAAACAAATAGTATTTGTGTTAGTCAAGGGCTATTACTTCCAAATCCTGGCGTAGACTGAGAGACAGTTTATCATTAAAGCTATATACTGGGAAGGTGTATCAGCAATTTTAGTTCCAAGCTCTAAACCTCATAAACCTCTAGCTTGACACATTTGTGATTGCACACCTTCATCTCATCTTCTAATATATGATGTGCTTTACTAACCAAATAGAATTAAACTTATGTAAGCTGAGCTGAGATTTTATTGTCAAGTTTCACATATGAACAAATTGATGAAGATTATCAACTAATCCTGTTCAATGCTGTTGCTGAAAAGAATGGCTGGGTTTCTGATTTTGATGTGCTGCTTGCTGTTTTAATTTCAAAATTTAGATTTATAATTCCTGGCCTAAAACATGTTACCTATGTGTTTCAAATCTGATAAAAGCAGTAGCAAGTTTGGATTAAGTTACGATAAGCAAATGTTGTGGTAAAAGTTAGATGTCGTTGTTGGCACTGGTTTTATCAAGGACGGGTAATAGTCGATTCAAGTCTCAAACATTTTATATCATTTAAAAGATAAATATATAAAATAATAATTATTGATATTCTCAGATTCAGCAGAAATAAGATTTAGAACAATTATATGTGACAAATACTTTGTTAACACGTGACATTTTCCTTTGCCGGTGTTAATGCAAGAGGGGAAAGAGGAGATATCCTAGGACAGTATTTTTTGCACTAGAATTAGAAATGCGATTGTTAAAATCAACGTGCAAATGTTATGTAATAATGTGAAGCCAAATTTCATTTTGCAGATATGCCCGTACATTTGTATTCTTTTACACCATTGGGTTGCACATTTTAGTTTTCACCTGCCTATACAGGATGTCAGCTTTGAGTAACCTCAGGTACTGCCCCATGCACACACCCCTAATCTCTCTATACGAAAGAAATTTCTTTGTTGTTTCTGTGGTGTAATTCAGGATTCATAAGGTGTTTGTTATTAGATTGAGTTGATTTTTTTGCAGTCATGGATCTGAAGAATCTTTTGTTGGAGATAAGACTATTGATCTTCCTCATGCCCTATAAGTCCTCTTCCGATATATAACAATTTTGATTCGTTCAAGTCCTTGCAATCACCTGGGAACATATAAGAACTCTGTATATTGTGTATAGCTTTAATATAGATTTACCTGTAGTTACATTATAACTGATTATGCAAATTCCTTTGCACAGTCAGTGCACATCATTTAAACTCTTAGGAAAATTGTTATCCTGAAAATGTTTTCCAATAGTTAGTTTCCTTGAATTTTGGAAAACATTTTCTATGAGAACAGTGTTTTCGTTGAAAATAGAGAAAATGACTTCTCTCACTATGAGTGAAAGGTATTTTCTTTTACAAACATTATGCTCTTATTAAATCTCGCATGTCTTATTCTCTGTTACCAATAATTGGTATCTAAGGATATCAGCAAAACGTTATCCTCTTATCTTATCGTGCTTCTTGTTTATTCATCACTTGTAACTTGTGTTTATATCCAACTAGAAACAAGACAAAAAAAAAATGTGTCTATCCAACTACAACAACAACATACCCATTCGGAAAGTTATTTTCAAGGGAGAATGTTTTCCACTTTAATGACAAAGTTTCATCAATTTCTAAGATAGTTTTTTCGTCATTTTCACTTCTATTACCACTATATATGTTCCTTACTACGCGGAAGTCACTTTAAGCGACTCATTTCACTTGTTTGTAATTGCACTCTTCTACTAATGGCTTGAAGAGTTGAAGGGATTTGGACTTACGTTTCACATTGTAAAGTGAAGACGTCAATGTATTAAACAAATAAATACCTCAACACCAAGTAACTGAATAGTTTTGTGGCTCATTACAACTTTTCTTTTTCTGTTTTATGACAAATCTCACCAGAGATCTTTACTTTTACATGCTAAGAGATCTAAAAATAAACACCAGAAATTTTGCAGGATCACTTGAATATTTCAACTAGGTTATCACAATCGGTAATTATAGAGCTCATTACAATTGTTTCTTTTTAACTATATAACTCATCTGACAGAAGATTGAGCATATGTAGTGTTATAGAACTTAAGCAGAGGCAGTAAGAAGAGTGAAACACTAGCCTACAAGCTGACCCAATGCTACATATAATCGGTAGTGATATTGAATTGCATCAAACAGTTGTAGTGGTGTACTGAAAGATCTCATTTGCAAACAATAATATCGTATTATAAGCACTCTTTAACAACCCAGTCGTTGTAGTATAGTGGTAAGTATTCCCGCCTGTCACGCGGGTGACCCGGGTTCGATCCCCGGCAACGGCGTATAATAAGTTTTTGCACGCACCGGCGACTCTTTTTTCCTATCAAACAGATACCTCAATCAGAAGTAAAAAAAATTCACTATATCGTCTCGTCATAACAAAGTCGTTGTAGTATAGTGGTAAGTATTCCCGCCTGTCACGCGGGTGACCCGGGTTCGATCCCCGGCAACGGCGTTCCCTTTTTTCCCTAAGTTTCTGGGTCTCATTTTCCAGTTTTTAATTTGATAGTTTCCTTTTAATATGTACGTTTAAATTATCCACACTGATTTTGCTTTTCTTTATTCTGAGAATTTGGTAGCTCCACCTATTTGGGGCATTTGCAACATTTCGTCACGGCTTATTGTAGAAGCACGAACAAATTTAATATGGGTGAGTCACAACCAACAATAGTTGTGTGAGGCCACCTTTAACTTTTTGACAAGTATTTTAGTGGGCCCCTTGTTGTCAGCACACACAGACACACTCTCTCGTTTGTTTCCTCAAATTCTCCTCGTTCCATATTTACAGTTTACTAGTAGTATTTGTTTTTTTTCCAACATTCTCTATTTTATCTTAATTCTTTCTCTTTTTTCACTTGTATTTTTTACAATCCTTTCTTAATTCCTGTTAAAAAAACTGGATCAATATCACGATGATCTATTTCTCTACCCTTCTCTGTTCATACTCTTTTGTGCATTTACTAATTAACTTGTTGGGTTTTTCTTTCTCTTTTTTATTTTTACCCGGTGTTCTGTACGAAATATAGACCCACATGTTGCACTACATACTTTGATGATGATTTTGTTTTATCAATAGGCCATTAATCATTGTGTCCCTCAACTAAATTAATTAAAGAAATTAATCCTTGTACCCCCATCTAAATCAACTAAAAATAATTAATCCTTGTACTCCTATAAAATAAAATTCATTTTACATCTAATCAAACCCCAAGAAAACCACAAAAAGAAAGGAGTGAAGCGTGTTTGATTGCTTGGAAAGTGGGACCTACAATCCTAGTCCATTTGTCAATAAAAGAATGCCTCACACCATATGAGTTGGCACACCGTAAAAAATATCGTAGAAGCAGCACTAGAATGATTAGGAACCGTGAGATGCATAATTGACAACTAAATCCTTACCTAGAACTATAGTGACATATGCTGCTTAAAAGGGAGTACGTAGTAGGGAAGTAACTTTCAAAGTCGTGATCAGATTATGACCTAATAATAAAGGAGATTCAATGAATCAGAACAACTCCTATACTATCAAAGACTTCTGTTAGCCATAGCCAGATCAAGAAATTAAATTTATGGGTTATGAATTCTAGAGAAGGATGCTTATTAGATTAAGAATAAATTATTTTATATATTTTAATTAAGTATTAACACAAATCAAATTTTGACCAAAGTTATTAAGTTCTATCATATCATAATCAGAACTCTAGCTCCTCTCCAGTTAATCACTGCCAAACTAGTATTATAGATGGAAGGGAAATAAGTCGGTAATGCATCAAAGAAATATAAGGACATTTACTTCACTTCACATAAGGTTTATCACTTAATTTTAATTTTTATCTTAATTTGTCGCTTAATGATGGTAAATAAACATGAATTGGTGCATACAATGAATTGTACTCAAAATTAAGTTTTTTCTTGCGTAAAGAATAACTCATCTTTTATGTGAGAATTTTTTATTTTCCCCACTGAACACGCAATTCATTTCATAGAATTTCCTTAAGTTGTTTGCACTAAAAAATCAACAGGATTTTTAAGCATCAGATTACATATGGCAACCTGTTGGAATCTGGTGCTTAAGCATCAGATTTCATCGAAAAAATTAAGAATCAGATAATTCGCATAGAATTCGCCCGCGAAACGAAAAGGAAATTGTACCAACTATATGACTAAAACGGATGAAGCACAAGGAGACAAAGAATGGCATTAGATCCGTGAGCCAAAGAACATGAGCGCTGCATGCAGATTCTTATGTCATATCCCTCCTTTTGCTCTTAATGTGAAAATGACTTGAACAGTGCAAATAATTGTTACTCTATTAGTGGTGTATCAAGTAGGACTGGCCAGTGGGCCGGGCCGGGCCCACCGGGGTCGGGTTAAGCGGGGTCGGGGCGGAGAAAAGGGGCGGGTCGAGCTGGGGCGGGCCTGGCGGGGTCGGGTCGGGCGGGACCATGCGTGTCGTCCGGTCCCGTTAGGTAGAAGTCGGGGCGGGGCCAGATGCAGCGGGTTTTTTTTTAAATTTTTTCACTAAATTAAAAATACTAAATTACTAACAAAGTAACATTAACATATAGTCATATACTTGTCATATAGTCATATACATATACTATAATATTATAGACTTATAGTATTATAATTATAGTATTATACTCATATATATAATATATTTATAAACTATAAAGTATAAACTATAACAGTATAAACTATAAAGTATAAAGTATAAACTAAATAATTAAACAAAGACAAGAAGAGTGTAAAAAAAAACATCCAGAAATTTGTTTTGTCATATATATTATTAATTATTTCATTGAAATATACAAGATTCAAAATTACAACATTGTAGTGTACTGTTGTTGAAAAAAATTGCAAAAGACATAGAAAAATTAAAAAATTGCAATGAAATAAATTACTGTCACGCCCCGACTTTTCCTAAGTCTTTACTTAGGGCGTGATGGCACCTGGACAATTATTTTCCACCAGGAGCACCATTTAATTCCCTTTATTTAGAAATTTAAACTTATATTAAAAAACGGAGCTATTAATAAAAATAACAATAAATAAATTTGTTTATGACTTTATTGAAAATATAACGCGAGCTCATGCTCGTGCAAATATTGTTTCTACATAGACATACTGACAAATATTATTCTAAGTTGGAAGGGAGACCATTCCACACGGGCATTTCCCGAGACATTGGGCCGACATTACGAACTTTGAGTACCAAGCGAAACAATGGACTTGGTATGACAAGAGGTGCGGGACGATCGCTAGCCTTGGCGTGGAGCCTTTCCTCTATCACGCTTTCTGAAACATGTTAAATAAAGTCGGTCCTACAATGGTGAGTGAGAACCTTACCCTGCAATTTAAAGTAACACCACAATATTCCAAGCGCAATCACATTATAACGTAATAAGCATATTGCAAAAACATATCAGGTTACAACATTTTTAAATATGCAACAACTCCTCATAGGAAATTCTCGGTTTAACTAACACTTCAGTTTATCTCGTATTATACGTTAGGACATTCCCCTACATTTCCATATGTTTGTTACATTTATATATTTGTGAACGCGTATTCACTTTTCATATTTATATAAAGCGAACATGTATTCATCTTTCATATTTGTTGCAACCCGATTCATTATATTTACGTATTTGTGAACACTTATTCACTTTACGTTTTGTTGCGGCGTGCAACCCGATCCATTATGTTTACGTATTCGTGAACGCGTATTCACTTTACGTTTTATTGCGTGCAACCCACCCATTATATTTACGTATTTGTGAACGCGTTTTCTCTTTCCGTTTTGTTGCGGCGTGCAACCCGACTCATTATTTTTAAGTATTTGTGAACACGTATTCACTTTACGTTTTGTTGCGGCGTGCAACCCGATCCATTATGTTCACGTATTTGTGAACGCGTATTCACTTTACGTTTTGTTGCGGCGTGCAACCCGATCCATTATATTTACGTATTTGTGAAAACGTATTCAATTTACGTTTTGTTGCGCGCAACCCGATCCATTATGTTTACGTATTTGTGAACGCGTATTCACTTTACGTTTTGTTGCGGCGTGCAACCCGATCCATTATATATTTATATATTTATGTGAACACGTATTCACTTTTCATATTTTTCAGAAGATCGAATAAATACTATTCTCTTTTCTAACATTCTGTCATTCATACTTGTAACGATTATAACTTTTTAACCATAACTCCAAATAAGGTGTTTCTCAAGCGGAAACTAAGGTAAGACGGGGATCTTTCACTGTACCAAATTTTATTTAAAACTACTTTGGGTAACTAACACAAATTTATCCTCAAAACAGCCACATGAAATTGGTTTCGGCAGAATTTTTATTAAACATAACCCAATCTTAGAATAGTCATAACTCCTAATCTGTAAACCCGTTCAAGCCCCATAAAATCTCAAAACGACGATAACAGAGAGATACACGTCTCCATGTGAACCATCCTTTCATATTATGTACCATTTGGTACAGTTTTACACTTTTATTCGCTGCCCTTCCTGGATCTCGATAGATCCGAGGCAGAAACTTTAAACAGCGATAACTCTCAATCCGTAAGTCGGATAGACCCCCGTAAGGTTTCAAAATGTCCAAAACAGAGAGATCTAGAACTTTAGTTTAGCACAAATTTTCATATTCCCCACGGATTAGTACAGTTTTACGTTTCAACGTCCTGCCCTTCTGGATTCCGACGAATCCGAGACAGCAACTTCAAACTACAATAACTCTCAACTCGTAAGTCTGTTTTAACAACTCTTTATCTATATCTGTCCGTAACAGAGAGATTTACAACCATGTAAATTTTCATATAATTCCAATAAGTAAAAAGCAATAAAGACAGTCCGTAATTATGTCTTTCCGAATTTCGGCCAAATCTAAGGCAGAAACTTTGAACTATGATAACTTTCAAACCGTATGTCCATTTTACCTCATTTTTGGTTCTATATGATCATAATAGAGAGGTGTACCATTATTCCGAATTTCATCAAATTCTAACAATTATAACTCAGTGAGAACAGTTCGTAAAGTTCATGACGCAACTAGTCGTCTAAACAATCAAAAGTTCAATATTTCTTTTCAACACTCAATTCTTATTCTAACATGTATTGAACTAAAAATAAAGGATGTTACCAAGAATTTCTGAGTGAGAAAACTCACCTTGTAAGTGTGAAGATTATTGTTGTGTGGTTGCTAAAATTATTCTTACTCTCTAATATTTTTCTTCTTGTTCTTCTTGCCCTCTTGGTATTTTTTCCTCTTCTTTTCACTTGTTTTTTTTCTGATTTTCTAACCTTTATGTTATGTACTTTGTTTGTGTATAAATACAATGTATAAGTGGAGAGTTTTCTATAACCTATGGGAGGTGGAATGACAAGAGTTGGAGGGGAAATGAAAAGGGGGGAAGGGGGGAGCAAAGGACGTGCAGCATTCTGCATGTTTGTTTTTTTTTTTTTTTTTAGTTTTTTTTTTTGTTTTCTTATTTTCATTTTATCTATCTATTTATCCAATTTTAACACTAACTTTATCCCATGCAATTTATTCATTGTTTTCTTATATATATATATTTTTATTAACTCAACCACAACTATATATTATTATTATTTTTTTCCGGATTTTACAATTACCAATTTGAAAATATTTTTTCTAGTTTCTTTATAATTTCTTGTGGTTCTTCGGTTGGAATTGGTATATCTTGGTCAAATTGTTCCACGTCGCTACTCATGCCTTCAGATAAAATGTCGTTGTAGTTGTCGTCTTCTTCTTCGTTAATCTCGTCGATCAGACCTCCTTCGCCTCCGCTCGTATCCAATCTCTGAATAGTACCGCCATCTCCAAGCCGTCTCGCTAATGAGTGTACTGCTCTCCTATTTGAAATCTGTCTGCAGAAAAAGCGCTTTCAGAAGCGATTGATGACGCTTGAATGTTCAAAATATCTCGGGCCATCATTGAAAGTGTCGGAAATGTCTTCTCATTCTGGCTCCAATATTTCAGCAAGTCTTCTTTTCCTTCTTCATTGATAAATGCTTGGTAACGTAAATTACCCTGCAAAACAAAAACATCGAACTCGCTAATTTGGTTAGCACTGGTACCACCGCACATTCTATTTCTGAGGCTTTCAATAGAACTAATACTACTAGCCCCAGAAACAGCATGCCTTTTTTTAGGCTGTGTTGAAGAAGAAGAAGATGGTACAAAAGTCGGTTGGTTACTAGCACTTTCTTGCTGGTAATGCCGATATACTTTTTTGCATTTATCTTCTACGATATTCAACACTTCTTCTAGCGTTAGTTCAATAGGTGGCTCAACATTTAAATTTTTGGGAGTTGGAGGTGGTAGTACGTCCATACAGTTATAAATATTTTCAATAAGACTTTTACAACCCTCTACTTTAATAGGGGTTTAATACAAAGACCAATAATATAAATAGGGGAATAGGAATAAAATATTTCTTTAATTTCATAAACATTTTTAATAGCTCAAAGATAAGCGATTTTTCCATATATTCTTTAAGAAGTAAAAATATTATAGCTATATAAAACAACATAGTTGAAATAGTAGGATAATATAAAGTAGAAAATTCTTTTGTTGCTCGTTGAAAATTTTTTAAAAATACAATAAGTTCTCTAATTTTCTCTCAATCATTATCCACAATCATATCATTTGGATTTTGATTATGGCGTTAAAAATAAAGTAATAGGTTTTCTATAGTCATAAGCAACAACTAGTTGGTCATATAAAGAATTCCACCTAGTTGGTACTTCTTGAATTTTTCAGTAAGATAGTCCACAATCGTGGCAAGTTTTTTATATTCTTTTCTCTGTTGAATTCTATTATTTTTAAAAATAAAGTGTATAGCAAATTGTATTTTTCAAGAATATCTTGAAAAAGTGAAAGACCATCCTTTACAACTAAGTTATAAATATGACACGCACATTTGATATGAAAATGTTTTGGAAAAGACGAGTTAAAACATCTCTTAAAATACTAATATCGTAATTGTTAAGATCATTATCTAATGTAATACTCATAACTTTATCGGTTATGCCGTAATAATCGCAGATGAATAAATATTTTCAAATAAACTCACCGATGTGCTACTATCTATATATCTATATGCTAAAATACGTTTTGCATAGACCATTTATAATCTATCCAATGACATGACATAGTTAAATAATCATGGTAGTTAGTACTACGACCTATATCGAAGTTAGAGTGACTTTGCAATTTAAATGATATAATGCATAACGTAAATCATTGATATTCATGCAAATTTAAATACATCTCTTTTAACAGTTGATCTAGGAAAACCTTTATAAGCAGGATTATACATATCTCTAATATAATTAATAAAACCAGGAGATTCAGGAAATGAAAAAGGCAAACCCTCCACAGCAACTAATTTTGCTAGTGATTCCTTATCTTTATGTTTATCGTCTTTAGGGCCTCTGACTCCCGTCATAGGTTAATTTGACCAGACTTTTTCCAAACAAGATGTGAACCTTGTTAGATTGAGAGGACGCTTTCACCATTTTTTCAATCATGTATTGGGCATGCAAGGCTTTGTGTTTTTGCAATAAGTGTCTTCCTAAACCCCCCGTCCCACCATGACCTTGTCCAGTTTTAAAAGAATAAACATTTTTACAAGTTTTACATACATCTACTTGATTAGCTACGTCTCACAAAATATTTCCATACAACCGATTTTAATGGTCGTTTTTGGGACTCGCCTCTCATAGTAGGGGATAGGAGACATTTCACTAAATGGTGTATCATCTTCATTAGTAGGTGTATCATCATCTAGGGTGTCATCTAAATTAAAATCTTCTTCAATTTGAGGATAATCATTTGTGTCAAGATCATATGGTATTTCAGAAACATTTGGGATCTATAAAATCATCTTGTCTAGGAATAAATTTGGAACATGAATACTAGAAGAAGTACCCTTGCCCTTGTTACACCCCTACTAGAAGAAGCGACCCTTACCCAGCGTACCTCTTAGTCCTTTCATTTTAATTATGCTAATAAATAGTTAAAGATAATGAAATTAAATGTGCTAAATGAAATAAAGACAAAATAATAATTTAATGAGAACGAGATGTACCAAGCCGACATAGAGTCGACGTGTAATCGAGAGGTTGAAAATTGAAACTTTGCTCGATAGATAATCCTCAAGCTAGTTGTCAACTTCACTCCCAATTCTCAAATTAATAAATAGATTGAATATGTAGACAATGTTGTATAGAGATTGATTGATAATTGATTGAGAGATTAGAGAGTAGAAAGATTTGTGAAAATAATAAGAAGAGGAATGAGGTATTTATAGTTGAAAAATTGGGTTAAAGTGTAAATATAATAACTTGGGGTTAAAAATAAATATAAAGGGGTAGGGGTTTGGGGAGGAGGCCTAAAATGCCGTTGTCCAACGAAAATGTAAAATGGCGTTGGACAAGCTATTTTCTCGCAGCGAGGGATCATGACTAGGTCGGGGCGGGTCGGGGCGGGATCGAGGCCTGGAGGGGTCGGGTCGGGCGGGACCAGACCCTGTCCCGCTCCGGTTCGAGCCCCGGTCCCTTTTTTTTTTTTTTATAGCGGGGTCGTGTCGGGGTCGGAGTCGGGTCGGGACCGGGACGGGATCGGGTCGGCCCGGCCCACTGGCCAGCCCTAGTATCAAGTTATAATCTTCATGTGACTAATTCCACCAACAGTTATTTATAATTATCTTTTTAAGTATTCGAACAATGCATAAAAATTGTGCTCAACTTTAAATTAGGCCATGGTGGATTGATTTAACATGATTCATTTCATGGGTCGAAGGGAACCCATTGACACACATAAGACAGGAAAAAAGTAGAAAAGATGGAAATACAATTAGGTACTTTGTTTTGGGAACTACAAAAAACATGGTAGCATTGATTTCCATGAAAAATATATAATGTTGTACATAAGTGGTGTCCTAATCTTTGCCAACTAATGTTGGTACGTACATGACGATTTCTGATTGAGCAATGAGTATATAAAGAAAAAGCATATTAAGTACCCGTTTGGTTGGGTTTTTTCAAAGGCTAAAAGTATTTTTGGAAAGCCAAAAGCATTTTTGGCCTTTAAATAGAGTATTTGATTGACAAATGAATAAGTGCTCAAAAGCTCAAAATTTGGGCTTCGAGCTTATTTTGGCTTTCTATTTTTTTTTTATATACAACAACACTTTTTTTATTGGCAACCAAACACCTAACAATTTTTTCATAAAAACTCTACTTGAATTGGTGCATACAATGAATTGTACTTATAAAAGCTCTGCTTGAAAAAGCTCTGCTTGAAAAAGCTCTACTCTAAAAACTTTATTCATATAAGCCTTTTTTAATAAGTTGTACTTAGACATCAAAATTAAAAGGCTACCGACGAGTTCAAACTTCAAGTACTTATCCTACCAGTTAAAGGCAAGTAGGGTAACAGTAACTATATATGGCCTACTTCTTAAGTGACAATATCCACACATTGTCTTCTCCAATGGAGATTCTTCTTCTATTTATCCTATATATTTTTATAATAATCTAATATATATAACGTCCTAGTCTCAAGCATGTGAACTCCCTTCAGCCACCTCGCTTTAAGACCAATTTGCCATTTTCTTACTGACTTAATTAAATGATCGATTGAAAAGATTAATCTGTTGATTATTTTTATTATTGAATGAGTATATATACAATTTATAATTTTCATAATATGAAAAATTCTATTCTTATTTATATAAGAATTTTACAATTATGATAAATGTACAATGCTAATTATATACAAAAATATATTACAAAAACTAGCTTAAAACATTATACACTAGGCATGTATATCACGGACCAAATTGCTTTGTGTTTCCGTGATATACACGGTATACACAAGGCATTGTATATACCGTGTTTATCACGGTATACTTTTATACCTCCGCAGTTATAACGGGCGGTTGTCGTACACTGAGATTGTCCCTAAAATCTTCAAACTGAATCGAGGGAAGACCCGTAGTAAAGATGTCAGCAATTTGGTACCTATAAGGGACATGTAAGACACGTACTTGTCCAGAGCTACCTTTTCTCGAACGAAGTGGATATCCATCTCGATATGTTTAGTGCACTGATGTTGAACAGGATTACCAGAAAGATAGACATCACTAATATTATCACAATAAACCAAGTTAGCTTTCTGAATGGGACAATGAAGATCTAGAAGAAGATTACGTAACCAACATAATTCAGAAACCACGTTGGCTACTCTGCGTTGGAGTGTGATAATGTAGACTGGCGCTTTGCAGACCATGAGACCAAGTTATCACCAAATAATAAGTATAATAATTTTTTAAAATATTATTGGTGATTTATTTGCAGAATTTTAATAATAATTTTACTTTTATTTATTTTTAGTAATAAAATTATAAAATTAAACATACATGAGACATACACTCCGTAGATCCGTAGGGTTTACGCCTCGTCCCGTACTGTTTAAAATGCCTCGTCTCTCGTCTCTCGCCTCCGCCTCTTAAAACACTGCTTGATAGTATCCAATAGTTTGGATTCAAATCACACATACAACACACAGTGTGTCCGAAAAATTTAGTATAGATAAACATATTTAAAATCTCAATTCAAAAGTTACAGGAGTAATTTAAATTCGGAATTTGTGATAAATGCAACACAAAGCTAGGATAAAAGGCAATTTGGACGCCATGTGACTAGGGGACCAACAACTAGAATTTATCCCCATTTAGTGGATGGCAAGTTAAAGGTTAGTATTGGCCTTAGAGGTGACTATAAGCGCGATCGTCTCAAATATTTTAGAGATCTTGTTTTAATTCATAAAAGTGGATTTTTAATTAGGTTAAGACTTGCGAATTATAAGTATTTACAGTAAATTCTGACTAATACTACTTAATAAAAAATAAAAAAGGCCCTAAATATATTTGTTTTTTGAAAGGTCTTGTGCGATAGCACACATTGTACGGATTCAAAGACGGTCCGACAATAAGAGCTCATGACATGTATCCATGTTTCGTCACTCTTTTCCCATTTACACACAAAACAAGTCAAAAACGATACAGCCGGAACTGGAAAGAGACCACCTCATGACTGATCACAAAACTTAGCTTGTTTGACTCTGACGTCAAATGCTGATGCACTTCCCCAGATTTTCATGCACAATGTAAGAAATATTTTATATATTCCAATACTGTCATAAGTTTGTGTTCAAAGAAAAACCAGAAAATAGAAACTGGAAAAAACAAAAATGCAAAACATAAAATATTTGAGACTACAAAATTCACTGTGTGTTCTTAAGAAATTTAATTCTCTCACTGTATTCGAATTTATGGATTACTTCCTTTCAGGATAAAACGGATATACCTGTCGCAGAACGACAGGAGTAGCGGTACCTCAAACGCCTACGAGTTGGACGAACGCAAATAAGACGATAAATCACACAAGACTCGATTTTTGTTTGTTTGTAAGTATGCATGCAAAAGTTTGAAAAAATTTAGTGTACAAAAAATGAGACATTACCTCTATATTTATAGCCAGCGAAATACCTAATCAGAATAGGTATGATGTATGTTCGAAAAGAACATGTCTATTTCGAAAATGGAAATATTCGTTGGGAAATTAAAAGAATACTTGTGACATTATTCAAAATACATGACAAATATTTTGGGACGGAGGGAGTAGCTCCAAAATACACACCAAATCCATGTGACATTAAACAGAATTTTTACGGTTATAGCACATAACCTACTTCGTTTTCTCAGTAATTAATCTCACATTTACACGATTGCTTGTAATAATATTTTATATTATAAGCTACTACTCTTAAAACTGTATCAATAATGTGGAGCAATAGATACTCCATATAAAGTTATGACTCTTACCCGCAGAAATGGCCAGAAGAAGAGAAATACGACCGCAGTTTCACGAGTTCGATCACTGCATAAACCTTCTGGTTGGCGCACACTGGGCCACTGCCAGTGTAGTTTACATGACACGTGGTGCGGCATCACTGCGTCGGTCGAGTTCTGCTGCGCAAGACTGAAAAGAAAGAGTGCGGGTTCCTTCGTCAAAAAAAAAAAAAAAAAAGTTATGACTCTTGAATTAAATTGGCAGTAGAAGTTGGGTAGCTGTAGTTATGAGACTCACCAGCCCTTTCTAGAGCTACTTCACAAAGTCACATTGGACCATCCCCATCCTCCCCGCTAACCCTTACATTCATTTCCAACTACTTTTCAATCTCTCACCTTACAATTTCCCGTGAGAATTAAAAAACTACACCCATTTCATTCAGAATAAAAAATTAAAAAGTTACCCTATTTATCAACCATACTCAATAAATAACTTCACTATCCATCACCTACCCAACTTTTCTCTTTCTCCTCCAACAACGTCCCGCTTTTAATATTTTACAATAATTAATATTGGTAAAAGCAAGATTACTACTAAATTTTCATCTCTACTTCCTACTAGCATTTGTCGGGGCTAAATCCAACAAGGTTATTAGCCAGGTCATAACTGACACGTGTCCCTTGCTGCTGTATGTTTCCAATAATAGATAACGACCCTTCCGTCGGAGCAAAAGCCAAGCAGAATTTTCCAGCCGAATCCACCGGTATCAGGTAATTCTTCGGGTGCAACGACAGCGTTTTCCCACCGGAGAAATGAAACGCCACCGTCGGAACACTCACTCTTTTCATCGATGACAAGTCGTAGCAAGTATCGAACAGCGCAAACTGACCGCCGGTAGGCAAATTCTGAGTGAATTTAACGAACGTATCACGTAGAGCATTGTAAGCACTGCTCTGTAACCTAGTCACTGCCGTACCCGAGTCCACAATTATCCCGCCGTTTCCACTTCCATCCACTTGGAACACCGACGCCGGAATCGACAACATCTGACCGCCGACGCTTATTCCGGTGAGTCCGACGTAGAAGAAAGTGCTCCTTCTCGAGTTACGTAGTAACGGCGCCGTTACCTGTTAGGAAAAAATAATTTAAAATAGTAAGAAATCAAAATTAGGCCGAATTCAATATTTTAATTATGTCGAGTTATATCGTCAAATTTATATAGAAATAATTTTTTTAAGAATTTATATCAAAGTAAGTTTCATAGTAATATTAATTTACCCGAGTCAACTATTTTTGCATACTCCCTCCTATAGTCCTATCTACTTTACTTATCATTCTTACTCAAAAAATAAATGAACCAAAATAGTCATTTTAAAAAATTAAAATATAATTAACTGTTAGTTTTTTGTCTTCATCTTTATTTAATAAATGTGGAGATGGATTAATACGGTGAAAATGTAGTATTTAAATTGAGATTAACAAATAAAGAAGAATAATTTAATTTAATTTAAAAAAAATGTGAAAATTATAGAGAGCATTAAATCTAATGATGTATGAGTTAATATTAAAATGTTTTCCTCCGTTACCGAGTCACCGGGTCGGGCCGAGTTAAAATCCAACGTTGACGACGAAGCTGAGTCACGGTCAACCAAGCAATAGGAAAACGACGACGCTTTGATTTGAGTTGGTAGAGATAAAGCACCACCACCTAAAGCAATCAACCCAGCAGCACCGACAAATAACCCTTCATTATCATGTCCACAACCAATAGCAACTTTAGGAAACGAACCAGAGTTCCCAAACGACACCGTTTCCGTAGCAAACTCTCCAACAGTAAACGAACCATCACCATACGAGACCTGGTATAAACAAGACTGAGTCCCACAAGCCGATACCTCAAGAGCCGTACACTGAGCTGCGTCGCAGGATAACCGACTGTAAGTGTTAGAACCCGACGGGTTGTAAACTGGATCCGATTGTTGATAACAATCGGAGCACGGTTCACATTGAACCCAAGTTATATCACTACCAGTATCAAGCACCATGTAGAATTCCTTAGCCGGTTCACCTAAACCGAGCCGAGTAAAATACTCGCCGCTTCCTTGACTAGCTCCGGAAGTAATAGGGGTTTGAAGGTCTTCGGGTTGCAACATGGTTTGAACCGGTTTAAGATCCGAGTGAGAAAAGTTGGTGAGTGACAGCTGGAGCTTCATGGTGAGTGAGGTAACTCGAGCTGAGTCACGTTCGAGTCGAGAGTGAGTGAGAGAAGCATAATCTTTATGGTGGGGTTTAAGAAGAGCAGAACGAGGATAAATTGAAACAGAAATTGAAGAAGAATTAAAATGGGTAGTTTTAACTGCTTCTTGTTGCAAAGTTTGGGAAGTAGTAGCAGGAGAGAGAAGTTGTACAGTTTTTTCAATGGATTTTGCAACGTCAAAGAATTGGGAGTGTGGATGTGAAGAAGAAGAAGACAAGGAGCGAGAGAGAGCACAGGGAAGAAAAACAAGAAGAAGAAGAAAGGAAAATTGGACCATTTTTTTTATTGGGAAAATTGAAGAATGTTAGGAAAGGAATGGAGAAGAAAAGAGAGTGAAGAAGTGGATATATTTTTCCAATTAAGTAGAGAAGGAGAAGGGAAAATAAAAAGGAAGGGAGGGTACTCACGGCAGACTTGTTGAATCCAAACAAAAGCATTTAAGACAGAGAAAGAAGCTTGCTACCTGCTCTCTCTCTTCTATTATCTTCGCAACTAACTCGGTTCGGTAGGTCTCACTCAATAGTATATTTTTATATGAACGGTAGTATATTATAATTGATTGAATTATATTAATATATAATAGACGGTATTAGAGTATTAATATATAGTGAATTGTATTTTTTATTTTTAGTATAGTCTAGGAGAAACTCATATACTAGATGAGTCTCAAAAATGACAGTTGGAGTGTACTTTTTTTTAAAATAGGACAGTTCAATCCGACTGAAAACACCCATCAAACGCTGTATTATTTTTTTGTTCAGTGCAGTCCAGCGTAATACATCGCACCAAACGTGTCCTAGTGTATAAAAGAAGGCTAAGATATTGCCACCATTAATTACGAAAAGCTGTTTACAGCTTTCGCTTTCGTAAGTTTCTGTAAACCGCTTACAAGAATCGATTAGGGTGTTTGGCTACTCTGATTTTAAGTCTTAGAAATGTAAACAGCTTCGCTTGTCAACATTTATGCAAATTTACTAGAATATTTTTTTAATAGATTTAAAACTATTTAAAATATTATTTTCTATCACATGTTTCTAAAAATTAGTATATCTTTACAATTTAATATATATATTTTAAATTATTTAATTACAACATTTAATAAAAAATAATATTATATTGTACCTAAGAAATGTAACGACAATATGATAGGCAATAACTCAAATATGTTCAAACCTACCTCCGCCCTAACCACACCTACCCCACCCCACCCTCAAATTTCTATTTCATATTTTTTGTTACTTTTATAAAAATGATTGAAAATACGAAATTTTTTCTTACCCCCACCTCATTGCCCTACCCATTCTCAAATTTCTAATTCATATTTTTTGTTACTTTTATAAAAAAAATATTAAAAATATAATTTTTTCGCACTCCCGCCCCGCCCTACCCCCACCCACCTCATTGCCCTACCCATCCTCAAATTTCTATTTCATATTTTTTATTACTTTTATTAAAAATATATATATGATTTTTTTATTACCCTCGCCCTATCCCCTACCCCCACCCCACCCGATTGTTCTACCCATCCTCAAATTTATATTTCATATTTTTTGTTACTTTTATAAAAAAAAATGAATTTTTTTCTTCCCCACCCCACCCCATTGCCCTACCCATCCTCAAATTTATATTTCATATTTTTTGTTACTTTTATAAAAAAAAAATGAATTTTTTTCTTCCCCACCCCACCCCATTGCCCTACCCATCCTCAAATTTTTATTTTATATTTTTTGTTACTTTTATTAAAAAAATGATTTTTTTCTTACCCCACCCTACCCCTATTCCCAAATTTATATTTTATATGGGGATATTATATGAGATTGAAAGAAATTTTGTGAAAAAAAATAGTAAATAGGTCCCAACAAAAATTCAATTAATGAGCAAAAAGACTTCTCCAGAAGCACCAAATTGGTGTTTCTGCTTCTATTTCCATCTAGAAACACTTTTTGGCTCCTGAAAAAAATGTTTCGAAAGAGAGTGTTTGGCCAAAGAAGTTCAGAAACTTGGTCAAACACCACCTTAGTTAATTATTATTTTTTCACTCTTCTATATATACTCTCTCCGATACAAATTAATTGTTATGTTTTGTTTTTTGAGAATTAATTTAATTAAAATTTAATTAGATTAAATTAATTTTATATTTTATAAACAACAATAACATATCTAGTGTAAAATATTTTATAATTAAATTTTAGATATAATATACCTCCTCAATTTTAAAATATTTGTCTAATTTTGACTTGACACAAAGTTTAAGATTATAGAAGAGACTTTTGAATCTTATGGTATTAAATTAAAGAGGTGTTGAATGTATCAAAATATCTTTAAATCTTGTAGTTTTAAACATGTAATGTGAAAAGTTGAAATTAAAGAGTTGATAAAAAAAATAAGATAAATATTTTAAAACGTAAAGAGAGCTTTTTTTTATATTAATTTGAAGAAAAAATATATTTTTAAAAAATACTAATAAAAAATCACATCATTTGAGATTGGAGGGGTATCATTTTTTCCTTTATAGTTTATCTACTCCACACTTTATCTTCTTTTTCTGCTGATCATTATTTGCTAATTGTGGTCCACCCGTAGTCAAACAGTTTCTAAAACTTTACAGAAAAAGTTGGTAAATTTTGAAATTTCCAGGAACTTGTCAATTTTATAGTCGACTTTCATACTGTAGTTTTTTTTTCCAAATTATTGACAGACCCATTTAAATTTTGAGGTGAGTGTTAATTGGTGCAGGCATTTTTCAATTTCTCACCACTTGCAGATGTAGTTGTCAAATTAATTACAAGGCTACTACCCCATGAAGTTGACGGCGGGTAGATAGAGCAATCAATACTTGAAGCTCACATCCGATTGAGTGATTTTACATTAAAAAAAGATTAGGCTAAATACATAGACAGCTTCCTAAGTAAATATATAATTTTTCTTTGCTTAACATATGTAAATGTACTTTAGGTGTTCAATAGGTAACATTTTAAACGTACTTTAGATGTTTAATAAGTAATGTGCTCACTTGAAGGAATTGTTCATGTATTTATTTGACCTTAAGATTATAAAACTTACCTTAAATAAATTCTTATCACTTAACCATAACTAATTGTTATGTACTTTCATCTCAATTTATCAGTACTATTTAACTACAATAAATTGATGTGATTTGACATAACACTACATGTACACAGGGGCGTTTTAAATATTTTGAAGGCTCTATTCTAATTCGTAAAAGTGTCTCCTTAATATAAGTAAATATATAATTCTAATAATTAGAAATTATTTTAAATTTTAAATACAACTTCAAGTTAATCAACCTCTACTTTGATTGGGCTAAGACCAGCGAATTATGAGTCTTTACAGTAAATTCTGGCTAATACTACTTAATAAAACATGAAAAAATGACTCTAATTTTTTTTATTTTTTCGGAGGCATGTGCGATAGCACGGCTCGCACGGGTCCTGTAGATATAATATGTACATACCATTAGTGTTTTGTATGGGAACTAGACATTCTTTCAGCAACCCTATTCAGTTATTCTTTAGTTTAATCCAGATAAAGAAACCAATAATATTATGCGGTGTTAATTTCTGTACTGCACCTATAAGCACTGCGATCGTCCACTCTAGTCTAATTTGTTTGGCTTGAATGCTGAAATTAATGTGTTGTCTTTGATATACTGGTCACTTCTATTTTTTCAGGCGAGACAAAATGAGCGGGCACGGGCGGTCTGGTGACCGAGCCGATTGATCTCGAAAAGTTTTCTTATGAATATTGCAAATAAGTTAATAAATCTTATCCCGTAAAAGTATATGTCTGTATATTTTTTCTCTTTTGCCGGGAAAGTATTTGAGTTGATATAGTTAAATAAACTTGTAAAGATTTAACTCTAGTTTTTATTTGTAGCAAAGGGGATGGCTGGGCTCTTCCCTTTTTTAGAATTATTTGATATTCTCACTGGTCTTGGAGTTGCACAATTTAGGATTGGTGTTACTTTCAGTGAAGATAACATTGAACACAAAGGCTAAGTGGCTATACGTTACTGTGCTTCAAGTCATAAAAGATTATACGGACGTTTCTTGCTGTGATATTTTTCACCTTACATGCTGCGCCAATATGTTTGATGCAGACTTAACTATGGAATGTCATTAATCTAAATTGTTTGGAAAGCCTAGAATTTACCTTGGGATCAGACCTCAAAAACAGAAAGAGAAAAAGGCACTGACTTTTTGGCAACTATGTTATACCGTTTGTGCCCCTTACCAGAAAGCCACTGAACTTGCTTTCAAGGCGAGTCTTTACTGCCTCCAATTCTTAGACTTAGTATTTGCCACATCGTGGAGTGATCTTTAACCCTATTGATTTGTCCCTTGTACTGGATCTATTCTGATTCTGAATTACTCTTAGACTTTGTCTTTCCTGCTCTAGTTTTGATGTAGATAAAACTAGAAGCTTTCTAATGCTCTTTTTTTTTTTATTTAGACTCACTTTTGTTATGAAGAAGCAATACTCAGTGAACATGGTTTTGATTTCTTTCCATATTTGCCCACTTAATTTTAAACTTACAACAAACAACGTTGATGCCTTTTACACAATAAAGCTTCAATTAATAATAAAGCTTCAATTACTATCTGCAATATTTTCCTCTTCCCTTGGCCCTATAAATGCAGATTTTAATAAAGAGAAGACATGCTTCCATCTATTTTGACTGCCTCTAACTTAAATCTTAATATTTTCAAATTGAAAAGAAAGAGAATTATAGAAGAATAGTTTCTTCTCTTGTGACTCTGAACTAGGCGTGATGTATTCAGTGTTTGGATAGGGGGCAGCATTGGCATCTCTTGGTTCTTTTCATCAAATGTGATTTTCAAAGTCTTGAGTAAGTTTTCCTGTATTCCTTCTTTGATTTGAAATTTATTGTGGTAATTCACTAATTCTTACCCGTACCGGGTGTTTACGCCACACCAATTCAACTTACCGTGGTTAAATTAAATGATTGGAAATTCTTTGATGGAAATTACTGCATATGTTTGACTAGTGGTTGGTAGGATGCCTTTCATCAAGCAAAGAATCCTTTTCAAAGTTCATAGTCACGCATCAGTGGCTGGCCGTTTCTTTGTTAATGACTACATGGTTCAGTAGTGCATGGGATGTCCCAATGTACCCACTAGTGTATCACATATGCAGTATCTATCAAAAAATGCCCGTCTTGGTCCTCAAGCCCACGCCAGAAGTAAATCTTCTTTTTTTTCTTTCTTATTTCTAGTATACAGAAGATACAAACTTAGCTTAGCAATGAGAGCAAAAATTCCGTCAGTGTGGATTAAACTACTTATGTATGCAGAACCAAGTTAGCGATTCTGAGAACCTCTCATTTGCCATAAAAGCAAATTATTCAGTAAGAACTGAATGATATGACATGGATAGAACATAATAGAAACAGAGGTTCATATTTGGGATTTGACCAAACTACTTTGAATTTAGACATAGTTGAGTGATTGATATATTTCGTATACTATTATACAAACTCATTGGTCTGTGGTGCTGACATTGTTTACAGTAATATGTTCTGCTTCGAGCTCACTCAGGTAACGAGGCACTATGCCATTCTCAACATTTATATACAATATCACCCCCATCAGGTTCATTATCTTCAACAACCTCCACTGGCAGGCTCGATGGAGCTTAGCAGACCATTGCCTCTTAGTTGTGTGCAATGTTCTTCTGCATCAGCTTGAACACAGATTATCACCACTGCCAGACCATTGTGATGTGCCTCTTGCATGATATTAACAGCATTGTCCACCGTCATCCCTGGTATAACCTTCATGAGTACTTGAACAACATACTCCCTCTTGTTGTAATTGTCATTGTGCAGCATCACGCGATAGGGCGGGGACATTTTCCTTGATTTTCTGGAAAAGGAAGACACAAGTTGTTGTGATTATAGATTATTAAATCATTGCATTTATTCTTTTCAGAAAGTTTTATTAATCATTGCATTTCAACCTCACAAGTTGTATCATTTTCAACAGAAACCCCAGAAGGTATATGATCGGTGTATTTTATATACACATTTGAGTCATTTTTAGTTAGTATTTTGTCCATTTTTGTACAAATATGTGTCGTGTTATGATAGATTGTCTTTCTTTTGAGTCACAGTGGTTTAAAGTGGCACATTGGTGAGAATGAGCGAAAAGAGGGCAGAAACAGAGGTTCCAGAGCTCAAAAAGCTGGCAACCCGGGCGTAATTCAGGGCGGCGCCAACCAACCAGCAGCAGCAGAGCCACGGCGCCCAAAAGCGCATCACCGCAGGTTTGGCGCCGGCCGTGGCGCCGACGCGGAAAATTTGATAAATCCGAATAGGACTGGGCCAAGACAAAAGAGGAAAAGGGTTTACACGTTTTTTGGGATATAAAATAGGGCCTTTTAGGTCAGTTTTGGGGAGTTCCACACCTTACCATTCATCACAACATTAGATCAAGATTGGAGACTTATTTTTTAGTAATTTCTTGTTCTTTACTTTATTTCTTTCTAGCATATGTTAGATACTATTTTAGTTATTGGCATGTCTATGACTAGGAACTAACTTAATTTAGGGTTTTTCATGTCGAATCGCTTGAACCTCGTTTTATGAATTAATGCAAGATTTTGGTTTCTTCTTATTATTGTTGAGATTTATTCAATAATTGTTTTGATTGCTTGACAATTAATTGATCGCTAATTATCATCACTTATATGATTTCTAATCGAAATCCGAAAGGGGAGATTGTGAATATGCTATAGTTGAATAAACATAGGTTTAAATCGTGGACGAAAGTACCCCGATACTTGTGTAGCTTAATAGGTTATTGCTCTTAATCCTCCTTTGTAGTCAATCTTGTCATCGAAAGATAGAAGGGTTCTACAATGGGGTTGAGTGTTTATATTACCTTAACAGGAGTATAAAACGGCTTAGTTAAGGTATCCGAATCTCCTCAACTATCCGCTCGTTTTACTCGTTAATGCAAATAATTATGGTTCTTCTTCTATTTTGAGATAGCAGGTTAACTAAGCCGTTTTATACTCCTGTTAAGGTAATATAAACACTCAACCCCATTGCAGAACCCTTCTATCTTTCGATGACAAGATTGACTACAAATGAGGATTAAGAGCAATAACCTATTAAGCTACACAAGTATCGGGGTACTTTCGTCCACGATTTAAACCTATGTTTATTCAACTATAGCATATTCACAATCTCCCCTTTCGGATTTCGATTAGAAATCATATAAGTGATGATAATTAGTGATCAATTAATTACCAAGCAATCAAAACAATTATTGAATAAATCTCAACAATAATAAGAAGAAATCAAAATCTTGCATTAATTCATAAAACGAGGTTCAAGCGATTCGACATGGAAAGCCCTAAATTAAGTTAGTTCCTAGTCATAGACATGCCAAGAACTAAAATAGTATCCAACATATGCTAGAAAGAAATAAAGTAAAGAACAAGAAATTACTCAAAAATAAGTCTCCAATCTTGATCTAATGTTGTGATGAATGGTAAGGTGTGGAACTCCCCAAAAATGACCTAAAAGACCCTATTTTATATCCCCAAAAACATGTAAAACCTTTTCCTCTTTGGTCTTGGCCCAGTCCTATTCGGATTTGTCAAATTTCCCGCGTCGGCGCCACGGCTTACTGGCCAGCAGCCGGCACAAACTTCGCTGGTCCGCTTCAAGGCCGTCGTGGCTTGTCGCTGGTTGGTTGGCGCCACGACGCCGCCCTGAATTACGCCCGGGTTGCCAACTTTTCAGCTTTTTGAGCTCTGGAACCTCTGTTTCTGCCCTCTTTTCGCTTCTTCTCACCAATGTGTCACTTTAAACCACTGTGACTCAAAAGAAAGACAATTTATCCTAACACGACACATATTTGTACAAAAATGGGCAAAAGACTAACTAAAAATGACTCAAAGGTGTATATAAAATACACCGATCAGTATAGGAATGCATATAGTTTTTTTTATATGCATCATATCAATAGGAAACTTTCTGGTCTACTTTGGGGTCTGATCCATATTCAACTCTTGCCTAACTTATCCATGAATAAATAAACAAATAAATACCAGCTCTATGCTTAGGGTGAGATATATTAGTCTTCTAGTCTGAAGGAAAATTCTCGGGTGCTCCCTAAAGAAAATATTCCAGATTTATGATCCTAGATAGAAGAAGAATCTTTTATTTTTTTTTGAAAAGGAGTAACCGGGTTGCCTTTTCCCCCATCTTTACAAGAATCACCATTATTTGAAAACCCTTGCTCTGTTCCTGCTCTCCACCTATACCATTGAATTGCTGCCAAAAAAAATCTCCTCTTTCATTTGCCATCTTCCACCTTATTAGTGTTGTACAAAGTACTTACACATCACCTAAACAACAATCAAGCAATATGCATCCAAAGATTTGGCCTAGTGTAATCCCATAAGTGGGGTCTGGGGAGGGTATGTTGTTGGAAAAATTCCCCTTTCATTTTCCATCTTCCACCTTATTAGTGTTGAAGATCATATGACTATTCAGGGAGTTGGAAATTCATTTTTCCATTTGAAAACATAAGGATTTTTTTGATTGGAGTCATAAATGGTATCACCTGATCTGAGGTTTTCTCCCGGTGGGAATTGGGAATTGATTAGGTTGTCTCTGTGTGAAGGTGGAAAAACATGTGACTAAAATAGGTTAGTAGAGGTGAGGATGGAATCTGGATGCTGCAGTGGTTGGAGTTTGACAGTAAGCCAGTTTGCGAAGACAATGTACAGTGAAGGAGAACGAAGCATTAAAAGACTTCCTTCTGGATTTGGAAAGACAGGATGGAACGACTTTGTTCATTTGACAAATAACTGCCCAGTTCCCACAATAGAGAGCATTTCAGGGTAGTTTCCATTTTTCTGTTTACCAAGGGAAATGTAGTCCAGAGAAAGGGAATAGTAACAGGCCCACCAAACAAGAAATATAGCAACCGAAGAATGAAAAATCCCGTGTAGTTATATATATGGACGTGACTCCAACGTGTCAGCATGCTTGGGTCTTCCTTTCATCAACCATGCATAGAGAAGAAACAGTATATTCTTTTCCTTCTATCTTTGGAGAAGGGTTCTGAAGTTGACATGATTGGACTTCGTTACTTAACTTCGAATGTCTAACTCTATATTACTGTTATGACCCACCATCATCGTGACAGAGAAGAATAAAAAAGTTTTGGACTCATGAGAGAATGGTAAAGCCTGTAGAAACCTGAGTCAATTGAAAACAACACATATTTCACATTTGAGGAATCCATACCTCAAATCGAACTCAGATTCACGCCCAGGAGTTGTTTTCTCTATGACAGGCTTATCCAACACGCCACCACCTTTGCCTACTCCTGCTATAGGCATTGCCATTAAAGCGTTCCTATTTGTCCATTGTTTTTGGCGAGGTTTCTTATCTCCTGTATCACATAAGCGGCAATTCAATCTTATGTCAAGTTACAAACATATGTGAGTCAAGATTCATGAAGAACACAGTGGTAATTCATCAGTTCTCCAACTTATGTACACGTATTCTAATTCTATATAGATTAAATACATAATACAACAAACAACAACAACATACCCAGTGTAATCCCACAAGTGGGGTCTGGGGAGGGTAGGTTGTACGCAGACCTTACCCAGGTAGAGAGGTTGTTCTGATAGACCATCAGCTAAGAATAACGCAATACAACAATAACAATAATGAAGCAGGTCAAATAAGAAAGGAACGGTAACTACAACAAAATAATATGCAATGCAGGAACGAGAGACAGTAATACTCCCTTTGTCCCAATTTATGTGATATACTTTCCTTTTTAGTTCGTCCTAAAAAGAATGATACATTTTCTTATTTTGCAACAATTTAACTTTAACATTTATCTTTTACGCTTAATGACATGATCTATAACCACACAAATATCTTTCACTTATTTTAGTTAAGTACATAAGATTCAAAAGTCTTCCTTTCTTTCTTAAACTTCGTGCCGAGTCAAACTATATCACATAAATTGGGACGGAGGGAGTAACAGAAATCGAAGGACAAGCAACTACAGCTGAAGTACTACACCTACTAGTATGGAACTCTCTACTCCTACTACTGTACTACCCTAATCCGTGTCCTCCACCCCCTCCTATTAGATACAAAATAACGATACAGAATAATCTACTATAAATTATAAAAGTGAAATGACAGATTCAAAATTACATACATATATTTCAATTAATGCTTTAGTAAATCCATGATATCTCGAAACCAATACATTTCTCTTGGACCAAAAAATGTTCAACATTATCTAAAAATACTAATGACCAGGTCATCGTGATTGACCAGCCAAAGATGCAGATAAACAATCAGCTAGGGCTGCACAACAGGGTAAAACCGGACCGGACCGAGGACCGAATATTCAGAAAATTAGGACCGAAGACCGGACCAAATTTATCGGTCTGGTCCAAGTCTCTTTCGGTTCGGTCCGTTTATATGGACCGAATGGACCATGTACCAGTGGTGTCATTAGCGACCGTCGCGGCGCTACAGCGATTCCGGCGAGCTCATGCCTCCATTGGAGATGAGACTAACACCATTAGCTTCGTCTCATCAAGCCCATCACTCTCATACTAACCACATCAATCAATTTTAAGGTTTAGGCATTCAATTCTCAGATCGAAATTCGGGTTCAGTTCGTCCTCGTTTTTTTCGATTTTCCGGCGAGTTCAGTAACAATCGACGGTGGTGGTGGTGTCATTAGCACCGCCTGCTCCTGGCTGTCATTTCTATACCTCTCACGTCCCTCGATTCATCCCCTACACCTCCGACGACTAGATCGCAAAACACCGAAACCCTAGCCGCCATTTTTCATTTTCCAGCGAACTCAGGTGGTTCCAGGCATCGGCAGTGGTACCATTAGATTCGTCTTGGTCCATACTACAAAAAACACTTACCCCCGTTCCTCGATTATCCCCCGAAACCATAGTCATGGTATGCCTCATATTGAATATATATAATATATATATAAAAAAAATGGACCGGACCGGACTGAAACCCGAAAATATAAATTAAAAGGACCGAGGACCGGACCGAAACTTACCGGTCCAGTCCTTTTTTTCGGTCCGAACCGAATTTTGTGCAGCCCGACAATCAGCTCTTCAACTTGGACTCTCATAGTTCTCTCACAAATTTCAGTCCTTTTGAGTGAAAAAACATTCCCATTCTTCCCTAGTAAAAATTCAAAGTTCAATTTACTCTTTACTTGAAACTATTAAGAATGTTTCAGGAAGAATAATACTAGCATAAAGAGTCTTATCTCTAGCCCCCACCCATCACCCACCCCCACAACAGCCCCCAACTGCCGCTTTTTTTCCATTATTGAGTCTCTTGTCACTGGTACTTTAGGGTAATCATTAGATATCAGGGTTTTTCAAATCCAGTTCAAAGATCGTAACTTTTTCTCCCTTTTTCACTCTAAATGCACATAAACAAATTGAAACCCAAGATTTCTCAGGCAGGCAAGAATATTCCATAAATTTCAAACAGAACAAGTCCAGAAACATTCAAGAAAGAAAACTATTCCAATGCAGCCACGTGCACTAAGATACCGCTATACGCGGGATGGGGGAGAAAGATGGGTTTACCAGGTTTAGGTTGGAAGATTTGATGGGGAGAAAGAGTAACTCGGCCACAAATGGCAGTTTCCACCATGACCATAACTCTCTCTACACACCACACACAACACTACTAGTACCACTGAGCTCTGATTTATTATCTATCACAAATTAGGTCACTCTTTTTTTCACCTGAAATTTATATATATAGTAACTGCTAAATAATGCGGAAAAAAATTAAATGAGTGGTTGGTACTATAAATAATCGATCAAGATTCAAGTCCTTCACACATATGGAAACAAGACACGTATCAGCTTTGATGAAATAACAAGTCACAACCCTTTCCTAATTTCCTTATCTTAATTAAGGTCAATACCTTCTTTTTTTTTTTTTTTGTTGACGAAGGAACCCGCAGCCGCTACTCTTTCGAAATACAAGACATGTGAAACCCGAATCGACGCAGCAATGCAAACCACGCCAGTGTAAACCACACTTGGCAGTGCGTGATGCGCCAACCAAGGTTTACGCGATGCAGGATCGAACTCGCGACCATGGCCCCGCGCATCTACACTAATTAATTCTCATGCGGTTATACCTTTTAAAATATACTCACTTTTAAATTCTTTCTTTTATATATTTCCCTAACTTAAATATGTAGCATCTTTTTTAGTAATGCTTTACTGTGTAAATAACAAAATGGTCCATTATGTTTGGGTGTATTCAAAATAGTCCGTCAAATATATATTTGAGTAATTTTGATCATGTAAATTTGTTAACAATTGACAATTTTTACCTTGAAAAATATTTAATAAACTATGATTGTTAAAAACAGCGAATGCTGTGAAAGATTAATTGGGGACACTTCTTTTTTAGTTAGATTAATTAAATATATATGTGTTCCCCAACTTTATAGGTTAGGCCATTTGTTTGTACATGAAGGTTCTAATTTTAATTATTTAGATTGCAGTCAATAAAATTGTTTGTTTTTCAGGTTTGAATTTTAATCATTCATATTTTAATCATTAAAAGTATCTTTTATTTTTATGTTACAAACCACATAATGGCTACGGATGGCTTCATGAGAGATAGGGTAGACCGAAAAAGTATTAGGGGAAGTGATTAGAAAGGACATGGCGCAGCTGCAGCTTACCGATGACATGACCTTAGATATGAAGTTGTGGAGAACACAAATTAGGGTAGAAGGATAGTAGGTATTATAGCATTGTGTTACACCCCATAATATCAGGGCTACTAATTGAGAACGTGATTAAGGATTTAAGATTTGAATTTTGGAATGAAATAATTATTATATTTTTGTAAGGAAAATTTCAAAAAAAATGTGACGACGAAAATTTATTAACTTGGAGTTTAATACTTTTAATTGGATTTGTGGGATTAGTATTGGATTACGAAGAATTGAAATTGATAATATGGGGTCCGCCAAAAATTTCACAATTTTTTTTGGGGGGGGGGGTCAAAAATTATATTATTTTGGACCAATAGGAGGGTGACATGTGTCACCCCTCCACTTGTCTTGCTAAGATGACAACACTTTTGATATTTTGAGAAGTGGACAAGTGGGTCCCACTTCACTTGTCCATACACTTGACTATACATATTCAAGTCTTGCAAGACTTGGATCATGTCACACTTCACCCAAATGAGCTCTCATCTTCTCCCTTAAGCTCCATATTTTTGAGACTCCCTAGCCTAAGAACAACAAGATTTGATTAGTTTCTTTCTCCAAGATTAAGCTCTTAAACCAAGTGCTAAGCCAAGATAAATACTCCACCTTGGAAAACCTGTGTTGGCCGAAAATGACCATTAAAATCCTAGCTTGTTCGTCGATTTTTTGGAGGTAAAACGTGAAGGGAAGTTGGTTATAAGGTTGTAGAGGATACATATATGTGATTGGAACTTGAAGAAGTGGAGCTAAGATGAAACTGCGGGCCAATATAGTAGGGACTGTTTGGGACGTTTTTTGGGCACAAAATAAGGTAAAATTATTCTTCTCTTGAAGTAATTGGATATTACTTATTGTTATAATGTGTAGATGAGCTTGTGCTAAAGATAATGAAGGATAAAAAGTGTTTGGGCAATTTTTAGCATGTTGGCCGAATGTGGGACAGATTTTGAAGTGTTGGATTTCGTTGGTTGTGTTGTTGTTATCTTCACATATTGCATGTTATAATGTAGTAATATTGTTGTTAATAAGTTGATATAACTTATATAGAAGTTTTGAAACTTGAATTGGAATAAAAAGAATCAAGGAAAGAGTTATCGGATTGTAGTTGTTGGCCGTGGAATCTATAAAACTGTTGGACGTTGTTATGCAGTTTTTATGGACTTTTTTGTGGCGCAGAAATTCTGAAAATTCAGCCACCAACATGCATGATTAATGTGGTAATTGCTAATGAAGTCATAAGAGATTAAGGGTATAAAAGGGTGTTAAAAGGCTTCACATTTTACCCTTATCGTTGATAGAATTGTGGAATGTTTTTGTGGGCTGTTTTGATAGATTAAGGGACTGAATTTTACACGTCAAGTAGGCGGGTGATCCCCTTTGGTTGCTGTTTTGATTGTGTATTAAATGGGGCTTGATTGTTGTTGAATTTGGGTCTTGGAAAATGTGGGAAAGTACATATAAACGGAGGAAGTGCTGCCCAAATTTTCGTAAAATAAGAGGACATTTTCTTGGTATTAATATACCTTAGAAATCATGAAATTGATAGAAGTGTTATTGTCATTTTAGGTTGAAGTACTACGTGTGACATATTCTACTTAGCGTGTGGATTAAGCCGAAGAGGTATGTGAATTATCATTTCTTCTTCTAGCATGATTCCTTGTTATAAAGTGAGTGGATCCTACTCCTAATGATGTAATTCATTGATAGTACTTTGGATTTTCAAAAATAGAAATTGTTATATATACTTCATTGATAGTACTTTGGATTTTCTAAAATAGAAATTGTTCTATATATTTCCTTGATAGTACTTTGGATTTCATAAAATATAAGTTGTTCTATATACTTTCTTGATAGTACTTTGGATTTCCTAAAATAGAAGTTGTTCTATATACTTCCTTGATAGTACTTTGGATTTCCTAAAATAGAAGTTGTTCTATATACTTCCTTGATAGTACTTTGGATTTTATAAAATGGAAGTTGTTATATTCATTCTCTTGATAGTACTTGGGGTTTTATAAAATGGAAGTTGTTATATTTATTCTCTTGATAGTACTTTTGGTTTCTAAAATGAAAGATTGTTATATCTTGAAATGGTATTGTCTTGGTTTATTTTAGAAAGGAATGCATGGTATTGTCTTGGTTTATTTAAGAAAAAAGAAAGGTGTGGTATTGTCTTGGTTTATTTTAGAAAGAAAGGCATGGTATTTGCCTTGATAATTCTAAAAAGGAAGACATGGTATTGCCTTGATTTTTTCTAAAAATGAGGGTACATCCTATTTGTTCTAATGAGAATCAAATATTATTTTAACTTGCATATGTTTGCTCATTTAGTCATTCATGCAAGTGTCATATTTCCACATCACCGCGTCCCTCGCTAAAGGACCGGCAACATTACATTATTCATTTCGGGTTCAAATCCCGGGACATCCTATATATTTCATGGAGTAGCTCACATAACGTGAGATGGTACACACTCACTGCGGGTCTGAAGGACTCATGCAGGTTCAAATCCATGGACTAGCTCTGCGTGATGCGAGTATCGTGTATAGATGATCATTGCGGGTCCACAAGATCCATGCGGGTGAAATAGTCCCATGCGGGTGAAATTGTCCCATGATTAGGATTGCATAATGATTCTGAGGGCAGGTGTCCCTGGTTTTGACATGACTTTCATATCTTGAAAGGGTACAGTTAATTTCATATTTTGAAATGGTATTGATTTCATAATTTGAAAGAACACGGTTGGTCTCACTTTTAAAAGGCATAACTTAAAAGGTAAAGTTGACTCTCATTACTCTATTTTACAAGGCACAGGTGTACTGGTATTTGATTATTATACTTGTTCTTGTTATCTTTTTGGCCTGTTATAATCTCATTTACAGTATTTATTGTTTCACATACTTGGTATATTTTTCAGATCGACCCTTTCTCCGGGCCGCTCACGCCGCAGGATAGGTACTGGGTGATCCGCGAGCTAGGATCTCCACTCGCCAGCCGAGATAGCTCTACTATTCCGGAGCTGGTCATGTTGGTACGGAGTTGTATTATGGTCTTATGTATATTCATGGGTACGGTGGGGCTTGTCCCGTCATAGTTCCTGTCAAATTCTTAGAGGTCTGTATTCATATGTGGGTTGGACTTGCGTGGGTTATATATTGTGGTACAGTTGTGGTTCCTTTAGGTTGTTTTATATATAATGGCGGCATTGTCGGCTTTACCTTTGCTTGTTTTAAAAAAAATGATGAGTATATTTATCTTCCACGGGTTACTTGGGATGTATGAATAGAAGGGTGCCCAGGTAGGGTACCAGTCGCGGGCCCGAAGTTCGGGACGTGACACATTGTCTCGTTGTTATTTTCTTACTAGTAGTCGTATGATTTCTCTTGTAGTTTCTTATCCTTTAATTTCCGTTACTATCTATTATCTTTTAGTATTTGTTTATCGTAATGTTTTGTTGTAGTTAATGTACCTTTTTTCCTATTTGACCTGCTTTGTTTTGCTTTATCTTTAAGTCGGAGGTCTATCAAAAACATCATTTTTACTCATCACGATAGAGGTAAGGTATGCGTATACTATACCATCCCTAAACCCCATTTGTGGAATTATACTAGGGTTGTCCAATGGGTCGGGGTTGGCGGGGTCGGGGTATGCCGCCGCCCTGTCCCGATCCAGAGAGGGTCGGTGTTGGGGTCGGGGTGGGTCATTCTTTATTTGTCTTTAAATTAATTAAATAAATAACACACACATACAACAAGATAGTTTAATAAAAACGTCCCAAGGCTGTTTTTGTACGTCTTATATTATTCGACTAGAAATATAATTTTTTTTGTAATACAATTTTAAAATTGCAACTTCGTGATATTTAAAGTTGCAAATAAATAACATAGTAAAATTACAATTAAAAGAATTACATTTTGAGAAACACGTTTTCTAGTTTCTTTATAATTTCTTGTGGTTCTTCGGTTGGAATTGGTATATCTTGGTCAAATTAGTCGACGTCGCTTGCACATCCGTCGGATAAGATTTCGTTGTAGTTGTAGTCTTCTTCTTCGTTGATCTCCGGTTGGTCGCACCTCTTACGCTCCGCACGAATCCAGTCTCTGAATAGAACTGCAATCTCTAATGAGTCTCCTGCCAATGAATGTTTGTGCTCCCTTATTTGAAATCTTCCCGCAGAAAACACACTTTCAGACGCTGTTGATGACGCTTGAATGCTCAACACATCTCGGGCCATCTTTGCTAGTGTTGGAAAATTTTTCTCATTCTCCCTCCAGTATTTTAGCAAGTTTTCACGTCCCTTTTCATTTTCAATTGCTTCGTACGGTACAACACTCTGCAAAACAAAAACATCAAACTCGCTAATTTGGTTAGAAATGGTATCACTAAACATTCTCTGTCTGATGCTTTGAATACTAGCCGCAGAAACAACATGTCGTTTTTTAGGTTGTGTTGAAGAAGAAGATGACATGGAAGCCGGTTGGTTGCTAGCACTTTCTTGTTGGTGATGCGTATATACTTTTTTACATTCATCTTGAATGTTAGATAACACTTCTTCTCTACTTTTTTCAACAGGTGGTGGGTCATTTGGATTTTTAGGAGTTGTAGGTGGAAGTGTATCTATGCAATCGTAAATAGTTTCAACAAGATTTTTACAACCGTCTATTTTAATAGACGAATTTAATACAACACTAATAAAAAATATTGAGGGAATAAGAATATTTTTTTTTCCATTTTTATAAACATTTTTTAATAGGTGTCTTATAAGTTGGTTTTGTCATATATTCACTAAGTAATATAAATATTAGACCTATATAAAATAACATTGATGAAATAGTAGGATAATAAATACCGAAAAATTCTTTAGTAGCTAGATAAAATTTCTCTAAAAATGTATTAAGTTCTAAAATTGTATCCCAATCGAAATCTATAAGCATATCATTAGGATTTCCATTACGGGCGTAAAAAATTGGGTTATAGGTTGTCTATATTCTATACTCATAAGCAACACGTAGTTGGTTGTATAAAGAATTTCATCTAGTGCATACTTCTTCGGAAACTTTTCTGTAAGGTAGACCACAATCGTGACAAGTTTTTTTATATTCTTTTAGTCGTTGTATTCTATTATTTTTAAAAATATAGTTTATAGCAAATTGAATTTTTCCAAGAATTTCTTCAAAAGGTGATATACCATCCTTTACAACTAAGTTATAAATATGACATGCACATTTTATATGAAAATGATCTGGAAAAGACGGAGTTAAGACAATTTTTAATAATCTAACAACAGAAATATTAGAAGAAGCGTTATCTAATGTAATAGTCATGACTTTATCAGTTATGTCATAATAATCGCAAACAGAAGAAATATTTTCTTGAATAAAAATATCAGTGTGCCTACTATCTATATATCTATATGCTAAAATATGTCTTTGCATAGACCATTTATAGTCTATCCAATAATATATTACCGTTAAATAATCATGATTGTTAGTACTACGACCTATATCAGATGTGATAGATACTTTTCCATGGTAATGATATAAATAATAACGTAAATATTGTTGATATTCGTGTGCAAATTTAAAAAACATTTCTCCTAACAGTTGATCTAGGAAAACCGTTATAAGCAGGATTATACATTGATCTTATATAATGAATATAACCAGGAGAATCAGGAAATGAAAAAGACAAACCCTCCACTGCAACTAATTTTGATAATTCTTCTCTATCTTTCATTTTATCGTATTTAGGGCCTAGAATTGCCCCCGTCATAGAGTCAATTTGACCATGTACTTGGTGCGGGACAGTATGTGAAGTTTGTCCCGACTGAGAGGGCATTGTTGACTCACCTGTCACTTGATCCTTATATTCATCCCACCTATATTTGTGTTTGGTATTAAAATGCATAGTTAAACCTCCCGTCCCGCTCTGACCTTTCCCATTTTAAATTTATAAACAATTTTACAAATTTTGCATGTAACAACTTGATTTTGTACGTCTCTATCAAAAAAAACTCATACATGTGATTTTAATTTTCGTTCTAGTGGACCCCGTCTCATACTAGGGGGAATATGAGGTGTTCCAGTTTGAGGTGCATTAGTTTGCGTGTCATCTAGATTAGTTGGTGTGTCATCTAGATGTTCTTCTAAATTGAACTCTTGTTGATTTTCAAAAAATAGTTCATCGTCTAAATCTAATGGTACTTTAGGAAAATTTTCAGTATCAATAAAATCATCATGTCTAGGAGGAATAGGATGACTAGAAGAAGGACTCTTGCCTTTGTCACCCCTACTAGAACCAGACATACCCAACATACCTCTTATTCCTTTCATTTTAATTTATGCTAATAAATACTTAAATAGTTAAAGATAATGAAATTAAGTGCACTAATTAAAATAAAGAAACAATAATAATTTAATAAATGAACGAATGTACCAAACGCCGGCGTAACGTCAACGTGTAATCGAGAGATGTTGAAAATTGAAACTTTGCTCAACGGATGATCCTCAAGCTAGTTGACAACTTCACTCCCAATTCTCAAATGAATAAATTAAATTCAATATTTAGAAGACAATGTAAAGATAATAAGAGATTATTAGAGAGATTGTAATTGTAGGAAGATTTGTGAAAAAGAATGAAGAGAAAATAAAATATTTATAGTTAAAAAAATTGGGTTAAAGTGTAAATATAATAACTTAAGGGTTAAAAATAAATATTAGGGGGTATGGGGGTTGGGGACAAAATTTGTCAGGCAACTAGGCGGGCCTGATGGGGTGGGGAAGGTCTGGCCTGGTCAAAGGGTGAGTCTGTCTGGTCGATTTTTCTACCAGATCTGCATCGATCTGAATACCGATATACCGCATCGATACAGGCGTGGGGTCGTATGGTCGATATGGGTCTGGGCGCTGGGGTCAGATACCCCGCCATTGACAACCTTAAATTATATTAGGTATGTTGTTGTAACCACTTAATGGGTCTGAATAGATCTAAATGATTAATATTTGAACACAGTCTTAATATAATTATGATGTACATTCAAGGATTTCATCAAAGGTGGAAATTCACCAATTTCATTCACCGCTATCGCTACTGCCATCGCCCGTCATTATCAACTACTGCAGTTGTCGTCCAACATTATCAACTACCGCCACCCACTACTCACAACTAAGGTTGTCCAATGAGTCGGGACGACCCGGCCCGGTTCCCTTATTAAAATACGGGATAAAAATATCGGTAGCGGGGTTCAAACTCGGGACGGGACAAAGGCTCATTCCGTCCCGATCCCGTCACTTCCCTCCCCCCGACCCGTCCTAGCCCCTTTGCAGAAACTAATCGTTGCACAAACGATCACTTTTAATTTTAGCCGTTGGCAACTGCTAGTAACGACAATTTTGGCCCCCTAGGCCCTATAAACCCTTCTTACCCCTTTAATATTTATTTTTAACTCCTAAGTTAATATATTTACACATTAACCCTATTTCTCAACTATAAATACATCATTCTCCTTTTCATTTTTCTCACAAATCTTCTTACCATATCTCTCTCTCTCTCTCTCTCTATCTCTACAAGTCTATATTGCACACTAAATATTATAATTCATTTGCTAATTTCTATCAAAGTTAAAAAAAATGGAGTGAAGTTGACAACTAGCTTGAGGATCATCGAGCAAAGTTTCAATTTCAACCTCTATTACACGTCAACGTTTGGTACATTCGTTCCTTCTTTTATTTAAATTATTATTGTTACTTAACTTTAATTATGTGACTTAATTTCATTAACTTTAATTATTTATTTGCATAATTATAATGGAATGAGGTGGACGTTTTTCTGGTAGAAGTATTAGGGGTAATAAGGGTAAAAGTGCATCTTATAGTAATCATAATTACTATGATTTCACTCATGTAGATGAAACTGATCCTTTTAATGTTAATATTAATATATCATTAGATCATGAGGTATATTCTGCATCTGAACCAGACTTTGATTTAGAAAATGAATCAGAAGATAATTTAGATAACACACACTAGTGCACCTCCACCTTAGGATCAGACTGGGTCGCAGGCTGAAACTAAATTGGAATCCCTCATATTCCCTCTAGTATAAGAATGGACAAAAAACAACGAAAATTAAAATCACATGCATGAGATTTTTTTGAAAGAGACATTTCTAATCAACTAGCTATTTGTAAAATTTTATCGCGAAGTTTATAGATTTAAAACTGAAAAAGGTCAAGGTGAGACATGAGTTTAATGAGACATGTAGAAAACTCTCACAAAGCAAGGTATAACAAATATTTGGCTGAAAAAATGGGTGTGCAAATGTCTTCTGAGTCGGGACAAGGTTCACATAGTATCTCCGATCAAGTACAAGGTCGAATTAACCCGATGACGGGGGGGAGTTATAGGTCTGAAATATGATAAACACAAATATCGGGAAAATTTAGCAAAATTAGTTGATGTGGAGGGTTTGCTTTTTTCATTTCATTTCTCTCATGTTTTATTCATTACATTATAGAAACATAAAATCTTGCTTTTAACAGTTTTCCTAGATCAACTATTAGAATAGATGTTTTAAATTTGCGCACGAATATCAACCATATTTATGTTATGCATTGTGTCATTTTAATGGCAAAGTGACTATTACTTCTGACATAGGTCGTAGTACTAATGATAATGATTATTTAACTGTTACATGTCATTGGATATGTCACAATTGATCTATGCAAAAACGTATATTAACATATAGATATATTGATGAAAGACACACTGGAGTTTTTATTTCAAAAAATATTCATGAAATTAGTGAATATTATAGAGGTTGCAGTTTTATTTAGAGATTGAATTAGAGCGGAGCGTAGAAGGTGTGATCAACAAGAGGTCAATGAAGAAGACGACTACAACTACAACGAAATCTTATCCGAGGGAGCAGGAAGCGACGTTGAACAATTTGACCAACAACTTTTAATTCCAACAGAAAATCTTCAAGAGACTGTCAGAAAATTAGAAAAAGTATGGTTGACTGCGTATTTTTTTAATGACAATTTTACTATGTGATTTGCAACTTTTGAAATACGAAACAAAGTTGCAATTTTGAAATTGTATTACAAAAAAAAATCATATTTCTATTAATAATATAAAAGACAATTAGCCTTGGGATGTTCTTTCACTATATTGTTCAATATATATATATATATATATATATATATATATATATATATATATATATATATATATATATATTTAAATTAAGTGTCTAGAAAAAATATATTAAAGTCTCCCCAAATCCCCCTACCCGACCTGACCAGTCCCCCAAATCTCGTCCCCTCTGCCGGCGGGATTTGGGATGGGACGAAACCTCTTCCCGTCCCCCATATCCAGGCCCGCCCCGTCCCGCCAAACTTGATCCCGACCCCTCACCCCGTTCCACTGGCCACCCTTACTCACAACTATCATCCTCATCCACAACTACATTGATGTCAATCAATTGCACAAATTCCATCCATTCCCCGGTGTTTCTATCACCATCGCTCACCATTATCAACTGTTGACGTTGTCGTTCAACTTATCAACTACCACTACCTTACCACCCACAACCATCATCCTCATCCACATCCGCCTCATTGTCAATCACTACAATCAATTATACCACTATTAGCTGACATTTAAAATCATCACCACCAATTATCATTGCCACAATAATAATCAATTATTACCGACAATAACCACCATCAGTCACCACTATGTATTATCAACCATCACTGTTAGATATCATTATCATCCACCACAACTATCTACATACACCACTAATTGCTACCATCAATCATCGTTGTCATCAATCACTAGCTACTACCTATTATACCATAACTAGCCAACATCATTCACAATCTACACCTATAACCACCACCGTTAGTCATCGTCTCTACTAATCACCATGTAATTTTTAAAATTATTTTATTAGTATGTATTAGTTTAATTTAGTAGTATTTTATTAATTTTATATTTATCAATTTTTAAATAAAACAAGTCTTATGCATTCAGATGTAAAAAAAAAATCAATTATTTAGTATTTAGATTTAATGCAACATTTTATATTCATATGTATATTCAAATGTGCATTTAAATTCAAATTTCTACATAAGTTTTTCTCTAAACTTGTCCAGATAACCCAGTTTCACATTATAACTTTACGAGCGTTTATTTACCCTCCTATTTTTGTTTGAAGTAGATTAAATAACACCCTAAGATTATAATACCCGTCTCACAATGGAGGGTGCATTATACATGCGCCATGTCAATGTCACGTCAGCGTCACATCACTGCCATATCAGCGCCACATCAGAGCCATGTAAAAATTCTCTAAATATGATATTTTTTCTTTTTTCATTTTTTTGTTTATTGACTATTTTTCTATTTCCTTACAAATATTGTTATACACTAATTAATCCTTAAACCCAATATGCATAATCCCTTTCTTCTTTTTCAGTACCCTTTCTTTTTTCTATATTGTAGATTTCAAGTCATATTCCCCAATTATTCTCTCAGTCAAATCATCAAACACTTAGCTTTCATTCCACAAATTTCCCCCTTAACTCCTTTCCCACCATCTTTCAGTACCAAAAGTCAAAATGGACAGAAGAAAATCAGAGATGGGTTTTGTAAAAAGAAGATAAAAGAATCTTGTGCATGTAATTTCAAGTCATCTTCCACATTTCTTCTCTCAATCAAATCATTATACATTAAAGATTGTCATTGTTTTAGCTCAAAGAAACAATATTCAATTCTTGAAAACAAATTTCGATGACCCGAACCGGAATAGAGATCAATTTATCAGTTTCATTCGCCAGAAACAATAATTTCGGCACCGAAAAGTCAGAATTCTCTCAATTGATGTTGGTGGGTCTATTGATGATATACTCGCCGCAAAAATCTTTTGACCCATTTGAAAACTACACTTCGCCAGAAATTGAAATCTAATGCCCGTGTGCTGCGTTTTTCGACAACCAAAATCGTTTTTCTTCGACATTTTAGTGACGGAGGACGCTCTAGGATTTTCTTGCTTCTTCTACCAATATAAGTTGTACCCTAGGGACTGCTAGAAAAAGAAAGGAAAAAAATAGAAATAGAAGAAGAGTATGGCGCAGAGGGTCGCGAGGGGTGGGGGTGGGGGTGGGTGGCTGAGAAGAATGAGAATGGGCCTGGGGGCCATCTTTGTTTTTATTCATTAAATGGGGCCCACCCTCTTTTTTCAAAATTTACGGGCCTTCGTTTTCTTTTTTTGCCACGTTAGCATGTGAGTGATATTTATTCACTTCAAATAAGAATATGAGGGTAAATAAAAGCTGGTAAAATTATAATATGAAATTGAGTTTTTCAAAAAACTTATGTATTTACTCTAATCCTAATGAAAACAAATGAAGATTGAAGCCTCAGTGAATAAATTTGTTTTCACCAAACCTTAGTGAATAATGACTTGCGACCACTACACGAAAAGAGCAAAATTGTCCAATCATTGTACATATATGACTTTTTATCAAGTCTTGGTTATATATACGTGGAGGTCCGCTAGTTTTGAGGGGTATAAGTGTGTTACTTGCATAACTTTTATGGCACCAAATCAAACACATGATATAGTTTTTTAATTTCCAATATTCCAATAGTTGATGGAAACAATTAGCAATTTTCATTTGGTTATGATGAAGGCGTCTTGAAGTAACTGGTAAAATTGTTGTTATATGATTAGAAGGTTCCGAGTTCAAGTTGTGAATATAACATTTTGTAGAAATGCAGGGTAAGATTGCGTACAATAGATCCTTATGGTACGACCCTTCTCCCGACCCCACATATAGCGAAGCTTAGTGCACCACACTGCCATTTTTATTTGTTAATGATGATTAGGGATGTCGGGTAACGCGGTATCGCCCGCATCCGCTCCAATAGGCGGGTATGGGACGGTTCAGCGTGGGTGGGTATGAGTATCAAAAGTGCTACCCGTCATGGGTAGTGGGGCGGGGGTGGATTTCATATAAAACTCGCCCCGCACCCGCCCCACCCCGCTACCCGCACCGTACCCACACCGACCGTACCCGCACCGCCCATATCCGTATCATCTATTAGTTTAATTAGGCTATTTACGAATTTATTTGGCCCTTTCTTGATTTAAAATGTGACTTGAGCTAACCCGCACCGTAATGCACCACGTTTCTTTTTCTTATTCTCTTTGTTCTCCTTTTTTTTTGTTAAATATTTTCATCTTTACTGTTTTTTAATATTCATAATATTTTGACAATGTTTTAGACTTGATATTCGATACACCATAGTGAAAAGGTTTTTTTTTTTCTTTTTCTTATATAACTTTCATTTTGGTGACTAAAACAATTGCTAGACATTATTTGAGAATTTTATTAATGGGTACCCGCCGGGTAAGTGGGTATCCGCGTGAAGTAAGTGCATGGGCGGCGGGTGGAAGAATTACTACCCGTGATGGGTGCGGGGAGGGTGGGGATGTGTTTAGGTGGCACGTATGGGATACCCTTCCTTCCCGCCCCGCCCCATTGACATCCCTAATGATGATTAACCATTAAATTAATGTAAAAAGCGTAATTCATACATTTATGGGGAAATGGTCAAAAATACCCTTCTACTTTCATAAATTAGCTATTTTTATCCCCCCGTTACAAGTTGCAATCAAATCTACCCCTCCCATTACAAGTTGGAAGAAAAAATACCCCCCCCCCCCGGGTTAGCAAAGTTTATAAAAATACCCCTCTTTTAACAGAAACTCCAAAATCAACCTAAATAACCCGATTTCAATTGAAATTATTCACTTCTATTAATCTGATTCATGACCCACTAAATAAAATTGACCCATAACAAATTAAACCCCAACAGTAACATATTTCATTTTCATCGAAAAATCAGAACACAAGAACATACGGGGGAAAGGAATTCGTTGTTGTTGCTCGTCAGCGCAAGCTCGCCGGTGGGGACTGCTTGTTGTTGCTAATTGCTCTGGCACTAGTGAGAAAGAATGAAGAGGTTGAGGTTGCTGTTCTTGGCGTTATGAGTTGGTGGAGATGGTGGTTAGCCGGAGAAGGGGGCTTATTTGGGTAGAGTGATTGTGGTGTTGTGGAGCTCAGTGAGAGAGGGGAAAGGGAGTGAAGTGGTGTGGTGGAGGTGGCGAGGGAGAAAAGTGAGTGAAAAGGGGGTGGTTGGGTGCGGTGGTGGCTCCGATGGGGTTTTGATGATTTTTTTAGTCGGAGCAGTGGAGGGGCAGCGATAAATATAGGAGAATGAGGAGGGCGATAGTTCATTGGTGGTGGACCGGAGGAGAGCGACAGTTCATTGGAGGAGGATTTAATTTGGTATGAGTTAATTTGATTTAGTGGGTCGCGGGTCGGGTTAAAAAGAGAGGATAAGTAATTTCAATTGAAATCGGGTTATTTGAGAGTTTCTATCAAATATGGGGTATTTTAAAAAACTTTACTAGCGGGAGGAGTACTTTTTACCCCCAACTTATAACGGAAGGGGTAAATTTAATCCCAAATTATATGGAGTATAAAAATAACCAATTTATGAAATTAGAGGCTAATTATTATCCCTTTTCCCTACATTTATTAATGTTGTACGAATATGAGAAAGAGGAAAAGGGCAACCAAAAAAAAAGATAAAACATAAAAAGCAAAAAAGAAAATCGGTACTTGAAAAGAAAATAAAAGGAGTCCGTTACTCGATGCGTGTTCTCGTAACGACCTTTCGTCACTGTGGCGCTTAAGATAATCGGAGCAATGGGCTGCTGCTGTAGAGCCGGTTCCTCATGGCTAACCACGCCCAGGTTCAACACCAACGCCACCACTCATAACTTTCGGCCTATATTCAACTTGTGCTATACAAGCTTCCATCGTAACAACACCTCTTCCCCCACGGCTTCCTACAGCCGGCGGTGGTACAACCCGGAACAGAGCCGTCATCGCGGACGGCTCAGTCCAGCACCAGACATTGTCCGCCATTGGGTGGAAGGCGATGCTCTTCCCAATGGCCCGCATCAAGGTTCGTCAGTCTGTTGAGAATATAACTAAAATGTGAATAGTGTGTTCTCTCCCTAAACTTTTAGATGAGATGTTCATTAGAACAGTCAAAGGTCCCGAGATTGAATTTCATCGTCACCCATTATCAAAAAAAATTCACGTGGTGGGCTTATTAGGCCTGCACGTGAGGGGTGTGCTGAGAATATAACTAAAATGTTAAAAGTGTGTTTTCCCTGACACTTAAGCTTTTAGATGAGACACTTCAATACAGTCCCTAGCTATCAACTGCATGTTGATTGCATTTTTTGTTACGCTGAAATTTGAATCAGTGTATAAAATATTGGTGCAGCGGAAACGTTTACGGTTGTTTCGTATAACATATTGGGAGATAGGAATGTTTCAAATCACGGAGATCTATATCGAAATGTTCCCCAAACTTACTTAGATTGGGACCATCGTAGAAGAGTTATTTGTGAAGAACTCCTCGCATTGAATCCTGATATAATTTGCCTACAAGTAATTAACAATTGCCCTTTTGGTTACTAGTACCTTTAATTTAATATGTCTATGTTTTGTATATGAAACTAATTGAAGAATTTTATTAATGTGATTGAATAGGAGGTGGACAAGTATTATGATCTACTAAACATTTTGGAGAAAGCTGGATATCTTGGTTCCTATAAGGTTACTTTACTCTATGACCGCCATGGCCTCCCACCAAATTAAACTAAAAGGAGAATTGTTGTATTATCAATTTATTCGTTATACGTCTTGCTCTTAGAAAAATATTACAAAATGCGTTACTTTGATCATGTAGAAGCGCACTGGTGGATCTGTTGATGGCTGTGCTATGTTTTGGAAAGCTGATAAGTAAGAGCAAGAAGTAAAGGTTATACCTTCGAATTGGTAGCTTGATACTTGTTTGGACTGAAATGAATACTTGCTCATGCCAGGTTTCAGTTGTTAGAGGGTGAAAGCATTGAATTTAGGCAGTATGGTCTTCGGGATAATGTCGCTCAACTCTCTGTTTTTGAGGTAGTGGTTGTGAATTGCGAACTTCGTTTTTTCTGTTCTGTAATCTCATATATAGCCTAATGGAATTCGTGAGTGATGAAAGATTGCTCGTAATTTGGATTATAGGCCAGGTGGGTACACATATGTAAAAGGTGATATGAGACTAAAAGAGAACCAAACTACAACCTAAATATGAGCATTTAACTAGTACACATTGATTAATCCAAAGCTCATCGAGCTTCAGGTTCTTTAGAACATACGTATGTGATGGCCAATGGCTTAAATGATCTCTTATCCAAGACTTCCTGCTTGGATAAATACACAAATCACTTCTAGTAGGTCAAATTCTATGCCAATGAAAACATCTGCAGGTAGTTGAGATCTGGAGCATTTGATATAGCTGAATATCCGAAAGCATAAAAAAAGGGCAGCCGGTGCACTAAGCTCCCGCTATGCGCGGGGTCCGGGGAAGGGCAGAACCACTAGGGTCTATTGTACGCAACCTTACCTTGCATTTCTGAAAGGGGCTGTTTCCACGGCTTGAATCCGTGACCTCCTGGTCACATGGCAACAACTTTACCAGTTACTCCAACGCTACCCTTCAAATATCCGAAAGCATGTCCCTATTTATTCTGAACAGGATGTTTCTTCTGATTTCCAGGGTGATTTGTCTAGACAATCACTCATAGTTCCATTCTTATTTAGTCATATCTCTTTCAATTTTGTATGTCTAACTTCGTCTGGTACAGACAGATGCGTCAAGCCCAGTCAAGGAGGCTCATAGTTGGGAACATTCATGTGCTATATAATCCAAGCCGCGGAGATGTTAAGCTTGGTCAAGTAAGATCCTGTATTCTAAGTTAACTCTCTATTTTTTGTATTAGAAAATTTGATAGACAAAACATTGACAAGGTTTAATAGTTAGACAAAGAACATTAGTGTTTCTTACTTCTTAGGGATGGGAATCTCCCTTTTTGTGTTTTAAGCCTAAACTGCTTGTTCCAATGCATGGTTTAGTAATGCAAAATACATTTGCTACTGATAGTTATAAACACTACAATTATTTCAAATGCATACTTCTATGCACATCTGTCAGAAAGTAATAAAGTAATTCCTTTTTTTTTTTGTAATTTTTTTTTCATCTTTTCGCATATTGGAATTTGTTGCTGGAGGTTTCTGATCAAATGGCTTTTAAATTGTCCCAAACTGGAAGAGTACATCCTATTTAGTTATTAAGAAATTCAAGTGAAAAATAAATTGGAAAATCAACTTATCAAATCGTTGTTCTCCATAGTACTTTCTGCTTAGGCATATGGGCAGAATGTGTTTTTTATTATTTTGGACTTCAAATCCTGTTTCCATCGGGATAACACTTGACATCTGAACAGTCTCTCTCCGTATAGAAAGAGATCTTCTCAATCTTTGTTCATGCTCCATGATAAGATATGTGTCCAACATTGTGGTAATAAGATTCGAGTTTTGCTATAAAAAGTGTGATTTTCATCTTCTGATAGCATGCTTAACTTTAGACATGAACTGTTTAAAATCCCCAACTGTCAACAGATTTGTCGTGTGATTCAAAGTTGGTATTTCTTCAGTTTCGTCGCCATGATGTAACTTGTCGCTGATATTCTTCCTTTCAGATTCGCTTTCTTTCATCAAGGGCTCACATACTTTCAGAAAAGTGGGACCATGTACCTATTGTGCTTGCAGGTGATTATAATAGCACTCCTCAGGTGTGAATTACTGAAATTTATCTTTATGAAGTATGTCATTGACTTCAATTTTAAAATTAACTTGCTGAAACAATGCTTATTTGTTTATCCCTTGTGACAGAGTCCAATCTACAAATTCTTGTCATCATCTGAGGTAATATGCCAGATCCCAATTCAGTATCCTTTGTGCAATATTAAGTACTTCTCAAGTCATATGAACTGCATGCTTTTTGGTGGAGTTGTTTGCCTCTCATATGATTTGATTATGATATTGCAGCTCAATCTCCTGCTACATAACCGAAAAGAGTTGTCTGGTCAGAGACGATGCCATCCCTCTCAAGTTCTTGGTCTTAGAAGAGAAAAGGGGATTTTGTTTGTTCTAATGGACAGGTGAAGCAAAGATCTTTCAGTACTTATTATTAGTTGCTTCAGTTTGTGTTTTGTGAGAAAACAATGTGGTGTTTTCTAACAACAATGACCTCTTCTCTATATCCTCATTCTTAGTTCTCAACTTCACTATAAGGTGTTATATGGTCAAACTCTTGATACTTAGTATATATCAAACTTCGGAAACCAAATTTATGGGCATAAGACTTTGTTACATTGACAGAGTAGAACAAAAACACAGATATGAAAATAACTAGCTAGCCATTTACATAAGGCTAAAAAATATTTAATAAAAAAAATTAAGACTTACAAATAACTCCTCTAACTGTTTATGTTGGCTGTTGCTGAATTTATTTGGGTTCAGCTATTAGTTAGTGCCCTTCATAAATTATCGCGTGTATTTGATTCTTAATCCATTGATATTTGAAATTTCTGATGCCAATTGGTTTTACTTGTGAGAGAAATTAATTATTTTGTATTATCATGGGATTCTGATGGAGAATTTTGTTGTGTCCATGCAATTGATTTCAGATTTTTAAATTCTTGCTGGAGCGAAGAGGAGATGAATGTTGCGATTGGCACCCCTAAGTCCCACATAGCTATGCACCCTTTGAAGCTAAATAGTTCTTATGCGATGGTGAAGGTACGACTTGTCCTTCCTATTCACAGTTGATGTTTATTCCCTTGTACATTCCTCTTAGGCAGAAGCTACCTCTTCCTTTTTCTTAGGGATCTCTAACAAGGGATAGCGGTGGTGAACCATTAGCCACATCTTACCATTCGAAGTTTCTGGGAACTGTTGATTATTTGTGGTACTAATGATGTTGATTACAACTGCTACTTGTCTTTGTCTGCTAACTTGATTGACAGGAGTAAGCAGTAATAATAAAATCCACCACATGCAGGTATTCTAATGGTGTTGCACCCACAAAAGTTTTAGATACTTTACCAATTAATGTCTTGAAGAAAACAGGTGGTCTTCCCTACAAGGTATTTTTCTTCTGACATAGTAATCTGATGCTGTTGACAAGGATTAGATTATCCCGAAGAGGCAAAGGCATTAATAAGGCTGTTAAAACATGAAGTATTGTGCTAGAAATAGATTCATCCAACTAATACATTGAAAAATGTATCAAATTAACTTGGATTTGGGTCCTTTACCTGATAAAATAACCTGGTGCTTGATTACACATCTGGGATAGATTCGTCCGTCAAGAACCAGACACCCCAAATCTTCACAACATCTTTTCTTTATGCTGAAACTTCAACTTTTATTTGGTATGCCGGATAAGAGTACTTCTGGATCTCATTATATTTGATATACTCCTTGAGACACTTTGTGCATTAACTTCTTCTGTAAGCTAATTTTGATTCGAATTTCTTTGTTGCAGAAATTGGGTAGTGATCACTTGGCTTTGGTTTCTGAGTTTGCGTTCTTGGAAGTTGGAGGCAAGAAAGAAGCAACCGAAGACCATACTCTCTGTTGAAGCCTGAAGGTGACATCTGTTAATAGTGATGCACCAATCATCCATACAACAAGCACATCATCATTCTACAGTTCCATGGCACACAGGTTCGACCGTTTCAAGACAAAATGGAAAACAAACGGGATGGTTGCATTAGCATTGTCAAAAAGAGTTACATGAATCAAGTCGAGTGTAAGAAATGAGAAACTTTAGTTTGTGATTACTAAATCAGATACAATGTGCTATCCGCTAGCTGGATCATTTCATTTCGTACTACCTACAATTCTACAAATGATAGGAACTCATGGTTTGGAGTTTGGACATGTGAATATGTTTCATGGATCAAACCGGTACCTTTAGTGTCGTTGTTAAAACTAATGTATAACTCAATATATACAATGTATATGTATATGTCCTCTGATATTTCTCACTGGTCCATTAAAAGGACTGGCCCAAATGTAAAGGCAAATAAAGATAATTGACCTCTATTTTATTAGTATCATTGCTGTTATGGACGCCACGTAACATTCTGCAGAGAGTACCAATCTTCTCGAAGTCACCTCTTCTCCTCTTCACAATCTCTTCTCTCAGAACTTTACCTTCACAATGAAGATAATCGTTAAGATCCGATCGCTTTCTCGCTCTCTAACCTTCTCGCATTCTTTCGAGTACCATTTCGCAAATATCAAGAACTCCATCTTGAGAACATTAAAAGGGAAATTACCGACATCTCCTTCTCGTGACCGGTAGTTGCGTTAACGGCGTGGCCGGATTCCAACACGGTATCGAAATGCTATCCCTATCTACCGCAGACGTTGTTACAATATCGATCCGAGCAAATCGCCAAGATCCGAGTTAATCGCCAAGATCCGAGTAAATCGATCCGAGGTATCTATGGTATCTTGAAATCTATTCTTGCTCATCGGTAAGCTCTTTACTTCACAATATTGTTTTGAAATTTCTTCTGGTCTACTGAGGGGTTTTTTTTTTACTCCACAATATTACTTGTTTACTTGTGTACATCTTGATAAAACTGTTGTGATTAGTGGTTGTATTACAACAATGGTAACAGATCCACCTATTGAGAGTAGTTCATCCGAAGATGGACTGTCTGTACCTATACCTAGAAAGACTGTTGGTAGTACCTCCAACTCCACTATACTGACCACAACCACCCTCTTCTTACAAGCCTCGGATGTTAGGTGCTTCCTTAATATCCTTTCGCCATTTCGCTCAAAACTACGCTGGAGCAAGTCGACGAGATCGCTTCTTGGAAGAAATAAACTAGGGTTTGTAAACGGGAACCGCATCAAGAGTCAATACGGGATGGAATGCGGGACCAGTGATAGAGTCAACGCCGCCGCATGCAGTATGGCTAATGAATGTTGTGTCTAGTAGCTTATCGCGTGGGTACTATATGCTAAAAACAACATATGAGATATGAGAAGACTTAAAAGAAAGATTCGACAAAGTTGATTTAATCAGGACCTATGACCTACATAGGAAATTGCTACCCTTTCACAAGGGAATACTAGTGTGGCAGAATACTACACTAAACTTAAGAATCTCTGGGTAGAATACCAAGTCATTGTGCCACCACCAAATTGTGGATGTCCTACATCTAGGGATTTTACAAGCTACCTACAGAGACAGAAACTGTATCAATTTCTCATGGGCTTAAATGAAAGCTACATGCAGGCTAGGAGCCAAATTCTACTCATGTCACCTCTTCCAATACCAATAAAGCTTACTCATGATAAGAAGTGATGAAAATCAGAAAGGGATTTCTGCTAAGTCTGTAGGGCTTCTTGGAGCTGGTCCAACCACTACTGATATGTATTCTAAGACTGGAAACCAGAGATCAAAAAGGAATAACCTATTATGTGAGGAATGTAAGATGAGAGGCCACACAAAGGAATCCTGCTATAGACTAGTTGGATATCCTCCTGGTTTCAAGTCAAAGAGAAAAGAATATGTTGCTCATAATGCCCACAACAGAGGTCCAGAATCCTCTTCAAGTCCCTAAAACTAACGGCAAGTCAAGGGCACCAAAATTTTCCAAGACACGATGAGCAGATAGTAAAATTGCTAAACAATAACCGTGATACAAACAGAGCATCTCGTAACTCTCAAGTAATCAATCATCAAGAAACGTGGCGTATACGTAACTCAAAGCCTTATACGCTTAATACTAACAAAAATCGATAATAGATACAGTGCTACAAATCATATGGTATCCGATCTAAATATGTTAGATAAAATTATCGGTAAAATTGATTCACCACACCAAAGAAGGTGTTCTTACCTAACGGTCAATCCGCCAAGTTACTCACATCGGTAATGCATTTCCCTAACAGAGTACACCGAAAATGTTTTCTTTTACCTCAATTCAAATATATTCTATCATCGCTTTCCAACTAACAAAAGAGTCAAATGTACAACTATCTTCTACCCCGACTTGCCTATTTCGTGATCTCTACAGTGGGAAGCGAAGGAGATCGTAGACTGTGGACGGGTCAGATATGTTAGCTAATCATGACAATAATGCATGTGACTCGCCGAAGACAAATTCCGAATGCATGCTAAGTCAAAGACAACTGGCGTATAAGACATTAATCGCGCATGTAAGGTCAGCCATACTTCTAGTAAGTGTACTTAGTAAACCGATCAACGCTAGTAATGATGAAATTGCTAAGGCAACAAAACTTGTAATGTGTGCCCACGTGCAAAACATAGTAGATTACCCTTCCTAACAAAGACTACTTACAAGAATAAAGCTTTGATATTATTCATACGGACTTATCTGCCCCTATAAGATTGAAACATATAACGGGAAGAGATTTTTCTCACTATTGATGATCACACTAGAATGACTGATATATCTACTCGCACTTAAATCAAGTATGTGTGGTAATTAAGCACTTTCTTAAATACATATCTACAGCTTTAATCAAATAGTCAAAATAATTAGATCCGATAACGGAACGTAGTTTGTTAATGATACCGCAACAACCTTTTTCGTAACTTAGGAATTATTCACCAAAGAAGTCGTGTTTATACACCACAATGTAATGATGTCAGAAAGAAAACACGTATATATATTAGAAATAACCGTGGCAATAAGACGCGCACTAATATTTCTTTAAAGTTCGGGCTTGTGTATACAGTCGCACTACTTGACAATGTGCTACCCTCCTCTGTTACTCATACTACACCCTATGAGGGTCTCTATCACAAGAAACCATCCCTAAGTCATATAAGAACTATTGGATGTTTGTGCTTTGCTAATGACTTAATCGCATCGATAAGTTTCACCTAAGGTTAAAGGTGTGCTCACGGGTTATTCGACACACAAAAGTGGGTATATTCTGTATGACTTGCAATCTATGACCCTCATTGTTAGTAGATATGTTACTTTTAGAGAAACAGAGTACCCTTTTAAAGAAAATGTGTCTGAGACTTCTATCTTTCAGAATTTGCTTGATAACAATGAGAACCAAAATATACCCCCAGGAAATCCTACAGAAGAGCACTGACATATCAAAAAGATGTTGTATTGATATTACTAACATGGAACCTATTGAGGATAGCAATTCCACTGAAAATAACTTAGTAGAAGGGAACTCTGATAAAAAACAATCTCTTAGTCACCCTGCTATAAAAACAACTGACAAATCAATCAGGAAATCCAGCAGACTCAAACAACCTCCTATATGGCTCAAAGACTTTGTCACAACCAATGCCAACAATCGATTTCATCACACCCGATCCTGCCCGTGGATCGTGCCTTACCCTGCACCCTAGTGATACAACATCGAGAAAATCAGGAAAATAAAACTTAAACATGAAACAAGATATATGATAAGAACAAAGCAACCCAAGCGTCGCCAGTATATATACATAAAAACCCAACAGCTTATCCTTTTACAAACTCGCCCACAAATAACAGTTACATGCACTTAAGAGTTTTATAATAACAACTATGACGGACAGTGGCCCCGCCATACCCCGAATGTACAAGAACCTGCTGCACTGTGGTAACATACCAAAAGATAAGCCTCCGAGAAACGGCTTCCAATACGAATCGTGATCCTATGAGCGAGGATCCACAACCGATGTACTCTACCGCAGATTTAACGCACTTCGGGCGAGGTCAAGATAACAGTACCAAGTATGTGAAATCAAAATATCAGAATGAAATCATAATAGTCAATATAAAGCGTGAGACATGATGATAACCAAACTACAAGACACAACATATAAGCAAATATGTCAAGTCGTGACTCACGCCTCCAAGTCATCACTCAAAATATATCCACGGGTCTCACACCCACAACATCAATCGTGCGTGAAATTCCTTCCTCACCGCTTCAGCCTCATGATAGAACAACACCGCGAGTACACATGAACACCGTGTCCCAGTGGTCATAAAACCGTGACGGCAAGTACGGCGCTAACTACCGATACCAAAGCCGCGATCATCGATCGACCGGCAAGTACGAAAGCCAACCATCGGATACCAAGGTCGACTAACAATACTATGCAACCAAACCACGGTCGACACGGCAAGTACGAAGCCGACTACTGTGTACCGCGCCGTGTCACGAAATGACCGGCAAGTACGGCTAACTACCAGTACCGCGTCGGTCACGAGACTTCGCCACTAAACCGAATCGGGAAAGTGCGAAGGATAACTACTGTACTAAGGCCGAATCACCACGAGACGGCAAGTACGAAATCCAACCACCGGATACCAAGGCCGACCAAGAAACCTCGTGGAGAGCTAGTCCACGGAATAACGCTATCAACGCGAGCGCACCCGGAATCCTCGTCACCGCAGACGCCCAAGTAAGATCATAACAAATCAACCGCCTCCATCGAGAGACGCGATGGTATAAAAATACAATACCGCACAACAAGGCTATCACACGCAAACATGTAAGTTACACCTAACTCGAGGTACTTTCATTTTATGCCAAAGTCCGTGTTTTAATCCCCAAAGTACTACGTGACGTTAAATTCTTTTAAAAACTTATTTCTTTTACAAAGGTCACCCGATACCCGTAGTATTAAAATAGAGTGACTAACACTTTTAAGTAAAACAACACGCTTTCCTTTTTAAAATCAAGAACAACATTCTTTCCAAAAGTTCACGTTGCCTAATTTCAAATACTCAAGTCTCTTATTTCCGAAAGATTTCATAGTTCATAGTCTTAATCACTTAACAACGTAATCTCTTTTAAACAATCGAGTAACATATGCCTTATATGTGAGTAGTTATTCTTGTTTATAACAATCTTATTAAAGCATGATCTAGAAAATGTAATATCATTTTGTCTTATCTTAGCTTATGCAGATGGAGGTTTCTACCGGTTTTAATAATAATTAATTAGTCAATACATTTTCCTTTATTAACTGCAATGGGTTTGTTCAATACTCGTTCTCATTCCCGAAAATCAATATAACATTATTCCTTTTAAAACCCCAATTTCCCATTTCTCATAAAAGCGGTTTCACAACTTTTTAACAAAATTCATATCAATTCAATTAAGTCAAGTCTCTTATCTTTTAAGATCAAGTCTCTTAACTTCTAAAATCAATAAACCATTCTTTTACCTACATAAAGTCGTTATAACTAACTTCCCATAAAGCTATTATAACACCTTATGTTTTAAAACAACCAAATTCATTTAGCACACGACGCTCACCGTACTACATAGTTTACAAAACATCATGCTAGAAAGGATATGAAGAGGTTCACATACCTCGCGATGATTATCGACAATTAGCAAAACGCTCCGAAGTACTATAACCTTGCTAGCCTTTTCCACCCTTCAGAATACGCTACTCGTAGTACTTTAACCTATAATGGCCATAAAACGTCTATCAACTTCTAGATCACTGAGAATATTCTAAATACAAGATTCCTTATTCTACGTAAAAATTCGCAAAGACTCCCCGCAACCACATAAATCTCCTCCTCTACTGTGCCCGCTACTGTGCCAACAACTCCTGGGGAGGGTTACACGCCTTAACCTGACGTGTACAATTCTACTTCACAATAATACTACATAAGTTCATCAGAATACAATCCAATGTAAATACAGCTCAACTTTATAATCATCCTCCCAATATAACTTATACTCAATTCTAAACTACTACAACATGTAATATCCCATTACACTAGGGGGACACAGATCATTACCTCGATAAGCCCAAAAGTATCCAAGATTATAAGTCGATCCCGAGCAACGCTTAGCTCCAAATCTTGACGCTCCAACCCGCCTCCAAGCAACCCTAAGCTCCTAACCAACTCATCTTCAAGATCTAACTCCAACAAGAAGAACACTAAGGCTCAACTATGGCAAGTTTCGCCACGGTGAAATTCTAAGGCTGTGGTGTGAAATCTTTTCAACTCTCGTACACAATCTTTCTAACACCCTAAGGAAGAACACTTATAAGTTTAGGGATTTTGGACAACTTTTGCTCAAGAATTTCAAGGCAAAGCCGAGAGCAACCTACAAAGTGGAGTATTTTTGTTATACCCGTAGTTGCAGTGGTATGTATGTGACGACGCATTTGAGCAGTACAGAAATTTTGAAAAGAAAGAAAGATGTGAGTTTTCACTAAAAGTTTCCTGCTATTTGTGAAGAAAAGGTTCGTTAACGGGAATTGGATTCCCAGATTTGGTATTCGACTTCATAGATTATATTAGAATTTTGAGATTTTATTTTCTAAATGGTCACGCTGGGCCCACTGAGAAATTTACTGGCTTTGTGGAGCCCGCTTGTTTTTGAGATTTCCGATTTTGGATATTTTCTAAGACGAAATATTCGGGCGACCGGGGCGACACGTGTCACCCCACGTGGCACCCTCGCCGAAATATTTTTGTGCACAACACCCGACAGAGTCGCTTTTTCGACTAAACGCTTTACTAAGCTTACGAAGCGGAAAATTCCGGCTATGTCATTTAGTATTTTTGCGAATTTTTCCGAGAGACGAACGTTTTGGACCAACGAGAGGCAACACTTGGCACCCTCTCGTTGGCGGATTCGGGCGCTAGTGGCCGAATCACGGGCAAGTCAGGTAGATATTTGTGTAGATATTTGTGAGGATTTGTGGAGTAGGTTAGGTGCACTTGGCTTGATCTCGCCTTACACTTGTGTAGCACTTGGCCAGATCTCGCCATCGGTTGGCCTGGCTTTGCTATAAATACCCCTCCTTGTGAAGACTTATTCATTCACTCCTCACTTTGTCTAAGTCTTGAAATCCCTCCTCCCTTGTTGCCGCTTCCTCGCCCAACTCCCTTCTCCCCTTAGAAAGAGGCCTGGCCGAGAACACCCCTCCCCTAGCCTAGTTGTGCTAGCCGAGCCTACCCCCTTGGTAGAAAGTTGTCTTCCAAGTATTGTTATAATGCCCAAAATACCTTAGCTCAGACCTTGTAGTATTCCAAAGATACCTCTTTACGTAGAGTCCGAAATACTACCTTTGTCCTTTAGTCTCAAACCGAAACCCTAAGGAAATCTTCATAGTTGGTCAAGATGTGAGCAGAAGTTGGTTAGAACTTCTAAGGTTGTTTGGAGTGGTTCGAGCGCGTGGAGTGAGCTAAACCTTGCTCGTGAGCGACATTAAACTCGGATAATTTTGGGCTTATCGAGGTAATTATCTGTTCTCTATTGTAATTGGAAATTACATGTTTGTTAGTATATAGTTGAAGATACTATATATGAACTATACTTAGTATTCGCAATGTCTTTGACTTAAGCCCAAGAATAAAGAATCGAATCAACTGTATTTACTTAGGATCAGATTACAGAGACTTGTGTAGATATCGAGTAGAATTGTACACGCCCGGTAGACGGTAAACCCCTCGTTGGCTTGCCAGCCTACTGATAGAGAGAGATTTACGCTGTCATGTGAGAGTCGCCAATTTTCTATGTAAAGATGTAAACTTGTGTTTTGGGGTTAATAGACGCCAGGACCTTTATAGTGAAAGTACAAGAGTAGCGTATTCTACTCGAGGGAGTGGCTAGCAGTGCGTCAGTACTTGAGCATTTTGCTTATCGTCGATAAATCGTCGCGAGGTACGCGAACCTCTTCCTATCTCTTCTAGCATGATATGTGTGAACTATGTAGTACGGTAGACGCATACGTGCTAAGTGATTTGGTTGGTTTAAAACATAAGGTTATAATAGCTTTTACGGGAAGTTAGTTATAACGACCTTATGTAGTGAAAATGGTTTATCATGTTAGAAGTTAAGAGACTTGATCTTATAAGATAAGAGACTTAACTTATTTGTTTTAATGAATGTTGTGTGAAACCTCATTCGTGAGTAATGAGTACTTGGTTTTAAAGGAATAATGTTTTATCGATTTCTAAATCGTAACGTATCGACTGCACCACCGCAGCTTAATAAAGGAAAATGTATTAATAATGATGTTGTATTAAAAACCAAGAGAAACCTCCATCCGCATGTAAGCTAAGATGAGACAAAATGATATTACATTTTCTAGATCACGGTCATTGTAATAAGATCGTTATAAACAAGAATAAACTACTCATATATGACATATGTTACTCAATTGTTCTAAAAAGGAATCAAGTGATTAAGTTTGGGAACTATGAAACCATTTGAAAATAAGAAGTTTGAGTAATCAAACTAGGCAAACCGAACTTAGGAAAGGAATGTTGTTACTTGATTTTGAAAAGGAAGATGGGTTGGTCATTCTAATACTACGTATCGTGACTTTATAAAAGTAATGGATCTCTTTTAAAAGAACTTAACGATGTAGTACTGGGGTTAAAACCCGACTTTGGCATAAAATGAAAGTACTTTGAGTCAGGTGAAACTCGCCATGCTTGTTGTTGTGAAACTTGCCTATGCTCGTGATGATAGTCTTTATTGTACAAACGCTGTGTTTCCGTGTTACCGCCTCTCGATGTAGGTCGGTGATCGTTGAGAACTTACTCGACGCGCCGCAGCGACGAGAAATTCCACGCACGCTCGCTGATAGTATTATTGTTGTTAATCGCTTTGGACATACCGACACGACGCGTAGCGCACGTATGCTTCCATTTTGGTTAAGGTCTTGTGGTTAATCGCTGATATATCGACACGACGCGTAGCGCACGTATGTTTCATTTTGATTATCGCCAGTGATTTCTTCGACATACCGACACGACGCGTAGCGCACGCATGCGCCCATTTGGAATGCTTCTATTGTTTCCTTCGACATATCGACACGACGCGTAGCGCACGTATGCGCCCATTTGGAATGTTGTCTTATTGTTTCCTTCGACATACCGACACGATGCGTAGCGCACGTATGCTTCCATTTGGATTGTCTTGTTGCTGAGGTCATACGGACACGTCTACACCGGCGCAGAATTCCGGGCATGCGCGGACATTGGTATTATTGTCGCATCATGGACATGTCTACACCGGCGCGATTCGGCACGCGCCATAATGCGAACTCGATTGATGTTGTGGCGCGAGACCCATAGTTATATCGGAGTGATGATCGCTTTATGTCGCGAATCGTAGTTTGGTTATCATACATGTCTCGCTTTATATAGACTAGTATGATTTCATTTACGATTGCATACGCCACATACTTGGTACTGTTGCATCGACTTCGGGCCGCGTTCACGCCGCAGTAGAGGTACATCGCCGTGGATCTCGCCATGGATCACAAGCCAACAGATTAAGCTCCGCTTTCTCCGAGGCTTATCTTTTGGCAGTGTTCTCGAGTCAGAGGTTCTTGTACATTCGTGGTATGGCGGCCCGTCCCGCCATAGTCATCAGATATCTTAGAGGTCCGTAGATCACAAGTGTGGTTGTAAAAGGATTAAACTGCTCGTGTTTTATGATATATCAAGGCAACTGCTTTTGGTTGGCCTGCTTATTTATTATATCCCTTGTTAAATGACTCATGTTTTATGTTCCGCTGATTTTCTCGATGTATGTATCACCAGGGTGCCTGTGGTAAGGCACGAAGAATCGCCCCGAACGGGTCGTTACAAAAGTGGTATCGAGCGCTTAATCTCTGAAAGTGTCTACGCATCGCGTGTCTAGTAGAGTTCGATTATCGATGTGTTGTGCACCACATCTATAATCGTGAGGTCGCAGGACATTTAGGATTGGTTTCATTCTTCTCATTCCGAGATCGTGCCTTAGAGTCATTGTAAGTCAGACTCTCCGACGATCTCGCTTTTACCGCTTATGCCTCCGCGCAAGGCAACCAGAGCCCGTGGCGGGCGCAGAGGTGTCCGCAGTGAGATACAAAGGAGTACGAGGCGCAGCCCGCACAAGACTGAGTCAGGCTTCAGACGGCGTTTCGCGACGCCGCCAAAGACCAAAGAGAGTTTAGAGTCGCAGCAGCGTCGATGAGACTACAAGACTCGAGCCTCCACCCCACACCGGAGCAGTGACGGGTCACGCGAGATGGCCCGCTTATCGCCGTGGTCAGGCTGATATGACAGCCGACGCAGCAGCCTGCCCAGAGAGCACCAGCCGTTCACCCCGAGCAGATAGTTTGAGGCTACGGACTTTCCGAGTCAGAGCCCGCCAGAGTTTTATGGGTCGAGGCTCGAGGATGATCCGCAGGAGTTCATCCGGCAGCTACTGCCGATCACGCGGTGATCAAGGCTTCGTAAACCGAGTTCGTGACCTTTGTTCGCATCGGCCGCGTGATACCGCCGCCGATTGTTTGATTCATGGAGCTTTCCCGGGAGAGCATGCACTCCAGCAGATGGGATGAGTTTTCGTGGGCTTTCTCACGCACTTCTTGCCTCCGCAGATGAGGGCACGGCCGACGATTTTTGTTACTAAGACAGAGGCGACCGCCGTGAGTACAATGTCGAGTTCGATTCTTCGCTCGATATGCCCTCGCGCTAGTTGCAGATATGAGGATAGTGGTGCATCGCCACGCCACCGCTTGATGATTTTATGGCCGAATCTTGTGCGGTGTTTTCTTCACCGCACGGACATTGCCCGCACGCAGCTCACGCACCAGACGCGAGGCACGGAGGGTCGACGGAACGACCGGATCGCCAGAAGAGGCCGTGACGGCAGGTCCTTGGTGGCTTTCGAGGCGGACCGCCAAGAAGAAGCTAGTTATATACCCCCACCGCATGCAGTAGTCCTCCACCGCCTTCGTGAGCAGTCGTGGCTCCGCGGTGCAGATTTTCGCAGAGCAGGGTGTTAACCACCAAGCCACCCTACCTCGTTGTGACTATTGTGGTAGACTCCATTTTGGAGAGTGTCGCTAGATTGGGAGTTTGTTTTACATGCGACAGCAGGCCATTTTGCGAATCGTCCGACGCGGGAAGCGGATGTTACGACTCACCTTCGTGATCTCGGGTCGGTTCATCACCTTCTATACCATGCCACTGCAGGCGTGTGCCTATGATTAGAGTGAGCAGAGCTTCGTATATCCTTAACCTCTAGAGTTTTGGTACGTCGTTATGATGGTCTCATTATTGTGTGCTATGTACAGATAGCATTGTGATACGTGTGAGTCGAATGTATGGTTAGTTGGGAGGATACGATGGGGCAATGGTAAGTGCTAACCTTAGACTATGTCACGACCGAGACCTGTGGTAAGGTCGTCTCGAGTTAAAGATTTATTTTTGACCCTTATCGAGTAGTAGAGTACGCGTGGGATTTATTTGTGTGATAAGTCCACGGGTAGTGTGAGACGGAAGTGGTAGCTTTCATGATGTGAATTAGTAAGATTGTTTCGGACGGGGAACAAGAGTTTGCACGGTTGGGTCGGGTTTAGGACCATTTATGGTCAAACCAGAACCCGCTTAGCGGGCCAGCTCGTGGTCCCGCCAGTGGTAGGGTCACGAGGGTGCTAGGCCCGAGTTTAGATGATCATCGATGAGTTCGTGGACGCGCTCGACCGTAGCCGTTCAGAAGGCCGGAATGGCCTACGAAGTTCGAGGTTAGTAAGATGACCAAGTTCGAGGTAGTGACTCGCAGATTTTCGAACTAAGTAATGATCAAGTATGGTACGATCGAGAGTTCTAGTGTTCGAGAAGGGTACAACGAGTAAGGAGGAAGATAACGTGTGTTATTTCGCGCTGTTGTGGCGCTGACAACTTGTTAGAGGAACTTCATCGATATCCGCTTGAGAAGGAACATTCGGACGAATGTTTCTGGCGAGGGAGAATGTTATACCCCGTAGTTGCAGGTGGTATGTATGTGAGGACGCACGCACGGTGAGCACGCAGTAAATTTTGAAAAGAAAGAAAGATGTGAGTTTTCACTTTAAAAGTTTCCTGTTATTTGTGAAGAAAAAGGTTCGTTAATGGAATTGGATTCCTGATTTGGTATTTGACTTCATAGATTATATTAGAATTTTGAGATTTTATTTTCGAAATGGTCACTGGGCCCACGGAGAAATTTACGGTTTGTGGAGCCCGCTTTGTTTTTGAGATTTCAGATTTTGATATTTTCAAGACGAAATATTCGGCGACCGGGGCGACACGTGTCACCCCATGTGGCACCCTGGCCGAAATATTTTTGTGCACAACACCCGACAGAGTCGTTCGACTAAACGCTTTACTGCTTACGGCGGAAAATTCGGCTATGTCATTTAGTATTTTTGCGAATTTTTCCGAGAGACTAACGCTTTGGACCAACGAGAGGGCAACACTGCACCCTCTCGTCAGCGACTTGGGCGCTGGGCCGAATCACGGGCAAGTTGTGGTAGATATTTGTGTAGATATTTGTGAGGGATTGTGGAGTAGGTTAGGTGCACTTGGCTTGATCTCGCCTTACACTTGTGTAGCACTTGGCTAGATTCGGCCATTGGTTGGCCTTTCGCTTTGCTATAAATACCCTCCTCGTGAAGACTTATTCATTCACTCCTCACTTTGTCTAAGTCTTGAAATCCTCCTCTCCCTTTGTTGCTCTCGCCCAACTCCCTTCTCCCCTAGAAAGAGGCCCTCGCCGAGAACACCCTCCCACTAGCCTAGTGTGCTAGCCGAGCCTACCCCCTTGGTAGAAAGTTGTCTTCCAAGTATTGTTATAATGCCCAAAATACCTTAGCCTTGTACCTTGTAGTATTCCAAAGATACCTCTTTACGAGAGTCCTAAATACTACCTTTGTCCTTTTAGTCTCAAACCGAAACCCTAAGGAAATCTTCATAGTTGGTCAAGATGTGAGTAGAAGTTGGTTAGAACTTCTAAGGGTTGTTTGGAGTGGTTCGAGCGCGGAGTGGAGCTAAACCTTGCTCGGAGCGACATTAAACTCTGATAATTTTGGGCTTATCGAGGTAATTATCTTGTCCTCTATTGTAATTGGAAATTACATGTTTGTTAGAGTATATAGTTGAAGATACTATATATGGAACTATACTTAGTATTCGCAATGTCTTTTGACTTAAGCCCAAGAATAAAGAATCGAATCGAATCAGATTTACTTAGGATCAGATTGCAGTAGACTTGTAAGACATCGTAGAATTGTACACGCCCGTAGACGTAAACCCTCATTGGTCAAGCAGTACTCGATAGAGGAGAGATTTACGCATGTGTGTGAGGTACACTAATTTTCTATAGAAAGATAGAAACTTGTGTTTTGGGGTTAATAGACGTTTGGACCTTTATAGTGAAAGACTAAGAGTAGCGTATTCTACTCGAGTGGAAAGCGGCCAGTGCGTCAGTAAGATTGGAGCATTTTGCTTATTGTCGATAAATCGTCGCGAGGTATGTGAACCTCTTCCTATCTCTTCTAGCATGATATGTGTGTGAACTATGTAGTACGAGACGCATACGTGCTAAGTGATTTGGTTGGTTTAAAACATGTGGTGTTATAATAGCTTTATGGGAAGTTAGTTATAACGACCTTATGTAGTGAAAATGGTTTATCATGTTAGAAGTTAAGAGACTTGATCTTATAAGATAAGAGACTTAACTTATTTGTTTTAATGTGAATGTTGTGTGAAACCTCATTCGTGAGTAATGAGTACTTGGTTTTAAAGGAATAATGTTTTACCGATTTCGAAATCGTAACGTGTATCGACTGCACTCATCGCAGCGTTAATAAAGGAAAATGTATTGAATAATGATGTTGTATTAAAACCAAGAGAAACCTCCATCCGCATAAGCTAAGATGAGACAAAATGATATTACATTTTCTAGATCATGGTCTTTGTAATAAGATCGTTATAAACAAGAATAAACTACTCACATATATGACATATGTTACTCAATTGTTCTAAAAAGGAATCAAGTGATTAAGTTTGGGAACTATGAAACCATTTGAAAATAAAGCTTTCGAGTAATCAAACTAGGCAAACCGAACTTAGGAAAGGAATGTTGTTACTTGATTTTGAAAAGGAAGATGGGTTGGTCATTCTAATACTACGTATCGTGACTTTATAAAAGTAATGGATCTCTTTAAAAGAACTTAACGTATGTAGTACTTTGGGGTTAAAACCCTGACTTTGGCATAAAATGAAAGTACTTTGAGTCAGGTGAAACTTGCCATGCTTGTTGTTGTGAAACTTGCCTATGCTCGTGATGATAGTCTTTATTGTACAAACGTTGTGTTTCGTGTTACCGCCTCTCGATGCAGGGTTGGATCGTTGAGAACTTACTGACGCGCTACAGCTGACGAGAAATTCCACTGCACGCTCTCGCTGATAGTATTATTGTTGTTAATCGCTGACATACCGACACGACGCGTAGCGCACGTATGCTTCCATTTTGGTTAAGGTCTTGTGGTTAATCGCTGATATATCGACACGACGCGTAGCGCACGTATGTTTCCATTTTGATTATCGCCAGTGATTTCCTTTCGACATACCGACACGACGCGTAGCGCTGCGTATGCGCCCATTTGGAATGCTGTCTATTGTTTCCTTTGGACATACCGACACGATGCGTAGCGCATCGTACGCGTCCATTTGGAATGTTGTCTTATTGTTTCCTCGACATACCGACACGACGCGTAGCGCACGTATGCTTCCATTTGGATTGGCTTTGTTGTTGAGGTCACATGGACATGTCTACACCGATGCAGAATTCCGGCATGTGGCCATGGGACATTGGTATTATTGTTGCATCATGGACATGTCTACACCGATGCAAGATTCCGGCACGCGCCATAACGCGAACTCGATTGATGTTGTGGGCGTGAGACCCATAGTTATATCGGAGTGATGATCGTTTTATGTTGTGAATCGTAGTTTGGTTATCATACATGTCTCCGCTTTATATAGACTAGTATGATTTCATTTACGATTGCATGGCCACATACTTGGTACTTGCATCGACCTTCGGGCCGCGTCACGCCGCAGTAGGTACATCGCCGTGGATCTCGCCATAGGATCACAAGCCAACAGATTCAAGCCCGCTTTCTCCGAGGCTTATCTTTTGCAGTGTTCCCGAGTTGTAGGTTCTGTACATTCTGTGGGGTATGGCGGGCCCCGTCCCCGCCATAGTCATCAGATATCTTAGAGGTCTCAGTAGATCACAAGTGGTTGTAAAAGGATTAAACTGTTCGTGTTTTATGTATATACCAAGGCAATCGCTTTTGGTTGGCCTGTTTATTTATTATATCCCTTGTTAAATGACTCATGTTTTATGTTCCGCTGATTTTCTCTGATGTATGTATCACTAGGGTGCCCAGGGTAAGGCACCAGTAACGGGCCCCGGAACGGGTCGTTACAATTTTTGTCTTGGAAATCAAAGTGTGGGATGAAGAATAAGTCTTGCTTTCATGGGGTATTTATAGAGAAATCAAGGTCCAAGATCAAGGCAAGTGTGTGGTGAGATTGGGGTACAAGTGTGTGTGGGTCCCACCCTCCAAATGGCTACACAAAACACAAGACAAGTGCTTGCCACAGAAGGCCATTTCGGCCAAGCGGACACTGGTTGCCAAGCCTGGCCAACTCGCCACACGGGGTGACACGTGTTGCCCTCCTACTGCCCAAAATATTTCGCCTTCCAAAATATCCAAAATATCGAAAATCTCAAAAACAAAGCGGGCCACAAAATCAGAATTTCTCCCGTGGGCCCCACGTGACCATTTCCGAAAATAAAATCTCATAATTCTAATATAATCCAAGAAGCCCAAATACCAAATCTGGGAATCCAATTCCCATCAACGAACCTTTTTCCTTCACAAAACCCGGAAACTTTTCCGTCGAAAAATCACATCTTTCTTTCCAAAATTTCTGTCGTATTCTCGTACGTACGTCCTCACATACATACCCTGGAACTACGGGGTATAACATTCTTCCCCCCTTAGAAACATTCGTCCCGAATGTTCCTTCTAAGTCTCCAAACGCATTTTGCGCGCAGATAGTCTCCACTACTATACTTACAAAACCGATCATGCCACCACTGGCCAGAATATAACATGTTCGCAAAATTCAAATCCAAGCCAACGAGGAATCACCTCTAACATCACAAAAAGCTCCCACCCATGGTCTAAAGGATACTCCATTCGCATCTTTACTTCACAAAAGAAATGATCACTTCCGTTCTCATAACACATGTTCGCTTCTTTTCTTACTCGTCGTACCCTTCTCGGACACCCGAACTCTCTATAGTACACGTTTCACACTTCAGTTACTGCTTCAATTTCCTCTAAGGCCATTCCCGACCTTCTCGATCCGATTCTAGTCGAACACATCCACAAACTCATACGATGGTTACCTAAACTTGGGCCTAGCACCCTCGTGACCCTACCACCTGGCGGGACCACCTCGAACTGACCCCTCCTCATTCTCGCGGGTCGACCCGCAACCTTGCCTCAACCCGACCCATTTATCGTGCAAACTCTCTGCTCCCAAATCCGAACAATCTCACTAATCAAGTCACGAAAACCTAGTGGTCTTCTTAGCTCAACTACCCTCTTTCATTTCACACCACTTAGGACTTATCACACAACTATACCCCACGTATACTATGACTCCGACAAAGGTCAATCGTAAACAAAATCTTTTACTCAAGACGGCCTCGCATCTAAGATCTCCACATATAATATTCTAAGGCTCACAATTTCCGTCCCCAATCTTACCCTTTCAACTACCCATGTTTTCTAAACCACACTTAACACAACGCTATCCGTATAAAGACTCCACACGATCCACCATAACAACATAACCAAGTCTCTATGGCTAAAGGTATCGCAGAATTCATCGCCTTACTTCCTCTTTGTCGCTTCTAACCATAACCTCACCGCAGGCGCCTAGCTATAGAAGGTGATGAACCAGCCACCGATCCCGGCGTCGAGTCTCTACATCCGCGCTACTCTGCCTGACAACTCTCACCAAATGGCCACGGGCCGCAAGCATAACAATCTCCCAAACTAGCACGACACTTCGAGGATCATCCTCGCCTCTCTATCCATGTAGAACTATGGCGAATCGCAACTCAAGAAATCAAGTCTCGGACATCGATCTGGGTGATCATCGGTATCACGGAACCACCGGTTCCCGTCCGTCCTCATATCTTGCCACGATCCTAGGTAGTAAATGGGCCATCTCTTGAACTCATATCCTCGGCTCCTGGTCGTGGAACTGGAGGCTCAGGTATTGTGGCCTCCATAGAAATCGCCGCGCCTAACTCTTGGGGCTAAGCGGCCATAAAACTCGCTGCCTCAAGTACTATCTTAGGTAATGACTGCATGTGCCTCGTGAACCTCTCGTGTTCTACTCGTAGCTCCCTCTGCTGCCTTGCCCATCTGGGCCCTGGTTGCCTTGCGCGGAGGCATAACTGGTACATACGAATACGTCCGAGGGAGTCCAATTTATAACACAACTCTAAGGCACGATCTCAGAGTGAGAAGAATATAAACCAATCCTAAATATCCCATAACCTCCTGATTATAGGTGTGGTGCACAACACGCCGATAATCAAGACTCTACTAGATACGGTCTGTAGACACTTTCCGAGGATTAACTGCTCTGATACCACTTTTGTCACGACCCGATCCCGGGCCCGTGACTGGTGCCTTACCCCGGGCACCCTAGTGATACAACATCAGAGAAAAATCAGCGGAAAATAAAAACTTAAACATGAAACAAGATATATGATAAACAAGCCAACCTAAGCGGCCACTCAGATATATACATAAAAACCGAACAATTATCCTTTTTACAAACTCGCCACAACAAAGGTTATTCTGACCTCTAAGAGTTTTATAACAACAACTATGACGGACAGGGCCCCGCCATACCCCTGAATGTACAAGAACCTACAGACTCAGGGTAACATACCAAAAGATAAGCCTCCGGAGAAACGGGGCTTCCCAATCTGAATCGTGATCCATGAGCGAGGATCCACAACCGATGTACCTCTACTGCGGCATGAACGGCCCGAAGCGAGGTCAAGATAACGGTACCAAGTATGTGAAATCTGAAAATCAGAATGAAATCATAATAGTCAATATAAAGCGTGAGACATGTATGATAACCAAACTACGAGACACAACATATAGCAAATATGTCAAGTCGTGGACTCACGCCTCCAAGTCATCACTCAAAATATATCCATGGGTCTCACCCACAACATCAATCGTGCGTGGAATTCCTTCCTCACCGTCGATCTATGATAGAACAACACCAAGAGTACATGAACACCAGTCCCACGTGTCATAAAACCGTGACGGCAAGTAAGGCTAACTACCGGATACCAAAGCGCGATCATCGATCGCCGGGCAAGTAAAGCCAACTACTAGATACCAAGGCCGTACTAACAATACTATGCAACCAAACCACGGGCGACACGGCAAGTACGAAAGTCGACTACCAGTACCAAGGCGTCGTGTCACGAATCGACCGGCAAGTAAGGCTAACTACTGGTACCAGAGCGTGTCACGAGACCGCCACTAAACTGAACGGGCAAGTGTGAAGGCTAACTACCAGTACTAAGGCGAATCAGCCACGAGACGGGGCAAGTACGAAAGCCAACCACCAGATACCAAGGCCGAATCAGTAAAACCTCATGGAGAGCTAGTCCATGGAATAACGCTATCAACAAGAGCGCACCCGTGGAATCCTCCGTCACTGCCGGTACGTCCAAGTAAGATCATAACAAATCAACCGGCCCTCCATTGAGAGACGCGGTGGTATAAAAATACAATACTGGCACAACAAGGCTATCACACGCAAACATAGGTAAGTTACACCTAACTCGAGGTACTTTCATTTTATGCCAAAGTCCAGGTTTTAATCCCCAAAGTACTACGTACGTTAAATTCTTTTAAAAGACTTATTTCTTTTACAAAGGGCATCCGATACCCGTAGTATTAAAATAGAGTGACTAACACTTTTAAGTAAAACAACACGCTTTCCTTTTTAAAATCAAGAACAACATTCTTTTCCAAAAGTTCACGTTTGCCTAATTTCAAATACTCAAGTCTCTTATTTCCGAAAGATTTCATAGTTCATAGTCTTAATCACTTAACAACGTAATCTCTTTTAAACAATTGAGTAACATATGCCTTATATGTGAGTAGGTTATTCTTGTTTATAACAATCTTATTAAAGCAGCCATGATCTAGAAAATGTAATATCATTTTGTCTTATCTTAGCTTCTATGCAGATGGAGGTTTCTACTGGTTTTAATAATAATTAATTAGTCAATACATTTTCCTTTATTAACGCTGCAGCGGTTTGTTCAATACTCGTTCTCATTCCCGAAAATCAATATAACATTATTCCTTTTAAAACCCCAATTTCCCATTTCTCATAAAAGCGGTTTCACAACTTTTTAACAAAATTCATATCAATTCAATTAAGTCAAGTCTCTTATCTTTTAAGATCAAGTCTCTTAACTTCTAAAATCAATAAACCATTCTTTTACCTACATAAAGTCGTTATAACTAACTTCCCATAAAACTATTATAACACCTTATGTTTTAAACCAACCAAATTCATTTAGCACATGTACGTCTACCGTACTACATAGTTTACAAAACATCATGCTAGAAAGGATAGGAAGAGGTTCACATACCTCGCGACGATTATCGACAATTAGCAAAACGCTCCGAAGTACTATAACCTTGCTAGCCTTTTCCACCCTTCAAGTAGAATACGCTACTCGTAGTACTTTAACCTATAATGGCCATAAAACGTCTATCAACTTCTAGATCACTTCGTAGAATATTCTAAATACAAGATTCCTTATTCTACAGAAAATTCGGCAGCACCTCCCCCCCCGCAACCACATAAATCTCCTCCTCTACTCAGGCCCGCTACCAGGCCAACAACTCCCAGGGGGGAGGGTTACACGTCTTAACCGGACGTGTACAATTCTACTTCACAATAATACTACATAAGTCTCATCAGAATACAGTCCAATGTAAATACATTCAATCCTTTATAATCATCCTCCCAATATAACTTATACTCAATTCTAAACTACTACAACATGTAATATCCAATTACAATAGGGGGACACAGATCATTACCTCGATAAGCCCAAAATTATCCAAGATTATAAGTCGATCCTGAGCAACGTTTAGCTCCAAATCCTGACGCTCCAACCCGCTCCAAGAAACCCTTAGAAGCTCCTAACCAACTCCTCTTCAAGATCTAACTCCAACAAGTGAAGAACACTAAGGCTCAATTATGGCAAGTTTCGGCCAAGGTGAAATTCTAAGGCTACGGGTGTGAAATCTTTTCCAACTCTTGGTACACAATATTCCTAACACCCTAAGGAAGAACACTTATAAGTTTAGGGATTTTTGGACAACTTTTGCTCAAGAATTTCAAGGCAAAGCCGAGAGCAACCTACAAAGGGGAGGGAGTATTTTTGTCTTGGAAATCAAAGTGTGGGATGAAGAATAAGTCTTGCTTTCATGGGGTATTTATAGAGAAATCAAGGTCCAAGATCAAGGCAAGTGTGTGGTGAGATTGGGGTACAAGTGTGTGTGGGTCCCACCCTCCAAATGGCTACACAAAACACAAGACAAGTGGCTTGCCACTTGTAAGGCCATTTCGGCCAAGGGACACTGTTGCCAAGTCTACCAACTCGCCACATGGGGGTGACACGTGTTGCCCTCCTACTCGTCCAAAATATTTCGTCTTCCGAAAATATCCAAAATATCGAAAATCTCAAAAACAAAGCGGGCCCCACAAAATCGTAAATTTCTCCCGTGGGCCCCACGTGACCATTTCCGAAAATAAAATCTCATAATTTTAATATAATCCAAGAAGCCCAAATACCAAATCTGGGAATCCAATTCCCATCAACGAACCTTTTTCCTTCACAAAACTCGGAAACTTTTCCGTCGAAAAATCACATCTTTCTTTCTTTCCAAAATTTCTGTCGTATTCTCGTACGTACGTCCTCACATACATACCCTGGAACTACGGGGTATAACATCTACCCTATTACTAATTACATTTCTTATGATAACTTAAAACCTACATATCAAGCCTTTTTAACCTCCTTTTCAGAACTGACTGAACCAAAATGTTACATGGAAGCCTCAAAAGATCCTAGGTGGGTAGAGGCTATGAAAGCTGAAATAAATGCCTTACAAGAAAACCATACATGGGAAATAGTTACACTTCCAGAAGGCAAACAACCAATAGGCTGTAAATGGATCTACAAGATCAAATATAAGGACACTGGAGAAGTAGAAAGACTGAAAGCTAGACTTGTTGCAAAAGGTTATAGTCAACAAGAAGGAATTGATTATCAAGAAACCTTCTCTCCTGTTGTTAAGATGGTAACTATAAGAACTATCATTTCTATTGGTGCCTCCAGAGGATGGTATATTCATCAAATGGATGTTTATAATGCCTTTCTTCAAGGGGATCTATTTGATGAGATTTACATGTCTTTGCCCCAAGGCTTCAGTAACCAGGGAGGCAGTAACCTTGTATGTAGACTAACTAAGTCTCTATATGGGCTCAAACAAGCTCCAAGACAGTGGAACTTCAAGCTTACAGAGGCTCGTTCGCACGCTTTAAAATGCGAGTTTGATCATTCACTGTTTTTAAAACAAAGTGATCAGGATATAATAATCATTCTTATATATGTGGATGACATGTTAATTACAGGGAATAATATAAGGCTCATAAAGGAGACTAAGCAGTCTCTACATAATATTTTTAAGATGAAAGACCTAGGAGAACTAAGGTATTTTCTAGGAATAGAATTTGCTAGGTCCACCAAGGGGATCATTATGCATCAAAGGAAGTATGCCTTGGAACTTATTTCTGAATTAGGACTAGCTGCTGCCAAACCTAGTAACACTCCTTCTGATTCTAATATGAAACTTACCACAAAAGAATATGATGATTATATGGAGAAACAGGGTTCAAATGCAGGAAAACCAGTCACTATTGATGATCCAGTAGGAGACATCAGTTCATACCAAAGGATAATTGGTAAGTTGCTATACCTTACACTTACTAGACCAGATATTTCTTATAGTGTGCAAACACTTAGTCAATTCCTACAAAATCCAAAGAAATCACACTATGATGTTGCAATCAGAATAGTAAGATATATAAAAGGTAAACCAGGACAAAGAGTGCTATTATCTAGTAATAAACAAGAGACATTAACTAGTTATTGTGATGCAGATTGGGCTTCATGTCCACATACAAGAAAGTCTATTACAGGTTATTTAGTCAAGTTTGGAGACACTCTCATTTCATGGAAATCAAAGAAACAAAGCACAATTTCTCGCAGTTCTGCTGAAGCAGAATATAGAAGTCTTGCCAACACTGCTGCTGAAATCACTTGGCTTCTAGGCTTGCTGAAAGACATTGGTGTGAACATCCAATGACCAAGAATCGTGTACACGCATAAGAAGTCAAGAATGCAGATGGCAGCCAATCCTGTGTTCCATGAAAGGACTAAACACATTGAGATTGATCTTCACTTTATTAGGGAGAAGATTCGACAAGGAATGATTCAAATAGAGTATATCAATACTACAGAGCAGCCGGCATATATACTTACAAAAGGGCTAACCAGATTACAACATCTACATCTTTGTTCCAAGCTAGACTTGCTAGATATATTCGAGCACCCAGCTTGAGGGAGGCTGTTAAAACTAATGTATAACTCAATATATACAATGTATATGTATATGTCCTCTGATATTTCTCACTGGTCCATTAAAAGGACTGGCCCAAATGTAAAGGCCAGCCCAGTATAGCAGCCCCTCTATTTTATTAGGGCATTGCTTGTGTTATGGACGCTCAGTCAGAACATTCTAGAGAGAAAGTACCAATCTTCTCGAGGAAGTCACCTCTTCTCCTCTTCTGTCAATCTCTCTTCTCTGTAACTTTACCTTCGTCAATGAAGATGATCGTTAAGATATGACTGTCTCTCTGTCTCTCTAACCTTCTCGCATTCTTTTGAGTACCATTTCTGCAAATACTGAAGAACTCCATCTTGAGAACATTAAAAGGGAAATTACCGACATCTCCTTCTCGCACTGGTAATTGCGTTAATGGCGGTGTTGGATTCCAACAGTCGTCCTAATTTTAGGTCTGCATTACAGTAGGAACATACGTTAAACACACAACCAAATTTGCAACATTGCGATCTCAAAATTCTCTTCCTCATCAGATGCTATCAAGATTTGGCTAACAGGATGATACATATTTCTTCTTAGGTTTGCAATTTTGCATCTAGTTAGCTGGGTACGCAACAAGCCAACAAGTTAACATCCTGTTCCAACGTGTTCGTCCATATAAAGTTGTGTTCCTCTTAAATCTAAAATATCAAAAAGAGTATTGTATACCGTCAGAGCTCTCTCAACATTTTGGGGGCCCTGTTCTAATTCGTAAAAGTGGGTCCTTAATTGGGCTAAAATCTTAAATTATGACTAATACTACTTAATAAAAAATAAAAAAATGGCCTAATTTTTTTCATTTTTCAGGGGTCATGTGCGGTAGCACACCTCGCACAGGTCCAAAGACGACCCTGTATACAATGAAAACCAACACGACACGTGGAATGGTTTGAGAATGGAAGCCGAAGGAAGTAACAATTTGCACCGGTGATAAGTTCGGGTGTTGTAGCAAGCTCGGGCGGTGGTCGAACCAGGTGACATCGAATGGCGACCGGACTTGATAACATCGGGTGGAAGACCGAAGGAGCTTAGCGTCTATCTGTTCCGGATATAGTGTCAACCGTTACTATTCGCTCATTAAGTGACCGTTTCTATCATTTAATTGCATTTAATGAGGGAATGATTCTTGAGCATAAATGTCTTGTATTATTAGCTATAAAATGAGTTCAACCTTCATGTTGGAAGGGCATCTGATTATTACTTATTTACCTGCACAATTTCATCATAATTAAATCTGTAAAAGCTCACAATATTGGCTCGAAGCAGCTTTGTTAAGGAGCGGAGCAAGTTCGTTGACAAGTTTCAATCAAGACTTCACTAATCCAGGCTACGCCTTTTGCTTATTATTTTCATTCATTTACTTATTGCTAATTATTTATTTAACCTATTTGTGAATTTATTTATATATCCTTAAAATCACTTACAAATTCAACTGTACAATTTTTTGGTTAAACATGCATAATCTTTATACATGGATAGTGCAAAATTTCCCGAATTTTATCTGACATTTATTTTATCATTAATACTTCTAATCATACAAAGAAATATTTTTTTAAAAACTGCCTGAACCATGAAGGGAAGACTGAACTTGGAAAAAAAATTGAAAATAATTTGGCAAAATATTTTTTACAAAGTTATCTTCGGTTTTTGGTGTCAAAAGAAAATATTTTTCAATGTTTAGTTTCTTACCACTATTCCACGAACACTTAAGATATTATTATCAAAATTAAAGTCATAATTAAGTTTCATTGAAACACTATATAATTATTAATTTTATTAGTATCAATTTTTATAAATACTTATGTTTTTTCTAAAACATCACTAGAAACAGCAGAACTTGCTAGTTGCGGCGGGGTGTACACGTATAATTTAAAGTAAGGTGAGGTCTTCGTCCATGAGAACAAACTCAGGGACTGCATCTGCAATATTCAAGAAATATTTACATTTTGCGTATATCGATCGTGTGGAATGGATATAAAACACAAACGTGGAGACTCCACGTCACCTCAGGGGTAATTTGAAAGCGACTGAGATAAATTCTATCCAATGCCAAGTTACAATACCGACTTCCTCTGGACGGCAGAATCGGGCGTGTTATAACTTACCGACTCCTACTTCACCGGGATCGGACCCCTTCTCTCTATCTATCTCGCCGGAGCATTATTTCGAATTGATTAATTTACTTTTTCCAGGAGATATATCGATTGACTCGGTTTCCATTATTTGTTGCTATTATTACCCAAATTTATTCTAACTTGTCGCAACCGATGAAACGGCTCGTTGACCATACCCTCGCTGTCACCAAAGAGTAAGTTATTCATCTCTCCTTGCTTTAGCCTTTATGTATATAAATATAAATACGCACGCACCTGATATAACTACATCTATATGCATGCCTTGTATACGTATCGTAGTTCCAATTGGAATGAAATGGACGAGCGGAATGTTTGGAAGATTTATATACCAAACTGATATTGGATTGAGACTTTTTTGATTGAATGTTCTACATTTGAGGTGGTGTGATCTGTTCCTATTTTTTACGTTATTGTGATATTGGAGCGGAATGTCTCTACAGTGAATGTCCGTAAAAAGCTTAAGTTCTGGTGGAAAAATATATATATGAATAGCTTTTTTTTCCCGGTTAAGTTAATCACCCAGTGCTTAAGAAAATAGGAAGTAAAGCAATAGGTTGATTTGTTATTTGCCTTTAGTCTGAGATTCTGTGTTAGTGTAAGGTTGAGATGAATGTGCGATTGAAGAAATAAGCATATATGTCAGACATAAGCATATGCGTGTGTGGAAGTGTACTGTACTCATACTAAGTTTCTCTATAATATGAAATAAATTGATATAGGACAATAGCCACAGTTGGATAGCTACATTAACATTAATTACGCTATGATCTTCTACATGATGTATGTGCTAAAAAAGTTAGAACTGGAGTATTAGTTGTGCAACAAATAGAATTGTGATGACACGTATCTGGCTATTATAGTAGAATTGCCAAATTAACACAAATTATTACCGCCACTAGACATGATAGCATCAATCCATCATTTGCATACTGAATTCATGATGTGGCGACTGACGAGTTTGAGAACATTATTGGATGGATGTAAAGGGTCACACCTTCAAGAGAGGAATTACAACAACAACAACAAACCCAGTGTGGTCCCACAAGGTGGGGTCTGGGAGGGTAGGATGTACGTAGACCTTACTTCTACCTTTGTGAGATAGAGGTTGTTTTCGGCAGATCCTCGGCTCAGAAGAAAAGTACATGTAGCAGAAATATATAAAGGGACAACAAATTGCAAGATATAAAAAAAATATGAAAATATATAGTAATACTCATCAAGGAAATAAAAAAATGTGATAGGAAAAGAGGAGAGGAGAGGAGGAAAACTCACCCCCTCCCTCTGCACACTTAGTGATCTACTACTAGCCTTCTACTCTAATCCTAGACCTCCATAGCTTCCTATCTAAGGTCATGTCCTCAGTAGTTGTGTCATAACTTGTCTAATCACCTCCACTATTTCTTTTTCGGCCTACCTGTACCTCTCCTAGCTCCAGCTACAACCAACCTCTCGGACCTCCTTACTGGCACATATTCACCCATCCTCCTCACATGTCCGAACCACCTCAGTTTTGCTTCTCTCGTCCGCCACCGATGCCACTCCCACGTTGTCCTGTATAACTTCATTCCTAATCACTTCAAGAGAGGAATTAGCATTTGAAATTCATACAAAGGTAACCATAAAGGATATGTGCAGTAGAACATTGTGGTGGATATTATTTGGGAACAAAATATTGTACGTTGGCGTATGTCCAAGTACGGTGATCTCAAGCTATTCCTAGTCTCATCCAAATCTCAAAGAAGTGAACTTGATGTGGCTTGTATTTCCTTTAGTACTTTAGCATAAATGGAAGTACTAGGTTAATCACTCACATGAAAAGATAATTGCCATAATAGAGAGAAAAAGGGAGATCTAGGCGAGATATTATTCTTACCTCTACACAAGAAGATTGCCTTGGTGTATTCAAAGTGGTAGCTGTATATTTCCTACGTTGACACTTAAGATGTTGTTATTCAAGTGGATAGCTGTATTTATGATCTGGAATTCTGTGATTGGTTATTCTCTTGCTCCCTTAGCTGGAAGAAGAGAAAAGTTGCGTTTATGTGTATTCTTTATTCTTTGCCTTCAATTGCTTTGGAGTGGCTTTGTCTAAGAGAGATTTGGGGAAGGGGCGGGGGGCAGGCTCTTAATGGACAAACGTCTAGCTGCTTGTATTTTACTCTGGATGCCATTCAAGCAGCAGTTTAATGGAAATTTTTTAGCAGGCTCATGGAAGTCAAACCAATATAAAAATTGTTTTGCTGATAGATTCAGCTATAATCCCACTATTTATACAGTGGGCTAAACAGGAAATATTGCAAAAGTTCTTTTCATTGTTATGATTGCGTTAAGGGCATTGGTTGAGTGCACTGCAACATAATAAGCTCAATACGTAGAGATACATTTCTTTCTTTTTTCTTTTTGGTTTTTAAGGAAATATAATAGATGATTTAAGATGAAGCTTTTCTTAATGATATGAGATAATGTACTACCACTGCTTTACAAGGCAGAACTATTACTTCGGCGGATGGACTGGAATGAGTTCTGAAGTTATTATTCATAAAACTAGCTCAGACTATGTTGTAATTTTTATTCAGCTTGAAATCCTTAGGGTTACTCTCACTCTGCTTTCTGGCTGTAGATTTTTGTCTCAACTTCCTTCAGCAAGTTTTTTATTGATGCATCATTTAATGTTTCTGGTTCTTGTCAACATTTATTCAGGTCAGTTAAGACATTGACTTATGAGTCACTGAATAATGTTGTGAGATTGATTAATGGAGTGTCAGCATTATTATTGACGATATTGCCGGGGAAATCTAGTATTCTTGAAGGCATACATGGTTGGGAACTTCGTCCCACCTTTCGTGGACCTCGGCTTCCACAGTGGATGGAGAAGTGAGTTTCTATGTTCTTTCCCATTTTACCCCTGTTTTGGCTTTCGGATTTTAGTGTATTTTTTATGATGCGATTGTATTTACATCTACCTTCTTGGTGATCACAGGGGCGTCTCATCTTTTAACCAGCTCATTCATGAACTTTCTATTGATTCTGATACCTCCTCCTCGAGTGTAGATTATTCATCATCATCAGACGAAGAATATACTGATGAAACCATTTGTCCTCCATCTCCACCGTCACAAAGTTCTCGGGTATCTAGAGCTCGCAGTCTTTCAAGGCGGAACAGGCATTGGATGCATTGGTTCAGATACATCATCTCATGGCTCCTATTCCCTATAAAATTTATGCTAGGCCTACCTTTGTTTATATATGCTTTGGGTAGGGGCAGTAGAGCCTCTCGGACATCTGAGAGTTTCCAGTCTTCCCAGGTACAAGCTAGGAAGAGACTGCAGACACTCAGGGATCACGTTATCCAGCATGCCACTGATAGAAGACGTGGAGTTGTTGAGGTTTGACATTTTCACATAACATTACTCTTCATCCAGTATTTGTTTTTGCTTAGGAGTTTGGGGGGGGGGGGGGGGGGATGCATTTTACGTTTGACAGTTCATTGGTTATCCATATAATTCCTCACTTTCTCCTTGCCTGGCCAAGTGCAATTTGAATGTGCCACTTTACCTTGCACTTCTCCATGTAAGGAAAGGTGAAACCAATTGATTCAGAAATTCTCCATGTAAGGAAAGGTGGACCCAATTGATTCAGAAATGGAAGCAAATTAAAAGACAGAAGGAAAAAGGAATAAAGAATAAGAAGACTATATTACCTGTGCACTCCCACCTACTCCCAGAAGAGTGAAGGGGCGGAAGAGGATTCAAATATATTCCAACATTCACATGATGTTAAGTCTGCTTGGCTGCTAGCTTCACTTTCTTTCATCCACAATTTCCTAGGCAAATCCTGAAGAGAGACTGAAGGAGAAAAATAATTTGCCTCCCGTTTTCTGGTTCTCCTTGAATTCCAAGGAATTTTCTTTTCTTTCTGAAAACAATTACTATATCACAAAAATAAAAGGAGAAAATACACAGGAAGAAGAAATATGACGAGCCAGCAAAGAACAAATCTAGATTGAAAAGAGAAGCAAATTGTTTCTCCGTCTGTCTTTGATGGTACGAGAAAACTTTATCCATGATAAGTAGAGTTGTGATTGCGGAGGTGGTTGAGAATGGCTCCTCTCCTTAAGTAGCAGATCAAGGAGGTGGTTAAGGAAAATAAGCCATGAAATTTGGGTGAAGAAAGTTTGATGATGAACTTTGATCTTGATCATCTTGTGTTTGCTGATATGTAGTGAGAATCTTTCATTTTTAGCAATCTACAAGAGGAAGAAATCAGAGAGATGTGGTGGTTTGTGGTTGAACGAGTGATGGTATACAAGAAGGGAAAGACAATGGTTATGACTGTCAGCCTGTAGTGATATACGTTGCAAAAGACTCATGCTATTATTGTGGTTGTTTTGTTGCATATGGCCTCACAAGCACTGCGTCCGTTGCTTATAATTCAATAGGAGGCGCAGCTATGGACAACATTGAAGACAATTTGAAGTTCCAAAATTTAGAAAATATAAGGTGAAAACAGAATGAAACTCTGAAGAACTACAACCTTAATTAGCTTTAAGTTGTAGTTCACTTCAGAGAAGGCGGGCTTTGGAGCAACAGAGGAATGCACTGTGTTTCTATGGGTAACTAGAGTCTGAAACTAGGAAGCAGCCTTCTCCTGAGTCTGCTTTAGCGGGAGCGTTCTGGCACTTTTGTCGGTCTTAGAAAAATCTGAACTCGAGTGATTCTGTTGGTTCTTGTGTTAAACAGAAGCAACCAACCAGCTGAAGTAACTCATGAGTTGTGTTTATCACTAACACCTTAATCCTCTCTGTTATTCTTTTATTTAAGGCCTGTACCTTATCCTTCTTCGCTCGCCCTACCTGCACGAGAACAATGAAGGAGATCGGAAGGAGAAAAGGGAAAATAAAAATCGTCTCTTTTTAGAAATTACCTTGTCCCATGCATGCTAGTCTATTTTTTATTTTCTCCTCTTATAACTTTTTTTTATGAAAATGACTTGCTCTAATTTTGTTACATGTAGGATCTCCATCTAGCAACTGAGATCACCATAGAGACTGTTTTTGAATTTTTTCACAGGGCAGCACACTGCCTTCTTTCACCAATAGGCACCTTGAAGAAAGTGGTGAAGTGGTTTTCTTCTGACAACAGTGGTCATGAGGATGTTCCCTCTGTTGGTTCAGGTGTCTCTGTTCCTGTGGATACCCTTTCGGAGAATGATCCTACTCCTAGAGAACGGAAGACGAGCTTTCATTCCCTCAATACAGATGCTCGGACATGTCAAGATGTTATTACAGAGCTTGGGTGAGGATTTTTTGCTTGTATGCTAACTCTTCTGTGGCACACAGTTTTCTGGTAAAGAAATCTTGCGTACACAGTTCAAGGGATTGGACGTTTTCATTTCCACTTAAAAATTTATCTTGAGTTTTCTTATTAGTCTGAGGATTTTTCTTAAGTTTGGATCTAAAAGATAATTTCACCAAGTTCTTTGGAGGTCTATAAAGCGCTGGATAAGATTAGCATAATATTGTGTTATAACTTATCCAGTGAGCCTAGAGAATGCTTATTTCATTAAAATACTTAACATTTAAGTTATAATCGCCAGTCTAAATTGGTTGTATATACTGCTTTTTAGACAGGAATTATATTGGAAAATGTTTTGAAATTATAAGTGTAAGCTGGATAATAAAAATTGTTGACTTTCAGTTATATTATGGTCTAGTCAGTGTTGTTTGGATAGACATTATCCTCTATAGACTGAAAACCTGGTCGGTCGGGACTTGGAGTGAAATCAGTTCATTTTCAGGCAACCCCACCAATACATAGGGGTGAAGCATGTATTGAACCCTTTGTATACATAACTAGCGTGTGTTGGTTTTCGAATAAAATTTAGCGTTTCAGTTATTCTCAGCATGCATCCCTTTCCTGTGTAGATACCCATATGAAGCTCTTCGTGTGGTTACTGATGATGGATATATTCTCCTTTTGGAGAGAATTCCAAGGTTTGGATTCTTTTACATTATCACCATATCTTTATATCTACAGCTTTAAGGTGGATGCACATTAATAGATGTCGCTTGATGTTTCTAACTTGATTTTGCAGACGTGATTCTCGGAGGGTTGTTTATCTACAACATGGAGTTTTTGATTCATCCATGGGGTGAGCCTCACATCTCTTCTAATTCTTCAAAATCATTTTCCCTTTCTTATGTATAGTATTCTACTTGGGATACTGACTGTCTTTGGAATAAATCGCCTAGGTTTATAAGTTATTACTCCATAATATTTTGGCTGAAATGACAGTCTATCAGATAGAAGGACCTCAGAAGTACCTAATTATTGGTTCTATTCCAGTTGGCTGTCTAAGCAACACTTCCAATCTATGTCTTTTTCTTTTTTCCCTTTCATGGATTTCTCTAAATAGATCAAACTATGACATGCATATGTGCTAATTAGTTCACTAGGAAGTTGGGATAAAGGACTAGAATTACGGAATGTTGTCAGCAAGGGAACTCAGTATTGGGGCTTTCTCAAATTACATACTCATAATGTCAATATTGGTGTGGCCTAGTGGTGAATGAAGTGGGAGGAGATACATGAGGTCTTAGGTTCAAATCCCCGCGACGATAGGTGATTACTTGCCATATGCCAAGCCTTGGTTGCCAAAGTTAACGTGGTACCTATGATGGTGGAAGGTAGTAGGTATCCGGTGGAATAGTTGAGGTGTGTGCCCCTGGTACCACCCTTATAAAACAATAATGTCAAAAAATCATTGTTATCTTGAAAGCAGGATAACTTGCTACTATGACTGGACTACCTTCTGGATGAAGCCAAGTAGTTTCAGGTAACTCAATTACCTGGAGATGGTCTATTTTCCATATGGGCATTGATAAAGGTGCAGAACTGGTATAGGCTATCAAGTGATCGTCTGAGGAGGATGAGATCGACTATATCTGGCGCTTTGATCGTGATCTTCAGGCTTATTATATCTCGTGAAAGTATCCCGCGCCAAATCATACAAAATGAGGAGGCATCTATTTGCGACGTCATATTATCCATCTTGCATTGAGACTTAGTGGTCTTTCTGTTCTTAGTTATTTTTGTCTTGCTTAAATACCGTCAAGATTAGCCCTATCTTTCAATTTCGCTGTTAAGATTTACTGCGATGATCAGTTCTGATTGTCAGTTGCATCATTATTTATTCCATGGTTATTTGATTTACAGTTGGGTATCGAACGGAGTTGTTGGTTCCCCAGCATTTGCAGCCTATGATCAAGGTTTGTCCTTTGTACCTTTTTGTCTATAATCTATAGGGTGTGCATATATGATATAAGCGTGAATTACCCTGAGATAATTATGTACTATTCATACTTCACTTTCTTGATTACAGGGTATGATGTTTTCCTAGGAAATTTCCGGGGCTTGGTCTCGAGAGAGCACGTTGACAAGAATATATCCTCACGTCAGTAAGTGCATTACTTTATGCAGCTCCCACCTTGTCTCAAATGTCATTTCACCTCTTTTTGGAAAGAAAATAAAAAGTTCTAATTGCTGAATTCCTATCAAGTTACTTTAATAACTATAATGTGGCATGTTCATGCAGGTACTGGAAGTACTCTATAAATGAGCATGGGACGCGAGATATACCTGCAATGATAGAGAAGATTCACAAAACAAAAGTTACTGAATTGCTAAATAGCCAAAAAGCTTTGGAGGAAGAGAACGACAATGATCAGCCTTACAAACTTTGTGCAATTTGCCATAGTTTGGGAGGAGCTGCTATTCTAATGTACATCCTGACACGTCAACTTGAGGAAAAGCCCCATAGACTATCAAGATTAATCTTATTATCGCCTGATGGGTTTCATCATGATTCCAATCCTGTATTCACAATGATGGAATACTTGTTCCTACTAATGTCTCCTCTACTTGCCCCCTTTGTGCCAGCTTTCTATATACCCACTCGTTTTTTCCGCATGCTGTTTAACAAGTTGGCCCGAGACTTCCATAACTTACCAGCAGTTGGAGGCCTTGTGCAAACTCTAATAAGTTACTTGGTTGGTGGAGACAGTTCAAATTGGGTTGGAATCTTAGGGTTGCCACACTACAATATGAATGATATGCCAGCTGTTTCATTCCGTGTGGCTCTACATTTGGCACAGATCAAGCACACTCGGAAGTTTATAATGTTTGACTATGGCAGTGCAGCTGCAAACATGGAAGCTTATGGTTCCCCTCGGCCTTTAGATTTGGGGAAGTACTATCCCCATATTGATATTCCTGTTGATCTTGTTGCTGGGCGAAAGGACAAGATCATCAGGCCATCTATGGTAAGGAAACATTATAAACTGATGAAGGATGCAGGTGTGGAGGTGTCATATAATGAGTTCGAGTATGCTCATTTAGATTTTACATTTTCCCATCATGAAGAACTATTGGCGTATGTTATGTCTCGACTAATTTTGGTAGGTGCTTCTATGAAGCAGCAACCTAGCCAGAAATCGTTGAAGATTAGGAGAAAAGAGGGGCAAAACAGCAGCAACTGTTAAAGTGTAGCACTAACGAGGACCTGGCACGGTCAATATCTTGGGTGTTCCTTGTAATACATGTATGTCACTTATACAGAAAAATATAGAGAATGCTTAATCAGGATAGGGTACTAGTGATAACACCGGCCCCTTTGTTACAATCCGAAATCCTACTCCAAGGGAATATGATGTTGTTGTGTCTGTGTTTGATATGGTTATTTTATGTATATACTGTCTGTATATTGTAAAACTTGTAAAGATGTAGCATTGTTTTTTAAGCTTGAATGAAATGGTCCGGACTGCAACTCTTATTTCTTAAAAGTCGTTCATTCCCTCCTCCCTCTTCCTTCACCCTTTCCCAGAACTATATATATTTTGATCACTATTTCTTCGTTGAAGTGCCTGATGTTTGCTATATTAGTCTATCGAAATGTAACCATGCCAATCTTCGTGTATAGTTTGATATGTTTGGATTGTAGTGTGCCTTTTTACTTAGAGCTAAGGCAGTGTATTATGTTCGTGTGATTCCTCATTTGCAGTATTGCAGCTGTTCTATATCTTAACGTCATTAGCCAAGAAACACCGAGCACTATGAAGCTTGTCATTTGGTAGGTGTATAAGAATATTACTAATTAAGGTGTATTATGGAGTTTGTCATTTGGTAAGTGTATAAGAATAGTATTGATTAAGGTGTATTATGAATTTAGTAATGTCGGGATTATTTATGCTAACATTATATTTTATCGATTGTTCTACCCTCCCCAGACCCCATATTGTGGGATTTCACTGAATATGTTGTTGTTGTTGTAGTACTAGAGTGTATTAGAATAGAAATATTATTGAATAGGGTCTATTGCACGGTTTGTTCTTCAACAGGGTTGTTCTTTAATTTTTGCCCTCAAATCGTTGGTCTTTAATTTTTGCCACTACTTCTCATTTAATGAAAATTTATGGGTCAATATACTCAGGGGTGTCTTTGGACCTGTGCCAACTGTGCTATAGCACAGGGTCCAAAGATTTTAGGGGCCTCCAAACCAACACTAGTTAGGGGCCTCCAAACCAACACCCCCTAGTGTCCTGCCTCGTATTATCCAAATATGACTGGGGTTTCTCAGTTAGTTTTCAATTTTCTTGTCAATACCTGGAGAACACATCCATATGTACTTGTTCTCCAACCTTCTAGACATCTCTTACATTGTCCAATCGAAATATCCTCTTTCTTAAAATGTGTTCCACCGTATTTGTTTCCCTTCAGTTCAGAGCATTCTTCAGCACTCTCCCATGGCAACTCTTTGTGCTACTTCTTCTTTGTGAAGAGTGGCACTGTATGCGTGAAAAAATACATAAGTTTTTTTTTAAGGATCCATTTTTATGAATTAGAACATGACCCCCAAAATGTTTGAGACGGCCCTGAATATACTCTTATTCGCTGGTCTACAAAATCAGGGATAATTGATTCGATTCCCAACAGACCCCATATTGTGTGATTTCACTGAATATGTTGTTGTTGTTGTTGTTGTATTAGAGTGTATTAGAATAGAAATATTATTGAATAGGGTCTATTGCACGGTTTGTTCTTCAACAGGGTTGTTCTTTAATTTTTGCCCCTCAAATCGTTGGTCTTTAATTTTTGCCACTACTTCTCATTTAATGAAAATTTATGGGTCAATATACTCAGGGGTGTCTTTGGACCTGTGCCAACTGTGCTATAGCACAGGGTCCAAAGATTTTAGGGTCCTCCAAACCAACACTAGTTAGGGGCCTCCAAACCAACACCCCCTAGTGTCCTGCCTCGTATTATCCAAATATGACTGGGGTTTCTCAGTTAGTTTTCAATTTTCTTGTCAATACCTGGAGAACACATCCATCTGTACTTGTTCTCCAACCTTCTAGACATCTCTTACATTGTCCAATCGAAATATCCTCTTTCTTAAAATGTGTTCCACCGTATTTGTTTCCCTTCAGTTCAGAGCATTCTTCAGCACTCTCCCATGGCAACTCTTTGTGCTACTTCTTTTTTGTGAAGACTGGCACTGTATACGTGAAAAAATATATCAGTTTTTTTTAAGGACCCATTTTTATGAATTAGAACATGGCCCCCAAAATGTTTGAGACGGCCCTGAATATACTCTTATTCGCTGGTCTACAAAATCAGGGATAATTGATTCGATTCCCAGCAGAATAAAAAAAAATCTCAAGCCAAAGTTTAAAATTTCTCAAAGCAAGATTTTGATAGAAACTATGCTTATTCGCGAAAAGCTATATATAAATTTTGTCTTGTCCGGCATAATTATGTAGTACTAATTTGCAAGACAAGTTTTTATATAAATTATGTCGGATAAGACATAGTTTCTATGTACCTTGTCGCGAATAAGCATAGTTTCTATCAAAATTTTGCCTTGCGAAATTAAGTCATAAATCTGAATATTTTTTATTTATTTTTTTCTAACGTCAGAGATATTTTCGACCACTTTTGTTACTAAGTATCGAAGGGAAAAATTTACGGACAATTTGAGGGATAAATATTAAAGACCACCCAAAATAGGGATATTTGTGCGAATTGTCCGCTAAAAATAAGTGGGCTTCCATGTAGTGCTAAAAAGGTCATCCGCAGTTGAAATTATTTGGCCCACATTGAAGAGCCCATCAGAATTGGGATTCGGGGAACAAAGGGAGGAAAGCAATTGAAGAATCGAAGGAAGAGAGAGCAATGAAATCGCCTCGATGGGGTTATGTTCGAATAATATCAGGAACTATTTTCGGAGGCATTCTTGGATTCTATCTTATGCATCATGCTGAACTCATGTATAAGGTTTTGCGATCTTCTTTTTCTATGTTTAATTGCTTACCCTAAACTCCAATTATATGTATAAATTAACTGTTCTATGATTGTAGGAAATGTGGAATGAGAGATTGATGAAGTATGAGGAGGAGCTCAAAATGAAGCAAAGTATTGAGACGCATAACCCTACTGAGTTGTCAGGAGATACTCTTGCGAGATAGGTACGTTTAATCACCGACCTGCTATTTTTTTTTTCAATTACTGTGTCCTATTGCTTAGATAAGCTAGGAATTATCCAGCTTCTTGTCTAATTTATTGATTAAGATTTGGAAATTCAATCCTGACTAGAAACTACGATATGTAGAGTCGAATAGCATGAATTGTTGGGTATTGAATTGAATTCCAAGAATTCAGGGTGATTTTTTGTGTTCAGCTAATGTGTTGTGCATAATAGTTTATGTTATGCTCTGGAACTTACGAAATATGTATGAGTTTAGTAGATATCTGAGCAGACGGTCATAGAACTCGAGGTTTATTTAGGGTTTGTTCATGCTAAAATGTTGAAAATTGTGAACTATCCAGCGGCGGAACAGGGTTTTTGAGTCGTGGTCCTCGTGGATGCTCAACTGACTTTCTAAAATTGGGTGCTCAATCAATATTGTTGTATTATTACTAGTTTCCATCATAAAAAAATAGTGTGTGTGTGTGTGTGGGGGGGGGGGGGGGGTTAAAAACAATGGGTGCTCAAGCACCCGGTAACCTTAATGTAGGTCTTCCAGTATACCCCACCATAGCAAAAGACTAAAAAATCCAGGAGATGAAGTGCCGCCTTATGTTAATCCAGGTAATCTGTGTTTTAGGTAGGAGTGACAAGCTAGCCCGTGAAAATATGCTCTGGCCAACCCGTCCGAGTTTGGGTAGGTTTATGACACACTCATTTATTAACTTAGCCCATCTTGACCCGTCCAAATTCAACCATTTGAAAGTGGGATTGATTTGGGCCAAGTATGTAGCCTAAATTGACCCATGAGAAACTATCAAATATTTAAATAAATAACTTTTATTTTGGTTGATACGTTATAAATATAGCTACAATAAAGAAAGAAAAGAAGTGTTATTAGTTTTGTTTGGTAATTAAAGAAATTAAAAGAAAACAAACAAATAAACTAAATCTTGGTAAGAGTTGGGCGTTATGATCCATTGTTTATCCTATTTTGACCCAACCCATCTCAATCCAACTAACTCTTGGGTTGGGTTGGACAATGACTCATTTATTGATGAACATTACCATTTTGGGATTGTAATAGGATTCACTGATTGTAAGCAAAGGCTTATCAATTTCAATTCAGACTTTTCTAGCTGTTGCAATTTGCAACAAACATCCGGCATTGACTAATGCTAAAGAGTTGAAACAACATCAGCGAATGTTCTTTTGTTTCAAATTAGAAAAGACCGAAAGGACACTACTAATCGCTAATTTTATGCAGTTTAACTTGCCGTTAGAAATTTAAATATATCAAAAGAATCTTATAATTTTTCAGTTGACAAGCATAAAATTTAGAATTAGGGAATTGATTACAATGAAGATGCTGATTGAAGTTGTTGAGAACAAAAAATTCGCAGAGGAAGGAGATCGGCGAGCTGGGTTTTAGTTTTCTTACTGTTTTAAATTAATTTAATTAGTCAATTAAAAGAGTGCAATAAAGGATAAATGCCACAATCTCAATCCAACTAACTTTTGGATCAGTTGGACAATGACTCATTTATTAATACAATCCATTTTGACCTTCCCAAATTCTATCCAAACTTCTAATTTGTCACCCTGGCTAACCAATAGTGTCACACATTCTGCAACCTCAACTTCCACTATGGTAGAGATATTAGTTATGCGAAGATTGTACTGCATAGATTGTTTATGAGGTAATTAATAATGAAGGGATTGTTATGCGGTCATTAATAATGTAAAGATTGTTATACATGAATTGCTTACTTTGAAGGAGCATTTTTTACTTTAAATAGTTAATACCTACATTGCTAATGTAGTTATTGAGGTTATACAAAATTGGACCCAGAAAAGGAATAAGTGGAATCTGGAAGAGTATTCTCTAAGGATAACGTAATTGACTGAAATTGATTTTGTATCGTACAAAAAAAAACACATTTGTGTATGTGCTCGAGATAAAAGAAATAAGATACTCTGTTCCATTACATATTTACATACATGAATTAGGTTGAAAAATCAGACCTAATCTCTCTTGGAATCCTTGTTATTCCAATAAAGTCTATGGTTATTAGATAAACTTATATTATAGCGATTTCACCATTTCACATAGCCCTTGGTGTAAAATGTAAATGCATCAACCTCGTTGGAGATGGAACCATAAAAGAACACTAGTCAATACACAAGGTTTTTTAATCCATTTTTTTCACATTGTTCGCTAGTTCAATAAAAGGTTTCAATTGATTTACCAATCTAGACAACACAAAGCATCATTAAAGACCCAAAGATAAAATAAAGGAAAAAGCTGACTTAATAGCACAAGAACTTCATGAATTTTTGTGGTCTAAAACCTTAGATAATTGGACGACTTAAGACTAACAACGGATGAAATTAAAATACTCGGTAGCTCATAAAGTCTCCTCCAAACACAGTTACAAATTAAAGAACTTCAATTACCACTGTCTCGATAATTATGAATTCAAGAACTCTCCTCCTCATCTAGCTTAGGGGCAAAATTTAAATCAAGCTTGAGTAGCTCGGCCTGAACAACACTTTTTTGCTACCTTTTTTAATCTGCCCAGTTGCAGCTTAATTGCCACCATCTGCTGCAACTTTTGTTTGTCATTTCTGAGCCTGGATGCATGATCTTATATGTTAGTACTCAATCATTTTCCTTCTTCAGTGCTTGTAACTGCTTACTGAGATCTTCAAATGCCTCAATGACATTTAATTTGCCCAAATCAGCATAATCACGTTGGTTATCGGCTAGTTTCATCTCAAGAAACTTATCTATTATATTGTTTGTACTTGTGGAGCCATAGGAATATGGTTTTCCACTTGGTGAAATGAGCAGAACACAACATCTGCTCCGGTCAGAGTTGAAAGCTCATCCGCTTTGAACAAGCTTTTTTTCCTTTTCGAATGGAAACATTGCGTGCATCTTTAGACTCAATCAACTTCATCTCAGTCTTTTGCTTACCCTTACTTGTCCTCCTTTCCATTGTAAAAGCAAATAATTAAAGAAGAAAATAAGATGTTTTGGTTCATGAACAATTTTGAGACGAATGCCTGAGTAATTTATAGTAGGTGGGGGAGTCTTTTTGCCATGTGTATTCTCATGCTCATTTAATGTTTTCACATTATGAGTCTATTTGTCACGTGTTTTTGTCTTGTTCATTTAATGTTTTTGTCTTGTTCGTTTAATTTTTCACATTATGAGTCTATTTGTCACGTTTATTTAGTGTTTTCATATTATGTGAATTTGTTACGAGATTACCATGAATCCCAACAATGAATGTCTTCTTATTTATTCTATTGCAATTAAAGTAATTGACTCTAAATACAAATGAAAAATAACAATGTTTTTATTTTAGTTACATATATAATGTTAATTCTTTACTATGAATGAAAAAAGAAACATGCCAAATAGCTAGTTTTATTTTTCATTCATGGTACATTTTGTCCTTTGCCTTGGAGTAACCGATGAAGTTGCTAACCCAGGAGGTCTCAGGTTCAAGTTGTGGAAGTGCAGAAATGTAGGGTAAGACTGCGTACAATAGATCCTTGTGGTTTGATCCTTCCCCGAACCCTGCATAGCGGGAGCTTAGTGCACAGTGTAGGGAAAAGGGACAAAATTAAGACATTCTTCAATAGGCAACTTTAAGCACAAAAGAACTAAAAGGAAGAAAGTTTAGAGCTGAAGCTTCAATCTTAAAGCATGAGCTCTGCATTGTTGCATTCACAAAAAGATTCTTCCTTCACGTTCAAGAGTTATCACTCAAATGAGCAGGCACTTAGTAAATACGAAAATCACTCATTATTAGGAAACTTACCATTAAAAACAAAAAGCTAAGCCATTTAAAAGCCACCTGTGAGTACATTTCCATTTTTTGTTTCTCTTTGCCAAGAAAAACAATTCGTTTAATAGAAAAAGTTAAGACACTTGGAATTGGTGACAAGGTTAATGGAGTATAATCAGATCCCTAACATATTTGGCAATATTATAAATATTTTTTTGACAAGGTAAGATTTTATTAATAAAGTACCAAGCTAGTACAAAAGGAAACAGAGTTCATACAAAGATCAAGCTATCACTCTTTCTCTTCATGTATTGGTTCATACCAACTAACGGATTCCTATTACACCAGAAAAATTTATGTAGCATAATTTTCTAAGGAATTAGGATTCATGTATTGAATTATGCTACAAGAATTATACATACCATATTTATGTAGCATAATTTTCTAAGGAATTAGGATTCAATTGAACCCATTCGTGCAAGGTAGCCCATTCCCTGCTTGCAACAGTTCAGTACCAATGTCTCCAAAATCTGCAGAAACACGTAACTTCTACTTAAAGATACGTGTTTCTATGTTCCTATAGTTATTTGCTAAAGTCCTGCTGCATTATGAAATTTTGCCAAGAGATCTGCCCTCAGAACTGAAGTGATTAATCAATTACTGAGCAGGAACGAGACTACTGTACCAATGATCCAGCAATAATTCAGAGGGAAAAGGTTTTCTTTGCTTCTTATTGTTCTCATCATTTTACACTACATTCTTTATTCATGCAATTTTCCATACCTTTGATTGTCCAAATCTTTGTTTTTGTTTTTGTTCTGCTTGGTCCATTTCACTTGCATCAGCGTTATATAAACTTTTAGGTTCTGGCGACCAGCTAAAGGCACATTGGTCCAATCACTTAATATCATTATTTACTAGTACTAAATATCTCTTGTATATGGTGGAGATGTTGAGGCCTACTCTTAGTCAATCAAGCGAAATGTGGATAGATTAGTAGGTACAATGTATTAGTGTGTTTCTTAAAATGATGCATGTAATTTTTTCTTATGAGACATAACCATATTGTCTTTCCATCCCTCAAATTGTACATTCTGCGCTTTTGGCTTATATCAGGATCCAGGAAAAGAAAAGCTATTTGGCCTTCATGTTAACAAGTCCAGATCACTTCAACCTCATTGTTAGTTTCATTGACTAACATTATTTATTAGTCAGACATACCGTCCACATAAACACCCCTTCTTTTATTTGCAACTAAAGAGAAGTTTCTTACATCATATCTTCAGAGGCATTTCCAAAAGAAGCTGCAACTTAAATTTAGACCGAAAATATCAATTGATTCAAGTTTCATTACTTTTTTAGAAGGATTGAAGTTTCATAATTTTGCCCTTAAATGTGTGGTGTTCAATTCATCTAATGTGATTACTTCCTGTTGGCTCTTCTGGATGAGCTCTACTTTATTGAAGGAAAGAAATATGTGGATGCTATAAACAAACGATCTGTTTGTGTTTTAAGTACCCATGCATGTAAAATCATTGCATTGATCAGTTGTGCCTGTAAATCTAATACAAAACGCAGTGGAATGCTAGCATATCTCTATCTAAATCTTTTTTTTCAGCTAGAGATTTGAAGCTATCGTGTTGATTGCATGCCCTACATATGGCTTCTATTTTGATTTTTTCTTTCTGGGGCTTGTATCCAAGATCATTTTACTCGCTCCAAAACGTTAGTTGCAGTTAGCTATTTTGTTATTGACTAGTGGAAATGACAGGTGGAGATGGACTCTGTGTAATTCTTCAAAGGTGTGATCCGGATTACAACCTCAGCTGCTGTTTCAAATTTCCCCAGAGGTAGATAGGGAAAAAGCAGAAATATGGTTGCTGTTATCATGTGGAGAGATTATCATAGAGAAAAAACATCAACAGGAATATAATTTTGTGAATTATATTTAAGTCAGATCTTTGGGAGAGGAAAATGACCTTCACTTTATTTCACAGACGCCCCACCCCACCCCCACAAAATTTTCCAAAGCCAACCTTCCCCCCTGCATCACCTCTTTTTTGCCCGTGGATTGTCTTAAATTTAAATAATAAGCGAAGTTTAAAGCTTTTCTGATTTGTTAAATACTTATTCAAATTTTCGATTTTATTTTCCTTTGATATGACCCCACATTGTGGGATTTCACTTGGTACGTTGTTGTTTCCTTTGATATGAGCCGGAGATGAGTTTATATGGAGTCATGATCCGTAATAATTTATATAGCCGCTTTCAACTTGTTTGAGTCCGAGACACATTTATTGTTGTTGTTATACTTTCCTATGATTATGATATGGTTGGACTAGACAAATATTTTTTAATTGACAAGAATTTTAACCAATTACTCTCATCGGTGTGATCTTCAAACATATTTTCGTGATAACTTAATGATTTTCAATAAGAGAGACTTGCGCAAATCATGTCTCAGATAATGCAAATTAGACCTTCAATTTTCTTATGCTCGTTTAAAATATTTTTTGTAATAGAAGCTGCGTGTGGTTCGTCCTTGTGATAAGGAGGAAAAAATAGAGTTCTACTATCTAATAAGAGAGGCAGCAGGTCAACATGCTTGCTTCATGTATCGAGGGCATTTTGGTCATTTCGTTAAAATGAAATAAGATGATTGGCTTAAAATTTTCTTTTCGCAGCTGCTGTACTAAATTGTCCTTTGGCTTGTGTGGTCATACAAAAGCCACAACAGCCTTTTCCATGCTACGTGGCATTAAATTGAGAGATTTCTTTGTGCTCTTCTTACCTTTCTCCTCTTGGCTGTTACCTTTCACTGACAAGTAGTACTCCGTTTACTTTCTCTTTAATAATCACACACACACAGCTTTCAAACAGGCTATGGTATTTCACTGTTTTTGTTCTTTGGTCTCCTTTCTTTTTATTTTTTTAAAGACTTAAACATTTTACACTTAAAATAAACAACTAATATAAATAAAATAGTATTTAATACTAAGTTACAAAAAGATATTTGAAAATTAAAATTGCATTCATGCATGTTTTTTGACCAAAAATATTCCAAAAAATCAATCAAATAACATTTAAAGTTTTATTTATGGATAAACGGCTCCCCATATGATATATTTGGTGTTATTAGTTAGGACCACTATTTTTTGTATTAAAAATAAAAAAGGATAGTACTTATAAACGCATAATTCTTTTTTGAGTCCAAAAGGATAGCATTGGATCTTATTCACATTTTGCTATATATCTCCTTTTTGGTAAAAATTACTAGCATCAAATTTTCACACCAAATTAATAAATGCATGATATTTGTCATCTTATAATCTATCTTAATTTCGAGTAATATATTAAAAGCAATTATAAATATTTAGGAATAAAAACCTTTTAATTACAAATTTAAAAAAATTGAAGCAGTTGGAATTGGGTCCCAACTAATCTATTTTATAAGGAAGAAATAATTGAACATAACCTTTTAATAATAGTAATCCTTTTTAAATGTAGCAGTTTATGTGTTAGCAGCAGTAGTCATTCACTATTCAGGTGGGGATTGTTAGGGCTTTAAAATCACTTAGTGGTGGACACTAAATGATGGGTTTTTAATATGAAATGTGAATTGAAAAATGGAGGAAAATAAAATTGGAGGGAAACAAAAATTTAAAAATTACTTTTTTCAAATGAGCCTTCTCTCACATTGATGGTAGAAAGTAACATTTGTATGCTTATATGTAGAAACACATCTTCTAGCTAATAAAGAGTTGAGAAGAGGATCACTCTCGCGTCGTCGTCGTAGCTCGACTCGATTTCGAATTTAGATTTGGTCAGTTAATTGATAACACTTAGGACATGTTTGGATTGCCGGTGGGCAGAATTGCTTCTGACATAAGTGATTTATGTTTGAATGCAACAATGTAAAAGTGATTCTTATCAATAAATGATGTTTGAATAGTTTTGATTAAAATTGATTTTGAATGTAGAATTATCAAAATGGACATTTAGTCAATACATATAAATAAAAACTACTAATAAATGGAAGTATGTAAATAAACATTACAAATAGATAATAGAATTTAAAGTGCAACATAGTACTTAAATATTAGTAGAATATTATTACAATACTAATTTAAAGTGCAAATAGTATTTAAATATTATTACAATACTAATTTTGCATGTACTCTATAATTTGATTGTGACCTAAGTCTCGATACTTCAACTTGAGTATATTTATTTCTTGTTTGTTCAAAATATAATGTATTATAGTAGTAATATTCGGAGTATTTGAAAGAAGACAATAGAAAAAGGAGAAGGATGATCCTCGTATAATCGGACAACGTTAGGATGTTTGAGAAATTTAAAGTTTCAATTTGCAATTACACATGAACAAATGTCAACTTTAGTAGTATATTTGATTATTTTTTAGTTAAAACATAACATGAGTAGTATATTTGATTTTTTTTAGATATTTAAAGAGGGTAATGAAAGTTGTATATTTGGATTTTTTTAGTAATTATTTCTAGATATTTAAAAAGGGTAATGAAAGTTGTATATTTGATTTTTTTTTAGTAATTATTTATAGATATTTAAATAGGGTAATGAAGGTGAATAGAATTGTTGATGAAAATTAAAGAGGGTAATAAAGGAAATGGTAAAATTCAAATTGAAATAAATGGTAGAAATGCTTATGGCAGAAGCTACAAATTTTAGCTTATGCGAGAAGTGCTTCTGGAGACCATAATCACTTCTGAAAAGTCAAACCAAACATGTCATTTTTATCATTTTCACACGAAAATGGGTGCTTCTGGGTACCCAGAAGTCAATTCAAACAGACACTTAGTGACTTACCCTAAATGGTGGGCTTTAAAGATGACTTGTGAATTGAGAAATGAAGGTAAATGAAAAATGATTTTTTTTTTCAAGTGATCTTTCTCCCACATTATTGGTAGAAAGTAACATTTGTGTGCTTAAATGTAGAAGAACATCTTCTAGCTAATAAAGAGTCGAGAAGAGAATCACCCATCGCGTCGTCGTCATCGCTCAACTCGACTTCGGGTTTGGATTCAGATTTGGTCGATTGATTGATTGATAACACTTAGACCATCTCCAGCAGGAGACATTGTCCCCAATAATTACACACAGCAGGCGACAATTTGAATGACATGTTGACGTGGAAATAATTGGAAATTATTGAATATATAGGAGATAATCTTGCCACGTGGAGACAATGTCTCCTACTGCAGAAGATGTGCCATGTGTCAGCATGCGACTGTCAGAAATTCATTTTTCAACGGCTACTTTAATTGCTATTTTTGACCAATAATTTGACCGAATTAAAAAAAAACAAGATCTATAAAAGGAGACTAAGTTTACTTCATTTGGACACCGAAATATTTTGGTTATTTTCTCCAAATTTCTATCTTCTTTCAAATTATTTACTATTTTTTTAATATGGATTCTAATCAAAACTAATTTTGGTATGCAATATTCGTATAACCGAAACGTTTGGAATTTGGCAAAAGTTTGGAACAACCGAAAATTAATTTTCAATTTGTGATTTTAATATTATCAATGTTTTAGTGTGTTTTTGATAAATTGTACGATTAATTTATCTTCATTAATAAAACCATGTATTGTTGTGGTTTAATATTATAATAATATTTGATAAGTGTCAAAATTAAATGAATATAAGTAATTTATAATTTTATTATTATATGTGTAATAATATGAATTACAAGAATAATATCATATACAAAATAAAAAATGAGATAAAATGAATATATATGGTGGTGTATATGTATTGGTGTGGAGGAAAGAAAAAATGAATTATTTTCTGAAATATCTCTTGTTGTGGAGTGTATGTGATAATTTGAGATATTTGATGATGTGACAGATGAATAATCTAATGTGGCAGGAGATAAATGTGATTTCAATCATCTCATGGTGGAGATGGTCTTAGTGGTGGACACTAAATAGTGGACTTTAAAGATGAAATGTGAATTGAAAATGAAGATAAATAAAATTGAAGGAAAAAGAAAAAAAATACTTTTTTCAAGTGAGCTTTCTCCCACATTAGTGGTAGAAAGTAACATTTGTGTGCTTATATGTAAAAGTACATCTTCTAGATAATGAAGAGTTGAGAAGAGGATCACCCTTCGTATCGTTGTCGTCGCTCGGTTCAGCTTCGGTCAATTGATTGATAATATTTTTGGATCAATTTTTTTTATTTTCATTGTTTAATTTTCCTTTTTATAATATTAATTAGCGTGGAGTTTAATTAAGTAATTTATTTTCTTCAAATAAAATTAAATCCCAGCGGGTGTGTTATTTTCCGAACATACACTTCCATTCCCAACAGATATTTTCGCATATGTTGAGACCTCCAACAATGGCTATAACAATTTTCAGAGGCTTCATAACACAATGAAATTACGAAATTTTACTCTCTGAAAATCAATATTTCCCCCTCTTTTGTGCATCATTTTCAAAGATAAATACAATAAGTATCATGTGGTTACTATCGTTTGTTGAGTTCAATGAAGTTTTATAATTTTCATTGTCAGTATTGCAAAATTGAGTTTCATTCCATAATGGGAGGAATTAATCCAAACCTTGGACAATTGTGAGTTTTTTTATTTTTTTAAGAAAACACAGTTTTTTGTGGCCTCGAAACTAAACTTTTGTTTAAAGTTTTCTATTTTTACAGTATATATATTCTGATTACAAAGATTACATCGGCAGTAGAGTCCAGTTATGAGGTTCGTTAAGCTCCGACTTGGAACTCGTCGTACTCGAGTATCTCTCGCTCTACTTTAAATTTAATTTAAATTACTTCATTGAAGTGATATTATTACTTTTTTTAGTTAATTCTGATTAATGTGACGAGTGATGACACACTAAATTGATATTCATACTTAGATCACTGAATTGATATAGTAAAATAATTGTCTTGTTGAAAGAGAATGTAGGGGTTATTATTTAGTTGTGTCGGGTTAAATAATAGAGTGAATTTAAAAATTAAAATCGGATTATTTTTTGGAATTTGAGAATTTCCGTTAAAAAAGGGATATATTTGAAAATTTTGATGACGGTAACAATATTTTTTATCCAATTTCATAAAAGAGGATATTTTAAATCCTTAAGAGGGTATTTTTTCCTCTTTCTATTTGTTCGAGCCAAACAATGGGCTGATTCCAAATCCATGTCCTTTCTTGAAATAAAAGTATAAAACAAAACAAAAAACCCTAGAAAATTAACACTCAACATTTATTGGGGGGGGGGGGGGGATTGGGGGATTTACATATAAAAAGGTAAAAACGTCGTTCAATCGAACTGTTCATCTACCTCGGCTAACAAAACCCTCCAATCCTCCGTCCACAGAGATTAGCAGTTTAACTGTAACAAATTACGAGAAATATTCAATTTTATAGTATGTTGCAAGTGTTCCTAATTGCTCCAACGCCTTTGGTCTGATTACAACAGTACAGGTGCATAAATTTTTACATATTTAGCCCTATTTCCCGATACCTAGTAGAGATAATTGGTATATCTTACCTTACGGCAACTACATTGTACTTACTGTGGTTAACTTGGGAGGTGCTGCTCCATTTTCCCTTTCTACTAGATTAGTAAAAGCTAAGAACATAGATTTGTTGTTACTCTGTTGTTTTAGGCTTTTCACTTTGTTTCAAAATAAGTGGTGTTTTAGAATTTCAAGAAGAAGTTAGATCTTATTCTTCCCAATTTCCCTTATTTACATAATCAAGAATTATTAATTAGAGTAGCGTTTTCTTCTAGGCATTAATTAGGATTAAGTTAGTAAAAACACTCAGAATTTTTAGGAGTGAGCAATTTTTAAGGGTTGTGCATAAGCTAAAAACATGGAACGGAGGGAGTATCAAACTTTGGACATTGCTTAGACCTAAAGATCTGGTTAATCCACCAGGCTTTGTCAATCTAAGAATTAGTATTGAATTGCATCAGGTGTTAAATCACACCTTGTGTATTTTGGATGGAATAAATAAAAGCCATATGTATTTTTTAAGGATAGTTTCGGAGAACTCCCCTGAGATTTGACTCTATCACACTAACATAATATTGCGCTTACTTCCCTTATTTTAATTTAATCGTAACAATTATTTTAAATATTTATCAACGACATACTCATTGTGATCCCACAAGTAGGATTTGGGGAGTGGGGTGTACACAAACCTGTGTTCTATCTTGTGTAAGGTAGAGAGGCTTTTAAACTATTTATCATTAATAAAAAATAATTATAATCTTGCCAATTTACCCTTTCTTGCCCTCTTTTAATTAACTAATCAAAATTACTTTAGGACAGAAAGAAAACTAATACCCAGCCTATCGATATCCTTCCTATGCCAATATTTGGCTCACAATAACTTCAGTCAGCATCTTCATTGAAATCAATGCCATAATTCTAAATTTTATGCTTGTCAACTTAAAATATTATCAGATTCGTTAATATATTTAAATTTCTACGGCAAGTTAAACTACATAAAATTAGCGATTAGTAGTGTGCTTTCTGCCTTTTCTAGTTTGAAACCAAAGTAAGTTCATTGACGTCGTTTCAACTCTTTAGCATTAGTCAATGGCTGATGTTTGTTGCAAATTGCAACAACTAGAAAAGTCTCAATTGATAAATGATAAAATGGTACTGTTCATTAAACTCTTCCATTAACTTCTCGGTTTAACTTTTATGTGCATCAATCTATCCTCTCTCTGTCGCTTCATGTTGTTGATTTTTGTTTATTAGGTTATGTGTTTGTCTTCTTTTACTTCTTGGTTCTGTTGCTATTTTGATGGGTTATGAGGTGGAGGAAATATTCATAAAGGAAAAACACAGGAGTTGTATGCAATACAGAGGAGGGAGAATTTGAACAATTTCTCAATGGGAGCTAATTGAAGTTGACGAAGAAAAAGAACGATGGGCTAGGTATTAGTTTTCTTCTTTTCTCTTCTAAAGAAATTCAATTATTAGTTAAATAAAAGAATATAAAGATTGACAAATTGGTCATATTTTAATTATTTTGCATTAGCAATATTTTTAAGCTAAATAACCGTTAAAAAGAAGTAAAAAAAGGAGATGAGCGTAGTATTGAAAACTACAAGGGAGGGTGGTGTTATGTAGTCAAACTTGGGAGGAGGTCTATGGAATTATCCCTATTTTAATGAAATAATCTAATTATATGTCTAAAGTGAATACCATGTAGGTCAGTTGTTCATGAGCACAGTATTATGTGAGTTGTAATGTATGCATTATGTGTATTTAGTGTAATTTGATATACAATTGCTGGTATTACCAAAAAGAAATCTTGAAAATAACACTGAAAATAATAAAGACGATGTCAAAAAAGGAAAGTAATCAGTTCAACAACTTTAATAAAGCTAATCTAGGTTAAAAAGTAGCAATAAATGTAACTAATTATAGGTGTAAAATCATTTTACCTAGCTAGAGTTGTAGAGATTTTTTTCTTGAATCACATTAGGACAAAATGTACTCAAATGGGCAGCCATGTGCACTTAACTCCTGCTATGTCTGGGGTACGAAGAAGGGTCGGACCACAAGGATCTATTGTATGCAACCTTACCCTTCATTTTTGCAAGAGACTATTTCCACGGCTTGAACCCGCATGGTCACATGGAAGTAACTTCATCAGTTACTCCAAGGCAAAGGACAAAATGTACCATGAATGACTAGCTATTTGGCATCTTTCTTTTTCATTCATAGTAAAAAATTAACATTATATATGTAACTAAAATAAAAATATTGTTATTTTTCATTTGTCTTTAAGAGTCAATTTTGCTTTATTACTTTAATTGCAATAGAATAATTAAGTAGACATTCATTGTTGGGATTTATTATAATCTCGTAATAGATTCACATAATATGAAAACACTAAATAAACGTGACAAATAGACTCATATGTGAAAACATTAAATGAGCATGAGAATACACGTGACAAAAAGACTGCCCCACCTACTATAAATTACAAAGGCATTCGTCTCAAAATTGCTCAGGCACCAAAACATCTTATTTTCTTCTTTAATTCTTTGCTTTTACAATGGAAAGGAGGACAGATAAGGGTAAGCAAAAGATTGTGATGAAGTTGATTGAGTCTAAGCACGAACTATTTCTTTCTCGAAAAGGAAAAAAAGTTTGTTCAAGATAGTAGATGAGTTTTCAACTCTGACCGGAGCAGATATTGGTGTTCTGCTCATTTCACCAAGTGGATAACCATATTCCTATAGCTCCACAAGTATAGAAAACATAATAGATAAGTTTATTGAGATGAAACTAGTCGATGGCCAACGTGATTATGCTGATTTGGAAAAATCAAATGTCTTTGAGGCATTTGAAGATCTCGGTAAGCAGTTATAAGCACTGAATGAGAAGGAAAATGACCGAGTATAAGAATTAGATCATGCATCCAGGCTCAGAAATACAGTCGGACAAATACATGTTGCAGCAGATGGTAGTCGATCTACTCAAGTTTGATTTGAATGTTGCCCCTGAGGAGGAGGATATGGAGGTCGAGGATTAGGGTAGAAGGTTAGTTGGTATGGTAGTTGAGTGTTGTCTTCTTGCATAAGAATAGCATTAGTACTAGTCTCGCAGTTCTTATCTTCCGATTTTTGTTACTACATGTTGTTCCTTTGCTTCGGTTATCACATTATTTGCAATTGTTACTGTCCCTTTTTCTGAATGGTATGTAATGATCACTCTTAATTGTTATGTCTTCTTTAATTCTATATTTTATTTTTAATACTACTTTGATATGAGCTACTTGGTATTCAGAATTAACCTTGATGCCTCCACGAGGTAGGGATAAGGTCTTCACACACTTTACCCTCTCCAGTTACACTGGCTATGTTAGTCTACGGTTGTCCCATAATGAATACACAAATTTTGTTTTCTTCTAGACGAATACGATTTTGAGATTTTTTCTCGAACATGATTGGTTTCTGTGATCACTTCCAGTCCTAGGCTTTTTATTAGTTAGTCCTGATAAAGCCCCAGGCGACATATTTTTTTTAAACGAGGTCCTCACTAACGCGACATAAGGACTCCTTATTCTTATTTCTTTTAGTATTTCGAATGAATACTTATTTCTATTTATTTTATTTACTCGACCAATTATATGAGGTTTTAGACCACAAAAAAGGTCATCAAGTTCTTGTGTTATTAAGTTTTTTCCTTTATTTCATCTTTAGTCTTTAATGATACTTTGTGTCATCTAGATTGATAAATCAATTTAAACCTTTTATGGAATGAAAAATGTAAAAGTGATGGAACCCTCGTGTTCTTTCATGGTTCCATCTCCAGCGAGGTTGGTGCATATACATTTTACACCAAGGCTAGCTCTTTGTGAGATGGTGGAATCGTTGTAATAAGAGTTTATCTAATATCCATTGATGGTTAGTATTATTTTTTGAAGAATAGAATGTGCAATAAGAAAACATGTTTTAGCAATGTAGGTAGTAACTTTTTAAAGACAAAAAATGCTCCTTTTAAGTAAGTACGTCATATATAACAATCTCTACATTATTAATCACCGCACAACAATTCTTTTATTATTAATTGTCTCACTAATAATTCATGCATTACAATCTCTGCGTAACTAATATCTCTACCGTAGTGGAAGTAGTGGTTGCATAATGTATGAAGCGATTGGTTAGCCCGGTGCGCCAAATTGGTTGTTTGACCTAAATTTGGCCATCAAAATGAGTTGAATCAATATAACATTAGTTGGATTGAGATGGGTTGGGTCAAAATAGGCTAAATAATAAGTCATAACGCAACACGTCCAACTCTTATCAAGATGTAATCTATTTACTTTCTTATAATTTTTATGCAAAACTAATATAACATCTTTTTCTTTTTTATTATAGCTATATTATAACGTATCAAACAAAACGAGTTATTTGTTTAAATATTTGGTAGTTTCTCATGGTCAATCTAGGCTACATACTTTCCCAAATCAATCTCACTTTTAAATGGACTGAAGTTGGACAGGTCAAGATGGATTGAGTTAATAAATGAGTTGATCATCAACCTACTCAAACTTGGACGGGTTGGGCAGATCATATTTTCATGCGCTAGTTTTGTCACTCCTACCTAAAACACAAAGAGAAACTATTTACTTGGATTAACATGAGCCGACACTTCATCTTTGGTCTTTTGCTATGGTGGGGTATACTGGTGGACCTAAGTTGAGGTTACTGGGTGCTTGAGCAACCATTGTTTTTTTTACCACACTATATTTTTATGTTCAAAAGTAGTAATAATATACAAAGATATTGATTCAGCACCCAATCTTAGAAAGTAGTTTTAGATTAAAAGCAGTTGAGCATCCTCGACTCAACATTCCTGGGTCCACGGCTGGTGGGGTAGTTCACATTTGCCAAACTTAATTTTTGTGGTTATATTTTGGTAGAACCGGATGCAATTTATGGTTTTGGCAGGCTTAAGGAACCTATAAAGACGGAATGTTGTTTTTCTATGGTTTTATTTGGAAAAGGAAAATTATTTCTCCAGCTGGTTCTTTTGTATGCACCTCTATTTTAGCGGCCTTCAGTTTACCTAAAGTCCTGCATGTGGTCCTTTCTATTTGTGCAGTAATTTTAATATGCTTTGGTCTTGCTTTGGGATCTAGTTACTCATTTATCTAACACACTCTATTACACCCATACAGTGCCAAGTGTCTATCAACTCAATCTTAATGATCAATAAGGAACCAACAGTTAAAACAATACTTCAATCTCTACAGCGTTAACTACATCCATATGCAACATACTAGCTTTGGATATCTCAGTTCTCTTCTCTTTCAGATAGTTGTATGATTTTGAACCTACCACAATTTCAATCCTTATCTCTACATAGATCTAGCTGTTGGAAGTAAACACATTTATTAAACACTTTTTTTAGAATGCTAACAGCAAAATTTGTGTCATTAATTCTGAAGGCAACGAGGTCTCAGAGGCATCTAAAATGACCAATTTAACTGGTGTAAAGACTGAAACCAATCTGCCAAATCAATCGGAAGTTGTTCTATGTCAAGATTTAAATGGAAGATTTGATGGGGATGGCTCCGCACCTTTTTGTGATTATACTTGTCATTATGATGGACACTCTGGGGAGGTGTCACAACTTTCTGCAATAGTCTCAGATGGGATCTCCGGTTTGAACGCTGATCCAGCTGCCATAACTGTAAGGGAGCTACTATTAGTTCATTTTGTATATTTCACTGATTTTGAAGCTGTGCATCTGATGATTCCTTACTTTAACTTTGTTATCAACTTCAGAAAAATGCTAAGTGCGAAAATGATATGACCTTGGAGGGTATGTACAATGCTCGGTACAATTTTGACGAGGATGATGATGACAGTGACTGGGAACCATCAGAAAAGCAAACAGAAGTTCTGAAGTGGTTCTGTGTCAATTGTATAATGGCCAATGTCGAGGATGTTAGCAATTGTGAAGTAAGTTGTTTATCTTTTTGGCTATTCTCTTTGTGCTCGCCACTCTCCTTCTATTTTCTAATCTAAATTAACTCTGAAGTTTTCACTACAGTTGACATTCTATATTCCGTGGTTTATTTCTAGAATACCTCCTATGCAGATATGCGGAGAACATAGAGAATCTGGGATACTCAGGCATGGATTTTTTGCATCTCCATATCTGCCTGTAGAGGATGTCAACCAAGAGGAGTTGCCTGTAACTGAAAATTCTGAAGGTTTATAGTAATTTTTACTATAACAGGAGATAATATTTGGGCTTTTGATTGATTAAAAATGACTTTCTCGTGCAATGAACTGTATATGTGTAGTTGAAGTTTTATCACATTATACAAAATATGCCCATAGGAAAGGAATTTGCAACTGTCCTAGAATAGTCACATTATGGTTGAGACCTCACCTTTTGTTTCGTCTCCTGCCCAATGCAGTACCACTGTTCTTGGTTCCATTTGGTTTACCCGGTTTTCAGATAGATTCATGGCAGCAAGAAAAGGTCAAATATCTGGAAATGTAGATTGGAAGTCAAAAATGTAGCATGTTTATAACCTCATATTCAGGAGTCGTTCGAAATGCTTCTAGAATAAAGTAGTTGGTTCACCCCAGAATATTTTAAGTTTGGTATTCCCAATATATTTGATGACCCAAGTACTACAAGAAAGAAATAAGGCAGAAATAAGGCGATTATTACCTAATCGAATAATGTTAATTAGAATAATAATACCTCACAAAGAAGGTATTAATTACACTTGCTACTCTAGCTTAGTGCTAATATTTATAAAATATCTATGTACCAATCAAAAACTTCCCCAGACCCCACTTGTGGCACTATACTTGGTGTGTTGTTGTTGTACCAATAAAAAAGCTATATATATTTGTTGACCTAAAGCAGATATGTATCTAACATTTGAAGAAAATATAAAGTCATGTCGAAGCCAAAGCCAAGGTTCATTGATAGTGAATTGAGGGGTAGTGTGAACTGTGAAGTGACGGAGTAAAAAGTTCCGCACATCTAGAACTCTATTAATCTTAGCACGTCTAGAACTCTATTAGAAAGTAGAAGTTTTGAATCAAATCTTTGGGCTTTGGGTGGTCGAGAGACCTCAAGACTCGGTTTCTGTCTCTTCGTCTTCAGTGGTAAACAAATGATGTTTTGTTTGTATTGTTTGATAATTTTGATCTAGCAAATGTTTGGTGAATGAACTGTCGTACGTGATTTAATTGGATCGTAAAGTAAGGTCCTAGGAATGTGAGCAGAAGTACCACTTCTAACCGTCTCTTACTCGTAAAACTCCTTCTTGTTTCTTTTCCAATGGTGCATGTATCTCTTATTACCAGTTTTTACTATGTTTATTCGTGTATTGCGCGATATGGTTTATGCTGCTCTTTTCATTTGTTTTGGCATAACTAGTATATTGATTCTTTTTCTGCTGTAGATTCGTGCAAGCAAAGTTTTTTATCATCCTCCACTGCTGTAGGGTTTGATGAGAGGATGTTGCTTCATGCAGAAGTATGGTGCTTCTTCAATTTATGATCTTTTGGATATTGGTTATTGAATAGCAGTTTCCTGTTATTGATAAAGGTTTTATTTATGGATGTTCTCTTTTGATTGAAAGGTTGTAATGAAGTCTCATCCACATCCTGAGAGACCAGACCGCCTTCGAGCCATTGCAGCTAGCCTTGCTACAGCAGGTTTTCTTCAATTCACTTTATCTCCAGGCCTTAGAGAACATTACTGTGGTATAGCCTAGTATTTTCATATGGGCATCCACACTTCATGTGAAGTTGTAGAAAATTTAAGTGGTTTATACTGTGTCTAAAATCTATGATATCAGTTCGTTGAAAAATGATTGTCTAGTTTTTTGTGGTTTCTTGACATGTTTAGGTATATTCCCGGGGAAGTGCTATCCCATTCCTGCAAGAGAAATTACAAAGGAAGAGCTCCAGATGGTGAGATGCACTTAAATTCTATTCCCTCTGTCCCAATTTATGAGATACAGTTTGGATTTCGAGAGTCGAACAAGAAATCTTTGACTGCGATTTATTCGCATGTCCTTTAAATATTTTTAATTGTTAATTAGCGTGACTCATAGTACTTTTTATGTAGTGTTTAAATATGTAAATTAACTTTCAAAAAACTTAAAGATTGTATGTCTTAATTCACTGTAAAAAGAAGAAGTTTGACTCTCGAAATCCGAACTGTATCACATAAATTGGGATAGGAGTAGCTGTTTAGTGGATAATTGGGTCTGCTATGTGTTATATACAGCATTACTTGTGAAATGAAACTGTTTACCTGATCAAAAAAATATATACAGCATTACTTGAATTTCTGTACTAGTGTGCTCTCCCGTAGGTATTGCAGTCAGTGAAGATACTAGACTTTTGCTCGCATATTTTCTCAAATTTTCTAGATGCTTCTATTTTAGTGACTAGCTTATTATCTTTTTCCAATTTAAAAGGTCGGTTAAGTGCCCTATCTACCTTTAACTGATAAAAAAAGTGCCCTATCTATGTTTAAGTGAAGGAAAGCCAAGTCATCCGTGGTAAACTTATGGTTAATTTGATACGACAATTTTTTTCCAATGGTGACACCCAACTATTTTTAGTACAGTCAAACCTCTCTCTAATTGCAATCTATAACAACATTTCACTATAACGGCCTAATTTTCTCCGGAACCGATTTTTCATGTTATATTTTACTTCTCTATAATAACATTCTATCTATAACAACAATGCCATTCATTATAGCGGTACACTCTTTATAAAATTACCTCTCTATAACCGCCATACTCAAATATTGTGTAATAATATTTGTAAGAATTGAAGTATATTATGTATAAAAAAGTAAATATCAAAATATTTATGATAAGCATCATTAATGTCATGCACACATTGGCGGATCCAGGCCGCCAAATCTGGTGGTGCAAACATACGAAGTAATATTTTTTTGCGTAGATTTTTTTTTGAGGCAATGTGGGTAGAGTACAAAACGACGTCGTTTTGTATTAATTTTTTTTAAAAAAAAAAATTCTGGCCGCCATGCTTACCGTGGTTCCGCCCCTGCATGCACATAGTAAATTTCAAGTATGAATATCTAAAAGGAAAAAATATATTTCTCATAGTGATCTGATTTAGACTTGAAAATTCTCAAAATCATATATTTTCTATCTACCGATTTTGTATAAATTTGATACTTATTTACTTTAAATTTAAATGTAATTGTTCCTTAGATTTCAATTCTTTATCGGTATGGTACCAGCTAGTCATGGATTTATTTGTAATTTATTAGTCTTTATTTTTTAATTACTGAGATATGAAAATCAATTGAGATTTTAAAATTAACAAGTATATTATTTTCGTTTATAGCATTGCCTACTTTTGTATATAACAGCTAAATGTGATCTAAACATCAAATGCCAGTATGCATATATAACAATATCTCACTATAGCGGTCTTGAAATTCTCGGACAAACGCTGCCATTATAGAGAGGTTTGACTGTAGTATTATATATGAAAAAACAGGAAGGGGAGCCTTGGAATAACTGATAAAGTTGTAGCCATGTGACCAGGAGGTCATGGGTTCAATCCGTGGAAACAACCTCTTGCAGAAATGCAAGGTGAGACTGCGTACAATAGATCCTTGTGACCCTTCCCTGGACCCCGCGGATAGCGGGAGCTTAGTGCACCCGGCACCGGGCAACCTTGTATATATATATATATATATATATATATATATATATATATATATATATATATATGAAAAACAGCGTACACTAGACTCTTGTGGTCCGGCCCTTCCGGGCTGCCCTTTTTTTTATATGAAAAAACAGAGGTGATATCCTTTACTTCTAGAAAGTAATTAGATTTCTCATGTATTAATTTTAAATTTGGATCTTTTAGGTCCACTCTTTGGAGAATATTGAAGCCGTTGATATCACCAGGCGTATGCTTGCCAGGTTTGAGGATTTTGATTATTTACTTTTCATTTTTTTGAGATCAAGTATCATTTGCTTTTCATTCTAATTGGTTTTAGTTTTTGTTTTAAGGTAATTATTGTACTGGGACTGCTCTCATGATAGAAAAACTTATAAGTTCAGTATTTATCTTGATCAAGAGCTTTTTAAAATGGCAGTTATTTTACACCTGATACATATGCAAATGAACATTCAGCATGTGCTGCCAGGCTTGCAGCAGGTTTATGTGCTGACCTTGCTTCAGCAATTTACTCGGGATGTGTCAAAAATGGTTTTGCTCTGGTAATAATTTGCATTTGATTAAGTGCACTCCATATAAGGAGGAAAAACGACCCTGATATTTTCTTTGTAACAAATGAGTCAGGTTCGTCCTCCTGGCCACCATGCTGGTGTGAAACAGGCCATGGGCTTCTGCCTCCACAACAATGCAGCAATTGCTGCATCAGCAGCTGAGGCCGCTGGTGCGAAGAAGGTGTTAATTGTTGATTGGGTAATCAACAGTACTATATGTTTTTTCCTAGATTGCTTGAGCTTTCTGTTATATGCGATATTTAACACATGTAATACACAAGAAATGCAGAAGTTGTAAACTACTTAGTAATTTCTTTTCTCATGTCTTGCAGGATGTTCATCATGGGAATGGCACACAGGAAATATTTGAGAGAAGCAAATCGGTAAGCAATGAATTGCTAAACTGAGTGTTGGGTTATTATCAATATTGCACTGAAATGGATCTTCATATTGTAAGGGAGCTCCTGGTTTTACCTTTTGGCCGTGTCATGTTTATTTCCGATTTAGGATATGTTTATGTTGCAGTATTTAGCCTTAGAGTTAAGCAAACTCTACTGGATATCCTCTTTTTTTCCTTTGATGCCGTCTTTGTCCCAGTTTATGAACATATTTTACTAGAAAATAGGTTAAGAATTTTATATCTTTATTTTTTTAATGAGAGCAGTAATTAAAGTATTAGAAATCCTGTAAAGTTAAATTATAAGTATCATGGTCTATATTTGAATTATAAATATTCATATGCTTTTACTTGGGAAAATTTATTTCCAAACATTTGAGACATTCTAAAATGAGATTGTTTATCGCACTACTAGGACACGGGGAGTGTTATAAATAATTTCCTGAACATTGCAAATTTGTTATTTGTTTGGGAGAAATTCTTTACAACTGAATGTTGTGGGTCTATTACTGAGCAGGTTTTGTATATATCGTTGCACAGACATGAGGATGGAAGATTCTATCCTGGCACAGGAGCTGCAGATGAGGTACTCATTTATCATCTATATAACCCTTAATGGTCGTTTGGTAGGCTGAGATCTAATTCATTTTTGGATCTTTCTGTAAAGGGCGTCCATAAATCACGATTTTCATGTGTTTCATTTTGAAGTCACATTAATTGGAGTGGCATTTAGATATCAAAGTTTGTATTCCTTTTTCACAGGTTGGTTCTATGGGTGCAGAAGGATATTGTGTGAATATTCCTTGGAGCCGTGGGGGAGTGGGTGACAAGGATTACATTTTTGCATTTGAGCAAGTTGTGCTTCCTATAGGTAGGTATTTTATTCTGTGAAGAAATTATGAAGAAACAAAGCTTTACTAAAACGAAACTATGAAGTAAACTAGTAGAAAAAGAAAGTTTGGATACTTGGAAGCATTGATTAAGTGAAGGGCTTGGCTGTGCCTGTGGATAGATATATCTCTCGCATACGCCAAAGTAAAATCTCCCTGATTGCAGAGTAATGTGGGCATGATATGCTCCTTTCTCAATAGTTTATGACTGGGATGGCAAAAGCTAAGTCTTTACTTGCAGAAGGACTCCATAGCAGACCAATGAACTTGTGCAGGATGCCTTTAGTTTACCTTTGTTTCAAAATAAAAGGTTGGAACTTATTGATTAATGGAACCCCCTTGCACATTTTTCATTACACTTGCGTACTAATGTAATATGTGCCTTGGTGAGCTTGTCCCAATGTATTTATGGTGTGAGGATCATTGCAAATTTACTAGGTTTATATTGGTTGTCAATGTACTGCAATCTTCTTTATTTGGGTTTGAGACCGGAAATGTGAGCAAGCTCACACAGGCAGGAGGATGAATAGGCTATATTTGTGAGGAACGTTACATGAAAAATGACACCACTATGCATTTTCTCACCTAATATGGGAAGAGAGGAACATAAGAACTTTTGAAGGTGTGGAAGGACCGTGATGCAAAACTTGCTTTTATTCCATTGATACTTTTGGTGTAATGAGGATTTACCGTGCTGCATTGGTGGTTAGATTTTTGGTGCTTATCAATATACGTGTTGTATTGTACCTTTCTATATAAACGCCATCTTGGTTATATCAGTAAAATAATTTATCAAATTCTTGACCTTCTGTTTTGTTCATCAAATTCTTTTGTTATATTGTTCAACTGCGGTATATACATTATGCATGCAAAGTTTTTTTAGTGGTTGATTATTCTTAGGGTCACCTTGATTTTTTCTGTGCTTATGAACTTATTTAGTTCTCTTTAGAAAGAAGGAAAAAAGAAAGGAAGTGAACTTACCTTTTAACGATCAAATAAAAAGAAAGAAAGTGAACTCATTAACTTGTCTGTTTCCACCTTGTTGCAGCTTTGGACTTTAATCCAGACTTTACCATCATTTCAGCAGGATTTGATGCTGCTAGGGGTGATCCCCTTGGCTGCTGTGATGTAAGAATTTTTCTTAGTATCTACTAGTTCAATGATGTACTCATTTGATCATCTTATATGTTGCCTGTGCTTCTTTGTGTTACCTTTGGGATCATCTTTGCAGGTAACTCCTGCTGGTTATGCATCAATGACTCAAATGTTGAGTGCATTGTCAGGTGGAAAATTGCTTGTTATTCTTGAAGGCGGGTCTGTGTCTTCTCTTTGCTCCTTTGTCTTCTCTTAAATCAAAGAGAACTGGAGGTTTATATGTTTGCTTGTTTGAATGGCTATGTTTTGCAGCTACAATCTTCGCTCAATTTCATCATCAGCTACAGCAGTGATTAAGGTAACTCTAATTTACGCAGTGGGCATGTAAAAGAACTTACTGTTGGAAGAAAAAGAAAAGAACTTTCAGTGTCTCTCATCAAAACTTACAGTTGGAGAAAAGGAAAAAGAATTTGCAGTGTCAGGAGAGTGTTTTTATCAGTATGGGCAAATACATAGGAGATTTCAGATTAAAGTAAAAAAGCCAAGACAGAATTCTTTTCCCCTCTAGTCCTACCTCACTTTTTTCATGCCTATCACTACTAAGTCCAGTATGATGGATCTTTCAACTGCTGCAGTTTATGCATGCATATTGCAATGGGTAAAGGCTCTTGGTCAGAACCAGGTGTCTTGATATTGTTGGTCATCTTTTTGAGTTGCTTTAACCTATTTCTTGTTTCATTTTTTCTTGCAAATTGCTCTCTGCATCAAGCATATTTGAAATCCTGTCTGAGTAATGTAAGACGAGTGTTTTTAGTTCTCAAAAGTCTTTTGGCTGTATATATTCACACCTTGGTGCAATTAATGGTATTTCAATTACTTGTCAAAAAGAAAACCTTACTTGTTTCTCTACCAAGGGGATTATCCACCCAGAATCTTTTGCAGTTCGTCTTGGTAGCAGATTACCTGTTAAGTTATTAATATGACTAGAACAATCAGTTCTTTGGATAATGTTAATGTTTCATAACTAGGATTTACGTCTCTACCCGAAGTAACCTTTTCTGGTATCTGTTTTATGGAAATTTAGATACTATCTGTTTTTTGTAACGTTACTTCTTCTAACTAGAGTATTCAAGATCTTGAACATGGGTGATGCTGCAACTTAGCATCAATGATGGTGACGTGGAAACTGTAGAACATTTTTGTTCCATAATTTTATCCTTCAAACTGCTGGTGTGTGTGAAGTTTGATTGTTTTTTCTGATGTTGTCCTTTCTTTTCTAGGTATTGCTTGGTGAAAGTCATGTGATTGACATAGACAATACTGTACCTTCCAAATCTGGATTGCGAAGTGTTTTGGATGTTCTAAAGATTCAGATGAACTTCTGGCCTACACTGGAGACAAAGTTCACTAAATTGCATTCGAAATGGGGATCCTATGCTTTTCAGGACACAAGTGAGTTTCTTAAATTTTCTCTGACCTCATATCTGAGGTCCCTATTTTATCGTTTGACTCTAGTTTGGATGATAATATTCTGTTCTCTTTTAATCTATGTAGTTTCTCAAGTTGGTCTTGTCAAATCGTGTTAACTATAAAACTACTACATAGATGTGCAACTAATCAAAAGTTTCAGCTAAATTTTGAGAATTATACAATGATTCTAAAACCTTACCTAACGAGCGATATTTTATAGCTGAAATGAAGCTGGCCTCTTGTATGCTATTGTCACATTGCAGCTTCAGCTTCACTAAAGTGAGGTAAAAATTCAACAAACTGTGAAGCTGACTGACCACCTAACTTCAAAAAGGTTTTGAAGTTTGACGATGAAAAAAAAAACCAAATTGAGTTCCTTGGCAGTAAAAAGATCATCCAGTAGACTCAGCTTCAGCCCCCTTACCTTATGCATGTTAGGTGATAAATTTTCAGTGCTTGGACAATATATTCATAGAAAATTGATGCTCTCTTGTCTAGGGAGTGGGTATATCAGGATAGGGGTGTGGAATAGGTCATTTCTTTTAATGATGAATTTGAGGACGGCTAGCTTTTTATAAAGAAACCTTTATACACAAAATACTGCAATGGTGTTGTTGAGGATTGGACTACTGGTGTGTTGAACTATATCCTTGCTGGCACTGAATGCAGGAAAACAGAGTAAAAAAAGGCGCAGGACTGGTGTACCAATATGGTGGAGATGTGGACGAAAGAGTTTGTTATATCGCATACTGTCCAAGCAGCTGCGTGCAAAATCCTGTTGTAATTACTCTTGTAGATGTTGATTCGTAAAATACAGACATTAGGTCCAGACTGTGCTCTACTGTTTTGTAAACCGTACTGTTCTTTTCTTGTTTAGTTTAGTCATTGTACTAATACCTAAATCGCTCCCTGGACGTACTCAGGATAGTAGTTGCTTTTTGCAGTGTTCTTATCTTAATACTGCCTAATTTCTAGCTCACCAACATGCGTATCAGTGATTATGGCTTAACAGAACCTGCAGCAATCAATCAACACATGAGTTGAAAAATGGGGAATCTGCCTTATATGATGTCCTGTGTCCATTAATATAATTCTCAACAGTAGTGTTATGTAATGGTCAATATGGGAGTCATTGCCATTGCCGTTCTAGAATTGAAATGCAGAAACAAAATAGAATGTCCAATTTTTATGATGCAACGGAGCTACTGGTGACCCAAAAAGGAACCCTTACATGTTAAACGTCGCTGTTCCATTGGTTTTGAAATCTCAACTGTTGAGATTTGAATACTAATTATGTATTTTTAGTGAAATAAAATCTATATTTAAAAAATATCTGAGATAAAAGAAAAGTAGCACTTTAAATTTAATTTATTATGTTTCCCACTTAGAAATTATTTTATAACAGTCGACAAAAAATATATTCTGGATTCTCAAGAGAAGGTTCCTCTCTTTTTCTCCACATAACCTTCATTTGTTCTTTCCCGGTTTCCCCCCACAATCATGTGCTACTGTTCCCTATCGGTGGATGTTGGGATCAAGACACTTCCTCTATTCGTCCTTTTTAATATAATAGTAATAGTAGTAATACTTTTAAATTCATACTCCCTCTGTCACAATTATAAAACATAGTTGGATTTGGAGATTCAATTTTTTTTTATTTTCACCTTGTTTTTGAATATATAATGTGTAATGTTTTTGAAAAATAATTTATATACTTAAAAACACAATAAAAAGTATATAAATTACAAGAATTTATAATTTATTTAAAAGGCATACAAATAGATTGCAGTAAATATTTTTTTAATTTGACTTTCAAAATTCAAACTATTTTATATAAATTAAAATGGAGAGTATTTTTTTTTATAAACAGTTCAAAGGTTACTTCAATCATTTCAATAGAACTGGTTATTTGTAAAATCATCTTTTAATATCTATAATTTTTAACACTTACATATTTATCAATGTCTTTAACTTTCCGTAATATTTATCAACTACTAATAAAATGAGGTCTATACCTTATGTAAAAAGAATTGAGCATCCATTAAACTCTAATATTTACAAATTTGTCAATCGGTCACAAAAAAAAGAAAGAACAATTGGGAGAATTTTGATCCTTGAAAGTTGAAACAACCCATGAGCCTTTCAAAATTCAGTTTCTACTAGTAGCTCAAAAGCATTTATGATATAACTATAGAAACTAGAAAAAATATTAAGAGTGATGTACACCATTCATTCACTGGTGCATGGGTGGTGGTGGCGGCGGTATCGGATATGCAACTGGAAGTACATAAGGAGGATGGTGGTGGTGGTGTCCATGAGGAAGCATAACCGGTGTTCCGACGGCTGATGCAAGGTGACTCGGCGGCACAGCGACGGGGTGACCCATCGGAGCACCATACATGCTCATACCATGCATATTGGGCTGAGCCCTGTGTTTAACAGAAGGTCCAAGTGCAGCTGGATTTGATTGAATTGGATTAGCCTGTTGGCCTGTAATAGGTGCCTGATGAGTTGAAACATCTCCATTGTTAATACTTGTAATGTCATGAATACTTGACCTTCTTCTATCTCTATTCATGGAATTCAAACGAATAAAGTACTTCTGAGCATGACTAGCCACTTGTGTTGGTGTTCTAGATATCACATAATTCCTCGAAATACTTCTCCAATCTCCTTTTCCAAATTTGTCTAAACCTAGCAAAAATAACCTGTAAACCAAACAAAGGAATTCAATTGGTCCTCATTAGCATTAGATTAAAACTGTATTTGACTTAAAATTGAGTACTCCCGCTTTCCCATTTTATGATAATTCTAGCTTTTCGAGAGTGATTTTGAAGTTAAATTGAATTAGATTATCTTAATATTTTAAGATTAATATTTAAAATTTACATGCAACTTTTTTCATATTAATTTGATAAAATTTTAAAATATTAGTCAAATTTCATGCGGTTTGAATCTCATAGAGCCAAAAAAATCATGTATATTTTTTACTTTTTTCGCTGTTGAATTCTGAAAATCATGTTTGATCATAAAATTTTAAAAAAATTAAGAATTAAACTCAAGTTGAATTCCGGAATTTTATAGAATTTGAAACAAAAATTCTAAATTTTTAATTTGTATTCAAGGCGAACAACTTCAATTTCCAAATATCAGTTTTCACTATGAAAACAAAAAAAAAACTTTCAAATTTCATGGCCAAACGGCCCTTAATTGGCTTAAAATTGAATATTTTAATTTACCTATGTTCTTCTTCAGTCCACGGTATGCCTTTTCGTCTCTCTTGTTCAGACCTAGAATTCCCTTTTCCACCAATGGGGTCATGTGTTGTACCTGAAAATCCATTTGAATAACCACAACTGGACCGCCTTTCTACTGACCCGGAATTGCTTTCCTTATTTGATGAAGAAGCTTCTTCCCCTTTATAATTAGGGATTGGAACTTGCCCTGCTTCAATTGCTGCAATATCATCTACAAGTAGCTGGTAATGTTGCTTGAGTTCATCAATGGTTTTAGTAGGGACCATTGATGCAAATTTTTCCCATTGTTGTTCAGGACCTTCAATCCAATGCATTGCAATTGCAGTCTCAAAAGCTTTCTCTTCATCTCTGCTCCAAGGTAAATCTGAATTTGACATATTTGTGTTAATTCACTTATTGAGTTGGTGTTCTTTTACTTTCAATAATAAGTAGAGTGAAGGATAAGGTATCAAATTTGTATTAATGGAGAAGAAGGAGGACCACTTGTGAGGGATGGGTTGATTTGTCACCTTCATATACAAAGTCATGCAAACAAAATTACAAAAAGTGAAAGCCAATTGTATTCAAGAATAATAATCTTGGTTAATGTATTTTTCACTTTCAATAGATATAAACTTTCGCTTAAAATTAGCAAAAAGTTATATCGGGAATCAGTAAAGAATATTAATACTCTCCCCTTCTAAAAAGATTTTATTAATTTATTTAAAAAAGATTTATATATTTAGAATCAATTTATCTTTTTATGATATGATTAACAACTACACAAATATTTAAGGTTTGTTTTGAAATACACATTACAAAAATCTTGATTTGTTTCTTAAATTTAATATCAAGTCAAATTAAGACAATCTTTTTGGGACGAAGATAATAACAAGTTTGATCAAGTTTTAAAATTTACACTTTTTGAAAAGTGTCGTTTGTTAGTAGTGATTTTTGAAATAGTATTTTTGGAGATTATCAATCAATTTGACGATTTTAGAGCAGTAATTTGTTTTGATCAAAGTTTCAAAAATAGTTATGATTTTTTTTAGCTTTTAAAAAATAATTTTTACAACTTCTACTCAAAAAGAAAATTATCCTATATACAAAGAAGGAAAAATAAAATAACAAATATAAGATCCTACGAATAAGAAAATTTATCAAAATCTTTATATACAAGGAAATTTAAGGAAAACAAAGAACTAAGTAGGCGTTTGAACATGTGATTTTCACTCATGATTTTATCTCGTAAGATGAAATCCAAATCATCTAAAAAAACATGATTTGGAATCTCAAATCATAATTTTACAACCGGCTCAAAGTAACAATGTTGGTTCGTTTTCTCGATCATCTGATCGGGAATGCATGCTCAACGTGAAGAGATTGTTCATACTATGTGGGAGGATATATTAAAGAGTAGTTACATTACTATTAATGTTAATTTTTCTTTTCATTGAACTAAAGTTTGATCAATTGATGTTGTATTTTTTTTAAAGGTCTTCTAATAGTGTATTAATTTTGTTATGAACTATGGTCTACTCATTTGGTAAGATTGTATAATAATTGAGAAAATTTTAATGGAGTTCACAACTCATGGGGTTTTATGTCTATAAGAAAAAATATAACTTAAGAAATTTCAAATTACATGTCCAAATAAAACTTTAACTTCAAATCATATAATTTCAAATCATGTCCAAACGAGGGAAACAAAGTGAAACATCGTATATACAAGAAATCAAGTAAAGATACTGCTCAATAGAGTAGCCTAAAATATAAATTTCTACATATAAGGTAACCAATCAAGAGCTTATATACATGGAAATTAGTCTCCACCTATATATAGATAGCTAAGGTAGATAAAAGGGTAGAAAGGAAAGTTTCGTTTCCAACTATTCCCGCTACATAAGGGCAAAAAACCCAACAGAAAAGGAAAAATAAGGAAAGTGAAGTGTAAAAAGTTACCAACCCTTTGTCCTGCAGTAAAATCTTTCCTATAATAAAACAATGATTTAAGGTGGAATAAAATAAGAAACGTGGGAGTAAAAATGGCACTCCCTCCGTCTTAATTTAAGCGTTTTTTTGGATTTATTTAAAAAGAGTATTTATTTTTATATTTAGTAAATTTTAACAAGTTAAAAATCATAAGATTTAAAGAACCCCACAAATACAAAATTTAAAAATGTTCCGATATTTTTTAAATATGTATTTCATTAATCAAAGTGAAAAAGTGGCACCTTACTAGTAGTAGTACAGTAGCAATGATTCAGCGGCAGAGTGAAGGTTACTTCTTGAAATAAAGGAGATCCCTTGTGCGCAGCGTGATAGTGGTCTAACCTTTGAAATCTATCATGATTAACTCCTTCACAATCCTATCGGATCGAGGTGTGGGGCTCCTGGGATGAGACATCCACCTTTTTTGAAAAACAGTAGTAATGATTGAAGGGCGTTACCCGCAATAAGAGGCTCTTACAAATCTTGTCCACACTACCACTTTTGAGTTTTGGGCCACGCTCCTTTGCCACTCGTGTACTAGTACTTCTTCATAGCTAATCTTTTACTACATAAGGAGTAAGTTTTTTTTTTTAGTTAAGTCTTGTTGTAAATTATAGATTATTAAAATTGGAGATAATGACGGCAAGTTCTTAGGTTTTAAAAATATCCGCTTAGCTCTACGAACAAATGTATAAGTAGTATTTTTTTGGAGTATGAATAATTAATTGTAAGCAATGAAGATCTTCTAAATTTGTACCAAGAATGAATGTATGGTGAAATCGTAATCGCACCAATTGACTTTTTGGCTTAATAGGTTCGATTTTTCTATTCTTTTCAGTGATCTAAGATCTTGTATGTCAATCTCAAAACCCAATGAATAATAAGTCTTCTTATCTTTCTCCTTCTATATGTAAGGTCAAATTTCATGTAACATCAAAAAGTTCGACGCAATGCTTTAATTTTATCCTAGTTGAAGTTGGTTCGACATTAGAGCAACATTGATTATTTTTTCATATAATTGAATAATTTTATCTGTAAATACCACATATTTAATTTTATCTATAAACGATTTTTTCCCTTGTGCGTTATCGTTTCAAAATCCCAGTAATGTGAATACCGAAGTCACACAAAAAGAAGATAACTGAAAGAGGTTGTTTAATTACTTGAGAAAGTTGCTCATGCAATACCACAAGGGTGTGGGGAAGAATTTGAGTACTTCTTGTCTTCAACCTCTTATTCATGTAATTACGTGGCTTTCTCTCCTTCTCTACTTCATGCCCATCTTGTCAATAAGATGTGAGTAAACATAAACAATAAAAAAGGAGTTTCGACAACAGGTTGTCTAGTTTATGTGTGGAATTCAGATATTATAAAATGTATGGTTGCTTGTAACTTATAGTAGTAATAATTATGCATCAATCCCATAAGAGTTGTGATCGGTTATATGAATCTTGACGATAAATTTAATTAATGTTATCGTTATACCAATAAAATAAAGTGAAGTATAATTTGAATACAATATTAGTTATAATTATGTATTAAAGTTCTTATATTTTTACTGACATATTAATCTATGATAAATTTTAAATGCTCGTAGAAAAATAATATGTTCAAAATTAACATGCTAACAAGATTTTAACCTATTCTTGGCAAGTACTAGATATCAACTATATGGATTTTTTTCCCTTCCTATTGTGCACTACTTTTAGCTAAATATGTGTTGGTTCGAATTAAAATTGTTAGTCTTTTGAGATAACTTCATTACATATGATTTAGATTTAGCTTGTCCAAGGCCTCTCACCATAGTTTCATACCTATGGAATAGTGTATACGTAGGTTGAGACATTAACCAAACCATCTCAAATAACCCTCTCATTTTATTTCACAATATATGCTACTTACACCTTCTGACGGATAATCATTTTTAATCCTATCTAATATTGTATGACCCCAAAATCCAAATTCATCTCATCATCCGCCGGATTATAGGACAAAAACATTAAATTAGAAGCTAATATGTCGCATATTCACATTCATTTTAAAGGAAACAAGAAAAAAACCCAGATAAATTAGAAAGAAAATGTAGCATATATAAATCCGACGTCAGTCATAGATCATACACATAATAATGATACCTAGATGACAATTGACAAAGTCCATTTTTGCGTCTACTCATGACCTATCCAAATCCGAGGATCTTTTGGCCCTGTTTCAAACTCTCAAAGGGCAAACGCTGAACTTAAATAGTGCTGTTGAAACAAGAGTCATTGTCAAGCCATAATTTCACTTTCTTTGATAAGTTAAGTTGTCTCCTTGATATTTATAACAGTTCTTACACATGGAATTCTTGATTTCATACTTATATGGTCTTTAAAAAGGATTGTCATGCTCATTCATCAACTATTATCCACAAATTATCTTTAATTGGATAAGGTTAATACAAATTTTGATATTCTTTTGACTCTTTGAATCCTATAAGGTCCACAATAACAGTGCTGTCTATGTTTTTTACATCTGACATGCCATATTTGTAATGGACATGATAACTGTGACTGCTACTGACGCGCATGAATGGATTAACGAAATTCCCACTGTCCCTGTCTACTATCCAGCGAAACCACAGCCAAGGGAACGGGCTTGGCAGAATCAGCGGGCCAGGTCGCGCCTCCGGCGCTGTTACTTTGAAGAAATTCGAGTGCTCAAAGCAAGCCTACGCTCTTATACATTAGCATGGGATAACATTATAGGATTTCGGTCCTATTACGCCTCTCCAACTGAGCACCACCTTTTAGAGTTATTGGTCAATAGAAAAATTGAATCGATAACTGCCAGAACCAGAATATAATCTGTGTTAATTGGACTCATCCAAAAATAGTACATGTTTTAAGGATTCAACACGGGTGGACAATATTTTTGGAAACTCCAAGCAACATAGAATATAACAATAGTAGCAAATCGCAGCTTTGGAACTGCAGAAGGATGCTTGAGCACAGGAGAATCAACTGAGCTACAATTACAGATTTCAAGGAAACCAAATGACAGGAAAAGGGGAGGTGATGTGCGGCAAAATTTAGCCAAGCTAAAACATCTTATGACATGTTTTATACAGGTTCTTCTTCCCGTGTTTCAACGAAATGCAAACACTGACATTCCACTTACAACATGACTGGTCTAATCATGTGCTATGTGACATTGATGTCCTTGAGGGGAAACAGAAACCAAAGAGGGACCCCATCCTTGAGAGAATTAAATTGAAAATGAAGATAAAGCTGTAGTTTTACAACAAAAGGGCTCATAACTTGTTTCTGTTATATCTAGAAACCGCTTTCCCTTGCAATAGTAAGTTAAAACAGACTTCTATTCATCCTGAAACAACATATAACAATCATTCTCCGGAAACATTCAGATACCAATTTAGAAGAAGAATGTGATCTCTGTCCACCTGAACAGCTTCAATAGACAATGGTTCTTTTGCCAAAGTTATCTGGACGAAAGATAAAAATAATGTTCTCAATCAATTTATCTCATGAGTCATGAATGTGAGGCAAGATTTAACTGACCTTGCAGCCAAATCATTGAGAAGTCCAGTTCCTGCAAGAAATTACAGAGGAGAAAAGGACATAACTGATTCTACATCTTCTAGCAGCATCCATAAAACTCTCAACTCAGATGTCTGATTCTATCCATCTCATAAGCTCGTGTCATCTGGTTGAGTTAGAGGGAGGCTCACCATCTTGTACAGCGCTATCAGGTGTAGCTTCATGATTTCCTTGTACAAGTGCTGCTCTCTCAGGGTTCATTAGCATAAGCTGCTGCACGTCCTTTGGAAGGACATTAAACACTGCCTGAAGATCCCCCCTTAGCTTGCTGTTAGCGGCATCAGAACCTGCCTCAGTAGTGCTGGACTGTTGCAGCAGAAGATTGCCACCAAGAAAGATATATTGTCATGCACAATTACTTGTTGACATAGAAGAGAGTGGTAATAACTAACCCCATGAAGGTAACAGATGTAGAGCAGAAAACTAGATCACCTCAAATTTGAAAAACAGTAAAAAGATCCATGCTGAAAATCTATATAATATCGGTCAAGTCCTATTTTTCGTATTTAAAATAATTAATTCTGCCACATTGCTAACCAAAAAAGTAAATTCAAAGCCAATAAACAGTGTAGTACTGTAGTTTGCAGTTCAAGTTGCAAAAATTAAACTGGAAAAAAGCCCTCTTCAGTGAATATGAATCCTTTTTTATTTATAAGTACAGCGAATATGAATCCAAAAATAATGGAGAACATGTGAGTATGAATAATGGATGACAGTCACCCTTCCCTTCATTTAAGAAGGCTGAGTATGAATCCAAAAATATTGGATAGTGTGCGAGTACAACAACAACAATATAATGTGTGAGTATTTTCCAAAATCCTCGACATGTTACAACTATAATTGACAATACTATCTCAGCTCAACAAAATTGATACTCGTCGAGGATATGCAAAAAAATATGGTAATTGTGAATCTAGCAGTGGAGATTGGCCAAAGAAAAAAAAGGAACATGACAAGGAAATACAGCATGGATGTACAGGTAGAGGCTGCATTTATGTGTGCAAAAAAGTTTAAGATCTATCAGCAATATATCCACAGCTAACCTACTATTTACCTTTCACTTCCTTATTTCCTTTTCCTTTCCTTTATCAACCGACTCAAGCTTATAAGGCTTGGAAGGCTTAAATGACAAAAGATTAAATGAAGGTTGTTTAAATTGCTCAACTTCTAATAAATGCATGATTACTTTTTCAGTAACTAAAATAAAGTAGAAGAGACTTGTAATAGAGGAAAAATAACCCCCGAGTATAGGTAATAACAGTTTGCACACAAGGTAAGACTTTTCTTGTTAAAGCATGTAATGCAACAGCAAATTATTAAAACTCATGTTTTACCCTCTACCCCATCTTAAATATCTGTCAGGCTTGAGTTCTTTACAAGATTAAACAACTAATTAAGTCCTTCCAAACCCTATAAATACTCTGGTTAGATATGTCAGTGCACAATGAAGCTGATCATGATGCATTCTATTATGCTAAATTTGGTACCAGGAAGGGGATGAGGAGGGTGAAGGAGAGAAATGAAATGGTTTAATTCCCCTAAGGAAAGTATTGATGGCTTATTTATGGTTGTTGGCGTGGGCTGCAAGGAACTGAGGAAGTGAAATGTGATATACTTCCTCCTTTCGGTCGCATTTTGGGGGAGTTGAAAAAGGCATCATGAGCAGGTATCCAACCCCTTCATATTTAATTCCCCTCCTCTTTCACTCTCTTACTGAATAAACGAAAACAACCTTTACCACTCCACCTCCTCTCACCCCTCCTATTTTCATCTAAAGCAACATAGGGCTGCCTATCATGCCTACCATGATAGCTCATTAACTTGTTCACTGGAGTTATATGGCCTTCTCTGTTTGAGTGCTTCAAATTTTGTTTGCTTAGATTAATCAATCTAATGCACACTTTCATCTTTCTAGTAGAATAGTAAAAGATGGAAAAGATGCTACAACAGGATTAAAGTCATGCTTGAGAATAATCAGCGTTGACACTCAAATGGTATAGTAGGTTCAGAAATGACAAATCCAGACACTAGTATTTACAGCTGAGTTGTTTCTCCTCCTAGTTCAGCAACCAGTTTCATTACGGAATTTTCTATACACATGTTGCCCTTTGTCATTTACATGGAGTTTCATCTGCATAAATCAAATACAGGTAATCTCATCTACATCCGTCATGGATGAACCCCTTACTTCTCCCTCCTACAACTGAAACCTCTCACAGATGCATATGATTAAATCTTTAGATGAATAAAATCTCTGAAAAAGTCACTAAATTTACTCATACGGAAAGTGATGCTTCAGCCTAATATCATTCAACAAAAGATTACGTCAGAAAACAATGGTAGCAAAGCCTTCAGTCTCAACTAGGTGTCTCATTAACTGCTAGACTGGTCATTCACAGAAGTTTTAAACCCAAAGTGAAAGCATGATTATCATCAGGGGTTTGTATCACACCCACTGTACAGAACTTGATATCTATTATATTGTATTCAGTTGGACGATTGAAGGCATAAATTTGACTGAGCAGTGATGCCAAAAGCATATACTAGCGTTTAATTGCTTCTACTGGGTACACAAGATGTCAGGAAACTGATATAACAAGGGCTTGCGTAGGTTTGCCCATTTTAAAAAAAATGAAAACTAAGAAATTAAATAAACAGCACATCAAATTGATAAATATATTTCCCTTAAATGATTAAGACAGATAACTGTTGGTATGTAAACATAATGGATGGCTTTCTGTACTTGTCAGTGCATACCAAATGAGAAGGGGAGAAATGTGCCTTAAATGGCAGAATAACTCCAGATTTAGCCCAACACCTTTATCAGGTTTTATTTCATTTATTTTTAGAAAAATCAACAGAAATTTCCTTTTGAGGTTTCCGGGACCTTTCTGATGTTCTTGTCATCACATGCTTGTTCCAATTGGAACCACATACAATTACAAAGCTATGTCGCTTATTTCTACATTATTCCTTTATGGATCTCCAGAACCCAGAGAGGGGAATGTGATTTCTTGTCCTTAATCTGTTCATTAACCAATATGGAATTATTAAAGCTTCCTCACAGGCACACACAAAAAAGATAAATATATACAAAAAAAAAAGGAAAACAAAGAAACAAAACATCAAACAAGCGTAATAGAAAAAATGATGTGCCTTTAAACGCAATAAGATATTTCAAAAAATAATGTGATAATGAAGATTCATGTGTTAGAACCGGAGTTTCCCATAAATGGTATATGTAGTAATAAATAATATGTCTCTCAATAGAAACTAGTTATTTCAGTCTCGTTTTTTTCCTTTTCGGGAGGGGGTGATAAGCACATCATTTAGTCACTTAGGAAAGAATGATCAAATACCATCTCACAATCACATTTATTAACTCATGACAAAATTTCTTAGTTACATCTCCCCGATTCAGTATAACAACAACAACAACATACCCAATGAAATCCCAATACGTGGGGTCTGGGGAGGGTAGATCTGTACAACTTCCACCTTGATAGGTAGAGCGGCTGTTTCCGATTCAGTATAAGCATTTCAATATTTTTGTACACATTCCTTATAGGTGAAGAACTATTCAAAAGTTAGAATACCCAAAGACAAGAAAATGGAACTGTCACCAAGTTTAGGAAAGCACATACCTGTAATTCTCCAAGAAGATGCCTTTCAATTGCATTGAAAGTATGGACTGTCTCCAACTCAGACATTCTAGATATCAAATGTTGTATGTCAGCCGTCATTCTAGCTTGCCTCCACAGCCTATACTGTTCTTGTTCAGCAACAGCACGCTTTCGTTGAAACCAAGGCAAAAAGTTGTGCCCTTTCAGAAATCGCCTGTACGGGTAGTAATCATTTCATTTTTGAGTCAGGCAATAATCTGTTAATTACGTGTATAAAAGTTTGCTAGTAAACGTTGAAGAGAAAACCCTAAGAGTTCAAAGAAGAGTATGCAAAGAAGAAAAACTGACCATTTTTTACCTGTAAAGGTCCAGCCAGTTAGATTTCATCCTCTTTAACAGAAACTTCCCAGGACCCCTCTCGGATAAGCTAGTGAGGAATTCCTCGGCATTGAATGTGGGTAGAGGAGGAGGATCAACATATGGGGAAGATCCTTCAGAAGGTGTTGTTGTTCTATAATATGGGCCGAATGGGGCCAAGAAGTTGGTTGTCAGCTCTAACAAGTGCCGACGAAGTATGTCATTATTAACAACTGACATTGATTCCTCTACCCTGGGTGACAAACCTGCATCAATTAGCCTATTCAAGATTGAAGTGTCTGGTTTTGTAATTGGAGCATAACCGCTCCACAAGGCTTCTTTGTGCTCAGTCATCAGGCAGAGTGGACCATCTCTCCGCAACTTCATAGCATTCAAAAAATTTGATGGCGTAAACTTCTTCAAGGAAAGATTAGGAAGACTAAGTCCTTCAGGTACAGCCGGAATTCTACCGGTTGAAGCTCTAGCAGAAAATGGAAGTCGAGCTGCATTCATGACAGGACTTCCAACGGATAAGACGTGTGGAATTCTTTGAAGGGATTTCAAGAAAAAGAGGTTTGTCACACCCAATCATTGGAGGAAAAGCAGCACCTTCTTGAAGGGAGTTTAAATGAGCAAAGTCGGGATCATGAATAGTAAGTAAGGCCTGAAATCAATGCTACACAGAAGCGGAGCTACCAAACTAACCAGACCAGCAACAGCTTCACAACACTGAGGCGGTGTTGGAGCTATGATAAGAATGGGTTCTCCAATAAGTAACAATTCCCATAACTTCCAAAGCTGCATTAAAAGCCCCCTAAATGTCCCAAAAAGATCAGCGTCATGGAAAAGGCCTTGTGGAACTGATTGACTGGAAGGAAGAAATGGGGCTATTGGAGAAGCCAACTCTTCAAAAAGTACTCCACAATCCAAAGGCATACAATGGGCAGGTGGCAAGTTCACTTTAAGAGTAGCATTCCCAATTGGAAGCTCCATTAGCTGACCAGGTACAGGAGTAGGCCACATTGATACATAAGCAGCAATGAAATTAAGGGCTTTCTTCCCAATGCCAAAGTATAATGGGCCCATGATCTGCAGTAAAGGTCTAAAGACACTAGAGAATGGGTTGTGAGAAAGAATTACCAGACTTCTGCTCACCACCCCGTTTTAGCCTTTCGTCATGTCTCTGTCTATTAAATACAAACCCATACAAGTATCTTGAATTCGCCCCTTTTTGAATTTTACTCCTTTGTTTTAGCACCTTATCACTGGCTGTCATTTGGGTTGCTTGAGTAATAATCTACTTCTACTATCCCGGATGAAGGCAGTTGAGGATTCCCCTGCCTCCGGACACGGAAGAAAAAGATACAGTCATGGATGCTTGAGCGGTTATGATTTTGAGAAACCGAATCCAGAAATGAGCTAAAAGCAACTTCAAGCTCCTCATTATGCGTTAGACATCCTGATGGGTAACATTCTTCAATGAGCTGTCCTTGTTCAAGATCAAACCTAATGATACAGAAGCCAACGACCCATTGCAGTAGAGATTTTTCATCTACTTTTAAATCAGCTTCTGATCTCACCGAAAATGATGGAGATCTGCTCATTTCCGGCTACTGCAAAAAGTACAACATTACTCAAAGAACACCTACTTTCCACATGTTCATATCAACACTTGGCTTCTTGTGTCTCATCCAAATATAGAAACTTGTACAACTAATTGAACCTGTAAAATAAAAGCATTTACTCATAAAGTCACATAGGAATCTACACAGTCACATAGGAATCTACACAACAACAACATACCCAGTGTAATCCCAAAAGTGGGGTCTGGGGAGCGTGCAAACCTTACCTCTACCTTTGTGGGGGTAGAGAGGTTGTTTCTGATAGATCCTTGGTTCAAAAAAACGTAGTCGGTGCAAGATTGTAAGGAAAGTAAGACAACAAAATATCAAGATACAAAACAGATGAAGCAAACAGATAATAATATGTAAGGAACTATGTGATACCTAGATCATACTACTTAAAAAGAGAAGACAAGGCTAGCCCCCTACCTCTCCTACACAAAATGCGACACTACTCAACTACCTACTAACCTTCTATCCTAATCTTCGACCTCCAAATCTTCCTATCTAAGGTCATGTCCTCAGTTAGTTGAAGATCATCTAGGAAACTATAGAGAGCTCAATTGGACAAATGAAGCAGAAATAAACAAATAAATAACTCCAGGGTATATGTACTTGCCACAAAAAGTTGGAAATATAACAACAGAAAAAGGACGACTACTACTACTAGGACCAAAAAGATCAAGAATATATTATTGAAGATTTTCACTCATGTAAAAGTTCAGGAAACAAGTACTAATATTCACAAAAATTTGGGGTAATTGTGCATGGAGGATTTGGCATCAGGGACAAGAACGAGGGAGGCGTCACACTTTTGGAGTTCCTAGAGCTTTTGGGTTGGTGATAGCCAATTCGAAGTTTCTTCTGAAGGAGGAGCACTTGGTAACTTTTCGTAGTTCGGTGGCTAAGATTCGGATAGACTTTTTGCTCCTTAGAAAGGCTGACAACAGTCTTTGTAAAGACCGTAAGGTTATTCCAAAGGAGTGTCTTACAACCCGACATAAGCTTTTGGTGATGGTTTGGAGATCAAGATGGAGAAAAAGAGAAGGGTTGTGGATGACAGGTAGAGAATCAAATGGGGAGTTGGACCATGGATAGTGCAAAGGAGATGGGGGAGAGGTTGATGGCCAAGGGCGCATGGGGAGTAGTGGGGACGCAACCACTATGTGGGACAGAACGGTCAGTTGCATTCGGGAGGTGGCTAGAGAAGTGTTAGGGGTCTCGCAGGGTAGCCGTGGTGGGCGTTGAGGGGAATGGTAAAGTTCAAGAGTAGGTGGATGCGAAGAAAGTGTGTATGAGAAATTGGTAGAAAGCAAGGATAAGGTGGAGAAGTGAACGAATAGAAAACTGTATAAAATGGCGAGGAAGGAGGCAAAGTTGGTGGTCACAGCGACGAAAACGGCGGCTTTTGAACGCCTATACGTGGAATTAGAGAAAAAAGAAGGGGATAAGAAGTTGTACAGACTAGCCAAGGTGAGGGAGAGGAGGGTCCGCGACTTAGATCACGTGAGGTGCATCAAGAACGAGGATGGCAAAGTACTGGTGGGGGACGCACATATTAGACAGAGGTGACAGTCTTACGTTCATAAACTCTTGAACGAAAAAGGAGATGGAGACATTGTGCTGGAAGATCTGGAGCAATCCGGTAGGTACCGGGACTTTGGGTATTGTAGAAGCATCAAGATTGAAGAGGTTAAGGGCGCGGGGGCGGCCGTGGCGGATGAGATCGATTGAATTTTGGAAGAGCATAGGCGAGCGGGCTTGGGTGGTGGCGAGTTCTTGACGTCATTTTTAAGACGGCGAGAATGCCCGAATAATGGAGGTGGAGTACAATGGTTCCTTTGTACAAGAACAAATGTGATATCCATGCAACAACTATAGTTATATCAAGCTGTTGAACCACACTATGAAATTTGGGGAAAGAGTCGTGGAGATGAGAGTGAGAAGAGTCGTGTCTATTTCCGAGAACCAATTTAGATTCATACCGGGGCGTTCGACTATATTAGTCATTCATCTTATTAGGAGGTTGGTAGAGTCGTATAGGGAGAGTAGGAGAGACTTACATATGGTTTTCATCGACCTCGAGAAGGCATACGATAAAGTCTCTAGGGAGGTTTTTTGGAGATGTTTGGAGGCTAAATGTGTACATGTGGTGTACACTAGGTCGATTAAGGATATGTATGATGAGCCAAAACCAGGGTGCGGACAGTGAGAGGAGACTAGGAGCACTTTCCAGTGATGATGGGGCTACATCAGGGATCAACTCTTAGCCCATTCTTATTTTCCTTGGTGATGAATGGACTGGCGTGGCAAATCCAAGGAGAGATGTCATGGTGTATGTTATTCGTAGACGACATAGTCCTAATTGATGAAACTCGCAGCGGGGTGAACGCTAGGCTGGAGGTTTAGAGACACTCTTGAATCTAAAGGGTTCAGGCTGAGTAGGACCAAGACAGAATACTTGGAGTGCAAGTTCAGCAAGAGTGACCGTGAGACAGGCATGGAGGTGAGGCTTGAGGCTCAGATCATTCTATAAGCTTCAAGTACCTCGGGTCTATCTATATTGATAACGATGTCACACATCGTATTGGGACAGGGTGAATGAAATGAAGGCTTGCATCTGGAGTCTTGTGCGACAAAAAGGTGTCACCAAAACTAAAAGGCAAGTTTTATAGGGTGATGGTTAGACCGGCTATATTGTATAAGGCGGAGTGTTGGCCAGTCAAGACGTCGCACACCCAAAGGATGAGAGTGATGGAGATGTGGATGCTTAAATGGATGTGTGGGCATACAAGAGGGACGTGATTAGAAACAATGATATCTGGGGCAGAGTGGGAGTGGCCTCGGTGGAAAACAAGATGCGGGAAGCGAGGTTGAGATAGTTTGGACATGTGCGGAGGAGAAACACAAATGACCCAGTGCGGAGGTGTGAGAGGTTGACTATGAACGGGTTCAGGAAGGGTCGAGGTAGACCGAAGAAATATTGGGGAGAGGTGATTAGACGGGATATGAAGCAGACGAAATGATGACATGACCTTAGATAGGGGTTGTGGAGGACACAAATTAGGATAGTAGTTAGTCGAGTGTAGTCCTACTTACACTTACAAACTGGTAGTTGTGGTGTTATTACTTAGCATATCATATGAATAAGTGTAGTATTGCATTATAGTCTACTCTAATTTTATTTCTTCTGATATGCGTCCTTTAATGTATTTGGTTTAGTTATTGCTTCTCTTTCAGGATGCGATATCATAGCGTATTCGCGTTTCTATCCGCATTTTCTTACTACTTTAATTGTTTTTTTTACCTGTTTTTTTTATTTTGCTTGTCCTGAGCCGAGTATCTCTCAGAAACAACCGCTCTACCTACCAGGGTAGATGGTAAGATTTGCGTACATTATACCCTCCCCAGATCCCACGTTGTGGGATTTCACCGGCTATGTTGTTGTTTTTTGTTGTTGAATGTTAAAAATAAAGTAAGAAAGCCAAAATTCATAAGAAAGTAACGAATCACAATATATTCAAACCAAGAAGCATAGAATGAACACAGAAAAAGAATAAAGAATATGCATTAAACTATCACCTGAATTCAACAAAGATACATCTGCCCCAAACACTGTAGATGGATCGAAAAAACAAAAACAAATGGGTCTCGATCCAATGTGCTTGATATGTATCACCAAAGGGGTAAAAAAGGAACAAGTGGGTGTATCCAAGAATTTGAATGTGAAGAAATGAATCAACAAGTTAGGTGAAGAACGAGAGGGTTAACAGCTAGAAAAATACTTATTCGAATTGGGTTTTGTATACAAGACATAGGGTGTCTCTATCAAATCGACCTTAGCAGAAAATGAAAATGAGGACTAGGCTGTTTGGATTTTCTCTTTTCAATTTTAGGACATCAGGAAACATTGCCGATATTCATTATGTACGCTTCTTTCACAATTTTGAAGAATTTAAATAGTTTTTGATAGAAGCCGTGCACGGACCAAACGTGTATGTCACCAAACCGAATTTTGTAAATAAATTTACCTTTTTCTACATAATTATAGTAGTTTTTTCTAATACAAGATTAATATTATAATTGTATTTGTACAAGAATTTTACAAATATGATAAGTTATTTACAAAACTCGGTTTGGTGATATACACATTTGGTTCGTATATATCGCGGCTTCTATCACACCCCCGCAGTCATAGCGGGCGGTTGTCGTATGTTGAGACTGTCCCTAAAATCTTCAAACAAAATCAAGGGAATACCTTAGTAAATATGTCAGCAATTTGATACCTTGAAGGGACATGCAAGATTACGTACTTGTCCACGAGCTACCTTTTTGCCAACAAAGTGAATAATCATCTCGATATATTAGTGCGCTGATGTTGGACCGGATTCACAGAGAGATATATTGCACTACATTATCACAGTAGACCAAGGTAGCTTTTTAATAGGAAAATAAAGCTCTAATAGAAGATTACGTAAGCAACATGATTCAGACACCACATTGGCTACCCTTCGATACTCGGCATCCGCACTGGATCGCGATAATGTAGTCTGACGTTTTGCCGATCAAGATACCAAGTTATCACCAAGAAACATACAATAACCAGATGTCAACTGTTTGGTATCGGGACATCCACCCCAATCAACATATGTATACGACACGGTAGTAGAGACAGATGATAGATATAAATGCAATCCATAATCAAGCGTGCCCTGTATGTATCGTATAATGCGTTTGAGCGCATGTATGTGCTCAATCCGCGTATCATGCATAAATAAACACACCTGCTGCACTGCATAAGTAATATCAGGTCTCGTGAAAATAAGATACTGAAGTGCTCCTACAAGACTGCGATAATGGGTGGGATTCTCGTATAGTATGCTAGATACAACACTCAACTTCGGTTTGGTATCAACCGGAGTAGAAGTAGACTTACAAGATGACATGTCAACTCTCTCAATAATCTCAGTTGCATACTGCTTCTATGATAAAAATAGGCCACATGCATGACGAGTGATTGTTATGCCCAAAAAATAACTCAAGGGCCCCAAGTCTTTCATAACAAATTTTGAATTGAGAAGGGACATGATAGACTTGCGCAGAATATCAAAAGAGGCAATCAATATAATATCATCAATATATAACAAAATGTATGTCAGAGAAGTACCACGCCAATAGATGAACAGAGAATGACCAGACATGCTGTGAGAAAACCCAATAGTAGACACATAATCTGCAAATCTCTTATACCAAGTTTGTTTAATAACTAATAACGGCGCAGTCTTCCGGTGTTACGACCTGGTGCCCTCTTGTGAAGAGCCAAAAGCCCTTGGTGGCCTGCTTAAGCACATATAAAGACTTTTTGAGTAAGCATACATGATTTGGATAATCGGAGTCTCTGAAACCCAATGGTTGATGCATGCACACTGTCTCATTGAGATCACCATGTAAAAAAGCATTCTTCACGTTCAACTGATGAATGGGTCATGCTTTCGAGAGAGCTTGACTGAGAATAGTGTGAATAGTAGTCGGGTTGGCCACCAGACTAAATGTCTCACCACAATCCACGCCAACCTGTTGAGTTTTGCCATCACCTATAAGACGGTCATTATGCATTTCAAAACAACTGTCAAATTTTTCCTTATGAGTAAAAATCCACATAGATCGAATAACATTGACACCATGTGGACGAGACACCAACTCCCACGTCTTATTTTCAATTAGAGCTTTATCAGACACATGGTTACGTGGTAGGGGTGATTTAATGACATTAGAATTGAGATTAAAATGTCATTTATGTTTAAAAACACCCTGTTGGCTACGAGTAATTGGCCCTTGACTCGAGATAGATGGGGACGTGTTTTGGGGTGGTGGAAGGATTATTTCGGACTGTCCAGCAGGCCCAGATAGATGAGGACGGGTTTCAGGGTGGTGGAAGATTTATTTCGGAGTGGCCAGCAGGTAGTGGAGCAAGCCTCTTGCGATGGCCGATCCATACACCAGTCCACGCCCAGTTATTAGGCCGTGAGCGGTTGCTGCCCAATAATCAAATCGCCGCGGTAGGATTTATTAGGCCAGCATTTAGTCGAGAACCTGAAACAACAACACGACAGAGGTGTGAACTAGGCCGAGACTCGGGAATAGTCACGAGATCTGTTGGGCCAGTAGGTAGTGGGATTGCTGGCCGATCCGGAGAACTTGAGTTTTGGGCCCGCTGATGGATTGTAAAATCCCAAAAAAAAACTGGTAATTTGAAATCCGAAAATACAAAGGAAAAAAATGGCATTAAGGGCCATATTCATGCACATCTTCCATCACCTTCCTCTTTTCATCTCCCTCAACCCCTTGTCCTTCCACCTCCTATAACACCTCCATATATATCTAACATAGCACAAAATAAAGGACCTAGCACAAAGAATAACAAATCATAAAAAAATCAAGTGAACAAGAAGGGGGGGAAATCAAGAGAGGAAGAAGAACAAGAATCAAGAAATACTAGAGAGCAAGGGTCACTTTTAGCAACCGAACAACAATCATTTTCACGCTAACAAGGTGAGTTTTCTCACTCAGAAATTCTTAGTGAAATCCTTTATTTTAAGTTCAATACATGTTAAAATATGAATTGGGTGTTGAAAAGAAATCATGAACTTTTGATTGTTTAAACAACTAGTTGAGTCATGAACTTTGCGAACTGTTTTCACTAAGTTATACTTGTTAGAATTGAATTAGATTCGGAAGTGTTGTACACCTCTATGTTATGATCATATTGAGTCAAATAAGAGATGAAACAGACTTACGGTTTAAGAGTTATCATAGTTTGAAGTTTCTGCCTCGAATTGACTGAAATCCGGGAAGGCATAACACAAAAACGTAAAACTGTACAACTCGGTAAAGAATCTGAAAATTTATGCTAAATGAAAGTTCTATATTTCTCTGTTGTTGACATTTTGAGACCTTACGGGGGTCTATCCGACTTACGGGTTGAGATTTATCGTTGTTTAAAATTTCGGCCTCGACTGAAACTCGGAAAAACAGAACTTTACAACTGGTTTTCACTAGGTTATACTTGTTAGAATTTGGTAAAATTTGGAACTGTTGTACATCTATAAGTGAAGGTCATATTGAGCCAAAGCAAGGATAAATCATACTTACGGGTTGAGAGTTATTGTAATTTAAAGTTTCTGCCTCGGATCTATCAGAATCCGGAAAGACAGTACATAAAAGTGAAAAACTGTACCAAATGGTACAAAATCTGAATAGATGGTTCACATGGAGACGTATAACTCTCAGTTCTCGTCGTTTTGAGATTTTACTGGGCTCGAACGGGCTTACGGATTAGAAGTTATGACTATTTTAAAATTTAGTCCTGTTTAATAAAAATTTTGGCGAAACAAATTTCATGTGGCTGGCGGATGAATTTGTGCTAGTTACCTAAAACATTTTCTAATGAAATGTGGTACAGTGTAAGGTTCCCATGTTACCTTAATTTCAGCGTATGAAACACCTTAGTTGAAGTTACGGTTGAAGAATTATAACCATTACAAGTACGACAGGCAGAATATAAAAAAAAAAGAACATTATTTATTTGACCTTCTGAAAATACAAAGTGAATACGTGCTCACAAATTTGTAAATACATTGGATTGGGTTGCACGCCGCAATAAATACGTAAAGTGAATACGTGTTCACAAATACATAAATACATTGGATCGGGTTGCGCGCCGCAACAAATATGTAAAGTGAATACGTGTTCATAAATATGTAAATACATTGGATCGGGCGCCGCAACAAATACGTAAAGTGAATACGTGTTCACAAATACATAAATATATTGGATCGGGTTGCGTGCCGCAACAAATATGTAAAATGAATACGTGTTCACAAATATGTAAATACATTGGATCGGGTTGCACACCGCAACAAATATGTAAAGTGAATACGTGTTCACAAATATGTAAATACATTAGATCGGGTGGCACGCCGCAATAAATATGTAAAGTGAATACGTGTTCACAAATATGTAAATGCAATAAATGTATAAATGCAAGGGAATGTCTTAACGTATGATACGGGATAAAATAAAATGTTAGATAAGTTAAGAATTTCCTATAAGGAGTGGAAAAGAGATGTTGCATACTTGTATGATAAATGTGTTGTAACCTAATATGTTTTTGCAACATGCTTATTATGTTATAATGTGATTGCACTTGAAATATTGTGAAGTTACTTTGAATTGCAGGGTAAGGTTCTCACTCAGTCCCGGATGGTATGACTGACTATTTATGTAAAGTGAATACGTGTTCACAAATATATAAATACATTGGATCAGGTTGCACGTCGCAACAAATATGTAAAGTGAATACGTGTTCATAAATATGTAAATACATTGGATCGGGTTGCACGCCGCAACAAATATGTAAAGTGAATATGTGTTCACAAATACGTAAATAATTGGATCGGTTGCGCGCCGCAACAAATATGTAAAGTGAATACGTGTTCACAAATATGTAAATACATTGGATCGAGTTGCACGCCGCAATAAATATGTAAAGTGAATACGTGTTCACAAATATGTAAATACATTAGATCGGGTTGCACGCCGCAATAAATATGTAAAGTGAATACGTGTTCACAAATATGTAAATGCAACAAATGTATAAATACAAGGGAATGTCTTAACGTGTGATACGAGATAAAATAAAATGTTAGATAAGTTAAGAATTTCCTATAAGGAGTGGAGAAGAGATGTTGCATACTTGTATGATAAAGGTGTTGTAACCTAATATGTTTTTGCAACATGCTTATTATGTTATAATATGATTGCACTTGGAATATTGTGAGGTTACTTTGAATTGCAGGGTAAGGTTCCCACTCAGTCCCGGATGGTAGGGCTGACTCTTTATTTAAGATGTTTCAGGAAAGCGTGATAGAGGAAAGACTCCACATCAAGGCTAGCGATCGTCCCACGGCCTCTTTGCCGTACCAAATCCATTGCTTCGGACTTGGTACTTGTCATGTTTAGAATGTAGTGAGAGGTTCATTTTCAGTATCTCGGAAAATGTCTGTGTGGGATTGTCTCCTTTCAAACTTGAAATAATCACTGTAATTGTGTCTAGGTAGAAACAGTATTTGCACGAGCATGTGCTCGCGTTATGTTTTAAATAAATTCATAAACAACTTTCTTTACTTCCATTGTTATTAATAGTTCCGCATTTAAATATAAGTCCGAATTTCAAAATAACGAGAATTAGATGGTGCTCCTGGTGAGGAATAATTATCCAGGTGTCATCACACCCTAAGTAAAGACTTGGAAAAAGTCGGGGCGTGACATGGATGATATATGGCGATGGCCAATCATCCAAAAAATTCTAGGAACTAGACACGAAATTATATAATTTAGAAAACGAAAATTGGGTTTCATAAATAATAACATGGAAAATAATTATGATTTTATTTGAAGATAAATCAAAACATTTGTAATCACGATGATTAGACGGATTATCCAAAACACATAAGCGGTAGAGCGAGTTTGAAGTTTGTTAATTGTAGTGGATGGAGAAAGTGGATAACACAAACACCCAAACATCTTAAGATGAGAATACAAGGGTCTTTATGATAAAGAATTTTTAGGGGTGATTGATATGATAAACCTTTGCTAGGAAGTATGTTAAGGAGGTAAGTAGTCATTTGTAACGCATGATGCCAAAAAGCCAGAGGTATGAAAACATGTGCTAGTAAGGTTCAGACAATATTATTAATGGTATGAATTTTTCTTTCGGCCTTTTCATTTTGTAAAAGATGTGCCATGAGTGTCACAAAATTCCTGAAATGGTCCATTATCATATTCCCTACCATTATCACATTGAATATTTTTAATTTTTCGTTCAAATTAGGTATGGATGAAGGCTCTAAATCTCAGGAATGTGGAAAAAACTTGAGACTTGTTAGACAACGGAAAAGTCCACAAAAAATTAGAATAATCATCCAAAAATATAACATAATAACGATGGCCCAACGAACTCAAACGGGAGATGTCCATAAGTCACTATGAATAATGTCAAAATGCATTGACGTACTAGAAGTAGAGGCTACAAACATCAACCTAACATGTTTTTCTAGAGGACAAGAAGGAAAAATGTGGGTACTACGCGTACTCTTACAATCAATAAAATTATTATTTTTAAGGGAAGAAATAATAGACGACCTCGGATGACCCAAATGTGCACGTCACAAAGAAGGAGAAAGAGCAACAAATGTTGAAGGTGTGACTTGACTCGTGGAAATGGTGGTGGTGGTAGTGATTGGATAAAGCTATCCCCGACTATACATCTCATTAGAGGTATCCCCGTCTTGAAATCCTTTACAGAAAATCCAAAAGGGTCAAAGTTAAACAGAAACCCAATTATCAATTGTGAATTTTCGAACATACACTAATTTTTTTATTAAGTGCGGGGCATGAAGGACATTTTTAAGGACGAGAGGTGGATGTGGGGGGCACATTTGTGTGACCATAGCCACGAATTGGAATTGAATTGTCTTTACCAACAATTATGCCACGTTTTTTGCTCAAATTAAAATAAGATGAGAGATTGCCTTGTGCGAACGTCATATGAGAAGTGGCTCCAGTGTCCATATACCAATTTACGTCTGGTGAATTTAATCCAAGTGTATGTATCGCGGCCTCAATATCCGTAGGTGTTATACCGAAAATTGAGCCCCCACCAGCGAAGGCATGTTGAGGTCGAGGCCCAAGCAGTCCAGCCTGCTGCCAAGGCCCAGCCGACTGCTTGGACTGGGATTGGTGGAAGGACGAATTGGGCCTCTGCTGGCCACTAACCCAATTCACTGGAAAACCTGTAAAAAAGTAGGCCGAGTTGGGCCACTGGCCCAGCAGCCTCACGACCATGATGAAGTGTCCCAAGGTTGCGGCCAGTGGTGTTGCGATCCAGCCGACCCACTGTCGCCACCGCCGCGGTATTTACCACCATTTTTCTTTGCCCCTTTTTCCTCTACCGTTGTTACGGTGTTGGCTAGAATTATTCGAGAATAAGTGAGGGTCATTGGATGTGGCCATCATGACGGAATTAGCTACGGTATCCACCTTTTTAGCCAATCCAGCATCTTCTAATGTGAGCCTGGTAGAACGGTGGAAGATGATTATTATGATGAAGAAGTGTCCCAACGCCATTATAAGTCTCGGATAGGCCTGCAACCATCTGAAGAACAAGACGATCATTGGTGACGGGCTCACCAACGTTCTTGAGTTGATCCGTCAATTCCTTCAGCCTCTTACAATAGGCTGAGACATTAGGAAAATCCTCCATATTGACATGGAAAAATCCTGCTCAAGAGTGACGACACGTGATTTTTTGTTATCTTAGAATATATCACGCACCCTATTTCAAGTTTCCATCGCCGTGGCGCCGGGTTCAATAATCATATGTAGAAGGTCCGTAGAGATAGTGGAATATATCCACTGAAGTATTGTAGCATCAAGAGTCGTCCATAACACATGATCATCATTGGCGGTAGGCACCTTCTCCTTGCCTGTATCCGCGGAAATGATGTGATAAAGGACTTGATGCGAGCGTGCGTGAACTTTGAATAATTTCTTCCACGTCGCTTATTGTACGTTTCCATCTCAAGAACGATAGGGATGTGATTCTTGATGTTGGAAACTGTAAGGGCCGGATGAAACGTATTCTTTGAGGTAGACATGATGAAAGAACAAGAGGAGAATGCGGGATTCGAAAGAAAATTTGGGAGGAGAAAAAAAGAGAGGACCGGTCGTCGGCCTGCTTCTCGGTTCCGAGAAGAAGAGGGTTGCGGAAGGGTTTTGGGAGAAGTATTTTTGCTTTAGACTCCTGATACCATGGGAAAAAAATCCATTGATTATTTTCATTAATGAAGATATATATATATACAAATATACAATTCTAATTATGAAAAAAAACTCTACATTTTCCTACTATAATTCTAATAGTTTTTCCTAATACAAGACTAATACAATAATTACATTTATACAAGAATTCTACAAATATGGTAAGTTATTTACAAAACTCGATTGGGTGATATACACGTTTGATCCGTGTATATCACGGCTTCTATAAACAATTCTCTAATTATGACTTAATTGGTGCCTATCAAGGCGTTGAGGGCTAGTTCACTTGGTAATCTCTCGACTTTCACAATTCCTTGTTCTTCTTAATTGATAGTGGTGAAATGTGACTTGCATGTCTGTTGTCAGCATGGGACAGTTAGCAACTAATTTTTCGGCACAAAATTGTTTTAAACTTGTAAAGTACCTTTTTCGTCATCTTTGCTTCTTATCCTATTGTGCCTCTAATTAGGGCAACGGTTTGTTGTTTTTATTCATTTTGTAATCAGCCGATTTAGTCACGTTTGGAAAATGTCTGTTACTTTAGGAGACAAACTGATTTTATGAATTCCTTTCCCACACGAGCCAGAGCTTTAAAATACATCCGGACGAACGATGTGAATATTGAAACCAAATATCACTTAACATTTTCAAATTCGATTATTATTTGATTTTTCACCTGGAAATGATTGCTGAATAACCCAAGAACGTCTGGAAAATGAAGTATAGAACTCACTAAATGAAAAAACCGAGAAAATATATAAATATTTACAGCTTCATGTATTAGAAAGGACACATATTTACAAAAGATTGCAGTATTAGAATAGCAACTGCAATCCAAATGTGTCCTACCTAATTTCGTTGGTTCAGTCAAAGCAAACTAACTCCCCAAAATTCTAAAGAGAAACTAAAAACTACGTTTCCATGTATCATAACTGACATTTTGTAAGTAGGACTTCCAACATAAAAAGGCAGAAAATCTGATGGATTAGACCTATACATCATATACAGGCAAGCGCTCCTCAATACAGACACGGCAGATAGGGCATTTGTTGCATCTCTCACAGCAGGAACTGCACCACATAAGAGAAGAATGAACATATGTATTATTGTCAAGTAGCTAATATGCTTGCCCATAATGGTGGAGTAAAATACCTGCAAAGGACGCGATGCCTGCAAGGGAGTAGCACTGTGCTAATCTCTCCTTCAAAGCAAACCCTACATAAAACTTTTTCCTGCAAAGCATCAAAAATTGGTTGGAAGTTAATTTAATCAACTATGCAAGAAGATATCCTCTGATCCTCACACAAACAAATATAACATTTTTGTACATAAGAAAATGAGATAGTTTGACTTATCAAAACATTAGATGGTATGAAATCACACAACTACACCCACTTCTCAAACAGCGGATGGTTATCCCATATCACAAGCTAGACCAGTTAACTAAATCATAGTATTACATTTATCTATCTATTCATTTAGATTACCAGACATGAAATGTAAAATATTGTCGGACATCTTTCGATAAGACACGGACTCCTGTAAGTGAAATGTCAAGATAAATTGGAAGATGTAGATGATGTACAACTCAAGGATTACGGTTTTCTTCAAGTACAACTTAAGGATCACCAACTGACTCTGGGCTGAGCGTAGTAGTAGTTGTTCTAAGTACAACTTAAGGATTTTGATATTCCCTAACAAGTACTATTTCATGCCAAGGCAGAAAAAAGTTATACTAGTTAATTACTGTCATTCAGTCATCAGTAACTTCTGTCAGTGTATCCGTCGTAAGTTTTATTTTCCCTAGGAAGGCAGCGACAAAAAGAGTAAATTGTAATAGCAATAATAATAGTGAAACATGAAGTCAACAGGATTTCGTGTAGTCCAAGGTTAGGTCACGGATTAAAAAATAAGAAAGATTCAGACAAATGTAATAATAGCCTAAAGGAGGTCTAGATAATTAACCAAAGAGAAAGATACCACAGCAAATAATGCAATAAAAATAATTAAGTAGAAAGAGCATGTATAGTCTATGCAACATACTGAAAATAGATGACGGATCTAATTTCCTGCATCATAGAGTTGAAGTGAAATTAAGAAGTTTACATTTTGAAGTCTTTCATATTCCTGCTGGCTCAGTTTAGTAATTTCTGCTTGCTCACCCAGAGCAGCTTGAAGTCTCCAAACCTATGACAAAGCCAATCAAAAGACAATAGTTAAAGAAATACAGAGTCGGCAGAAAGTGATAGATCCACAAAAGTGCAGAGAAAAAGCTAATGGCAAGAGCTGAATGCACTATATGAATGGAAAGCAACTTATCAACCAATTAAATGGTATTGTATCAATTTTGTGTGGTGAAAAGCAATATGACCACAAGTTAACAGCAAGAGTAGTTGTTTTATAAGAACAGCAAATTATCATCCAAAGAAGAGTTTGAACATGCTACCTATTTTTTATGGCACCAACCCACCTCCACACACACACCCAAAAAAAAGATGTATTATTGCATAATGTGTTGGACAAATAAAAAACACATGTTCGTCCAATAGAACATATGAACTCATACCAAATTCAGAAAAGTCATAAGCAAAGAAAACACGTAAACGATAGGCTTACCTCCTCAGCAAGATCCTTCTTGGGCATTTTCTTGACTATTTCAGGTGGATAACCACAAAAAGTATTATACCTGCAAAACGATAAGTAGTTATTATAATGAATTAAAGTTTCATAATCCGCAGAAGTAATTGCAGAGACTTCATTTCAGCCAAATTCACCCCCAAATTATCAAAAATCAGAACATCAGAGTGTCAGACCATGATGCTTGGAAATGGAATGGGAGGGGAAGCAGAATTTTTCAGAGAAGTTTTTCTACCATAGATTACTAAGAAAAAAGGTCAAGTGTTCCAGCAACTATATGAATCCCAGAGCTCCAAAAAAGGTATACTTTTTTCACTTGCAAGTTTACTTTTCACTTGATGGCAGCAGGGAGTACCATTTTCACAGCCAAAAAGTTGAGGAAAAGAAAGATATAACATATATTAGATGGTTTCACAAGTGCAAACTCTCAGAAAAACACGTAGATTACTTGTTGCATAGTAACTTTGGAGGACAATGCTAAATTTGTTGGTAAGTGGTCAAAGCCACCTACAGCAGATGATGTAATGTTCAGCTGGGAAGAAAAGAAAATGCAGCGCTTATGTCGTAGCCATTTGCCTTTTATTTGGTTGCTTTGGAGGGAAAGGACAGGAGAACCTAAAAGGATTTTAGTAAAATTTGGAGCACCCATGAGGTTCTTGTCAGCATCTTGCTTTACACAACATCTTCATCGGCAGCTCCAAATGCTGCATCTGCCTATACTTCTCTCTTCTTTGACCCCGCTTTTCGATCAGCCGTAGCTCCCCGTTCACTTACCCTACGAACTACAACGCGCCTTACTGGAAGAAGAACTCCAGCTTGTCAAAAAAGAATTGCTCATCAAACTCGTACTACCACGGAGTCACAAAAGAGAGAATGTCTATGATTCAAATCCTATGTGCTATAATGCTGAGCCAAGGACGCTCCGCCTTCTCTATAGAAGCAGTCAACTGAGTTCTGAACGAGAAGACCCGTGCTGATGGTGAATAAATCGGACACAGCGCGAAGATTCATGCTCTTGACCCAGTGTGCTTTATGGATTTCGAGGTACGTCAGTCCTCCGGGGTGGGGTGATATTACTTTATAGAGAATCATATTCTTGTATGTGTTCTGTAATTTTGTTTACCACTTGTATAGAACTTTTTCACCACACCAATAGGATTGTTATAGTAAAAACAAAAACAAATTTATCCTTTCTTCATAGAAATGAAATAAAATGCAAAGAACTCAAGCAGAGGAGAAGAAAAAGAAACATCATTCTTACCCAGGAAATCCATCATGGAATAGTCGAGCCTGTTCCTCTCGACTTGACTCATCAATGGACCACCAACCAAGTAGCCTGCTTATTGAAAATACGAACAAATACTAGCCATCACTTAATTGCAGTTTCAAGAATCACTATTTATGTGACAGTTAAAAGTCAAAGTATTATCCCATAATTTTATGATTCTTATTGTAAACCATGTTTTACAGAAACGAAAGCTGTAATGATTTATCTGCTTCTTGTTGGTTCCTTATGACTTTACCTGGAACCATGGTGCATAAATGCAAAGCAGTCACGCATTCTTGAAGAAAATACACGGTATCGTCCCACAGCAGCTCCACTTCGCAATAAAAGAACAATTTTCTCAACAAATCTTAATGTAGCAAACAAGACGCCAGCTCCTTGCAATAGGAATATGGGTAAGAAAAGAAGTGGAAGAGAAATGTGCCTTGCACCTGCAGGTGTTCCCTGAAATTCAGAAGCGTGAATTATTAAAACACTTTGGAAGCATCTCCTCTGACCAGTAGCTGGGCCATAATTATATCATAGAGTAACTTACCTCCAGGCGCATACAGAGGAGAACTTGGAATAATATAATTGGAATTTTCATTATGTGACCGCCAAGGTCTGCAAGCCCACACATTGTACTCTGGGTTTCTTCCTCTGAGGAAACCACTAAGCCACTATTCCAGTCAAGATATCTGATAGTAGTAGATGAAGAACTAGCTCCACGTGTCTCAGAACTTCTATGAATTGTTGGATTTGACCACTTAGTACAAACAAGAAATGCAAAGCACTCAGCAATACTGTCAAAACAGATGTTGAACTTTGTTAGTTCTAGCCCAAGCCGCTAATAAGAAGAAAGATGACTAAGAGCATCACAAAAAAGAGTTACCCATAATTTATAAACAAGTCCCACCAGCCCAGAGCGCCAACATCACCTGGAACAACAAAGAAATACTGTTAACATAGGTATTAGTGACATGGACAGCTAACAAAAGGCTTGCATACTATAAATAAACCAGTCAAACATTGAATAACATTTAGGCTTCAAATACAACTGCCCTTAAAGGAACACGAATTACAGGGTCTTCCAGTTTTTTTATTCTATTTCCATATTTCATCAACCAATAAAATAGTCATAGACAGCGAATATCCAGAGACCTCTTTAGGCCACATTCTATCAGACCTAAAAGTTATCGCATAAAAACACTTTGTTCTAAAACACTGATCACTATTAATGCTTCGCTTTTCCTAACGGAAATTTCTGCTATTCAGTATCCAGATAAGTTCTCAATGATGCAAAAAGAACCTGATGGATTCAAGACCATTACTGGCCATAATTAAATGAAAATCACACTTCACTTAATTGTTACAAGGAGCTTATTAAATTGCCTCCTGATATATGCATAAAATCATCCAACGAGCCAATCGGATCAATTGTCGAGGCAGTTTATCCATCCCTACTGCAGAACTACAATGACCCAGCATATTTGAAAGAACGAGCAATACTAACGCCAAAAAACGAAATGGTGCATGAGTTGAATGATACAGGTCAAGGAAAACGATAACAGGTCAAGGAAGAACACATTTTAGATCAGACAATGTATGTAAAGCAAGCATGACCACTAATGATGAAGATCTGTCGTACCCAACTGAAGTTCTGAACATCTTAAGATTCTCTGGCATCCCTAATCATGACATACACTTAAAAGTAGGTACTCCAGTTATGCTTCTCAGATATCTAAACCAAAGTGAAGCCTATGTAATGGAGCAAGATTGATTGTCATACATCTTGGTAATTGGTCTGTCAGCACAAATACCATTTCTGGAAAGAACATTGGTTCAAGAGTAACAGTTCCAAAAATTATGTCTCTTAACGATTCAAAGTGGACCTCAAATATTTACCTCATTCAGGCTTCTCCTTACAGAAGTTTTAAGATGTCTTTGATAATTCAGCAACCAAACATTGAGAATCCTTCTTTCTTGCTTTCTGCTAAAAAATTATAGGTGCATCGTTCAGTTTCTTTTGTGACTTCACTTTCCATATGACCATGGCCTGTATTTGGTGTCTTTCAGTTTCTTCATTTACTTTATTTTTCTGATGACATCTACTTTAAGAATAAAAAAGAGGAAATGAGGAGCTGGCATAAGCTTCTAGAAGAACTGACAAGCAACCACAAATGAATAGGACTTGTTTTATTTTGCAAACCCCCGCTTTCCCTCTAGAAATGACTAAGGATATGTTGCCTGTAATCCTTTTACTCAAGGGAAACAAATATAGTTCATCTACTCTTTGTCAAAATGAACACATAAAACTTCCACGATTCCAGTTGTACATCAGTATATCTGAGTCTCGTCTGTCAAACATTGGATGATCTTTAGGAAAGAGTACAGGACCCCTCAAAGCATAGAATGAAGATGCTTTGGGCTGCACCCCTCAAAGCATTAAACATAAAATAAAATCCACAAAGTAGAGAGAGAGATAAAGGTACATACCACACAACTTGAGAAGGGTGAACACTGTAGCAGCAAGAAAGAAGACCATGGAGATCGCCACCCAAAAATGCTAGTAAGCGTAAAATCATCATTTAGTTAACGCCATCTTCTATATTCTCCACATTATTAAAAGCAAGAATAAAGTTCAAAGGACATTATGTTCTGAGATGTATCTTTTTTTTCTTTGACAAGTAATACTTGTTTCAAAGCCATAAAAATTTGCAATGACACATCATAAAATCATTCAACCACAACCAGATCAAATACAAGATGCAATTATTGATAACAGTTCCCCATCTCAGAAGACATGACCTAGTATAACTAGCTCGCAGAGGAAGCTCTTTGTACAAATCATTGTATTGAATGAGAAGTGTTAGAACTAATACTCCCTCAGTCTCAAAAAGGAAGATGGTACTATCTTTACTTTTTGTTAATTCCCAAATGGAGCCCATTTTTCTACAACACAAATTTAAATATAGTTTATATGATACAAAAAGATTAATGATACCTTTTTATTACTCTTTAAAAATAACTTTTTTATGAGAATACAACGTTTTTTGTTCTATACTTTAAGCACATGAGATCCAAGAAATGGCCCCACATATTCTGGACAAATACTAAACAACTCACATTTAATTCTTCTCACATAATCATTGGGATAGAGGGAGATGTTTGAAATATGAAAAGGTAGAGTAGCTAACCAAAAAAGATATCGTCTAAACTTTGAAATAATATAGAACAGTATTAGTTCCATTCCAAAAAAATAGAACAGAATTACTTTATAGTTGTTTGAATTACTGGAGGGAAAGTTTTGCTTCAAAGAAAGAAGTAGAGTCTTTTGCAACGAACGGAAGAGGACAGTACATCCACTTTTTGTAGAGGGATTAACAAACTACAGTACACAAGTCTTCCAGTCACTTGTAAGTATTGATAAATACCGCCCACATTCTAATTTAACTGCTATATGTTTTATGATCGTTATTGGATCAGACTAACAGATCAATATGAAAGATACTCCGGTATTTATTAAATTAAGATCCCACCGTTTTAGCTACTTCGCTTCTGATCCTTATAAATAAGTAAAGAATAATGCATCTTCATATTTAAGTGCAAATGCTAACACTTTTAGGTTTATACACGCAGGGAAATTTTTCAAACAAACAATGCAGTTACTGGTCAGTTATGCATTTTAGTCTTTGCCAAGATAATTTTTTAACAAAGAACACTTTTTATCTAACAAGCTTCAACGTTACAAAGATCTTACTTCTCTATGTTGCATATTGATAATAAAGGTATAAAAACATAGTTTGGATTACTATGCCTAGGAGTACAGATACGTGTCAAATGATCTCAACTATATGGTCGACCAGGATACTTATCTTACACTTGTACAAATTAAATTGTAAGGTCAATTACAAAAATTAAGAAATTGAGAATCAGAGAAATACAAATTCAGCTATGAAAACCTAAACAATACTATTACTGTATCTCCAAGGACAAATAAATGAACTTACAGGAAGTGTTTCCCATATTGCCTCATCATTCATGCTTTCTTCATCTCCAGGTAATAATGCCTTACACATTCTGCTCCAAATGGTAAAATGTATTTATAAACCAGTGAGATATGTCATATAACCGAAAGGTGAATGTAGCATCCAATCCCATGATTTTTTATTAGTAGATAACTAATTATAAGCAAGAGTATAACTATTTCCATTCCATTATTGGTTATCCTTTTCTCCATTACTTCCCATACATAGGTCATGCACAAAGATTTAACAGCTAATATTGCAGAAAAGGGACTAAAAGGCAAGAAATATTAGATGTGACCAATATGTTAAACAAATGACATAGTTCTACTTGGAGGCACAAGCAATGTTATTACTAACCCTTTCAGAAGGCAAATAGTTCACTTCTGAAGCCGTTACGGTATAATGTTCTAAAATATCTTTAGAAATGGATGCTTATCCGTACACTTAAATGCATCACTGAAAAGCAATACAACAATGACAAGGTTCTTAGAGGAAAGGCATTTTGGAGAATCTTTTAAGAATTGTGGCAATACAAGAACCACTAGATTGTTTTTCATTGTAACGCAATCAAACATATAAGTAAAAATCACCAAAAACATATGTCAGCACAATACCTGAGATTGTCAATGAGAATAATTATTTCAAATGCTAACAAGGGAAGAAAGACAATTTTCAAATTCACAGCTGCAGAATGGTTGACTGCACAAAAACACAAGAAAAGAAGAGTAAGTAAAGGACAATTCTGGCTAACAAACTAATAGGAACTTTAGATGCACCATGAAATAGTACAAGAAACCCGAGAAGTAGAAAACTTGTAGGGATGATATTCCAAAAGAATGTGGAGTTTTTCTTTCTTACCATATATGCTCTCAAGATATATACAGAGAAGCAGTTCAAATGCAATAAGCAAAGGTGTCGCAACAACAGCATGACATGGTGCCCACTATCCACAAGGAGGCAACACCCACAATAGATGGAATACAAAAGCAGAAGTGAAAGTTGATCAGTAATTTAGTTTGGACAGACTTCCTTTTTCTCATAAAATATTTAAAAGTTACTGCATAAAGTCATACATGGCGATCATGGGGAACTGATGGAGCTGGAAGGGAGAATCTTCCTCGGGCAACAACTGCATGAAACATCCATAGAGGGAAGAATATAATCCTGCATTCCAAAGTCAAAGTTATAGTGAGACATTTCCAAATCTAAACCTGGTAAAGGACCGGTGATACTGATAAAGGACGTCTCCGGGGAAATATACTAGTTGCTCCTTTGTCTATAAAACAGATCTTTCGGTTTCTCAAGTATATATTAAGTCCAGCGTTATAAATGCGTGTCATTTATCCTTGTCCCCTACTCTGTGGTTTGCCAAGGCTCAAGGGTGGTCAGTTGAACGAACACCCTTTTCCCAAAAAATATAATGTGTATACAAGTCAAATATACTTTTTATACATAAATATTAAATCTTAAACACCTTAAGCGAAATTCTTGGCTTTACCACGGCCCCTACTCCCTAGATTATAACTCAATTATAGGGAAAGATGAACCTTGGGGTTACCTGGTGAAGCAGTTTAAAATTCACAGACAAACAAAAAGAATGGTGTTCATTTGACCACTTCCATATGGGTACAGCTATTATTTGAACAAAGTAAAAAATATGTGATCTTTGTTGTATAATAGAACAAGCACTGATACCTTGATCGAATCTGGTTATCAAAGTGCTTCTCCGATTGCTCAAGACATTTCTTTTCAACCGAGGAACAAAACAAGATCATTTCGTTCCAATTTTAGTAAAATAGTGAAGGATAATCCATTAGTAATAAAGGGGGGGTAGAGGGGATCTGTATACGTTGTTCAGATCGATTAGTAGGTGCAAATTGATTCAGTTGAGAGCGTAGCGTAGGAGACATGTAAGATGAGCATCAACAGACCAAAGCCTATCATTATTATTATTATTTCACTTTTATGCTTCAATCAAGCCTATATTCGCATTTGAATTATACCAATCGAGATAGCCTCTACCCTGAGGCAACCAAATTAAGCTTATTTATTATACAAACACAATCTTTTCGTTCCTAATTTTGTCACCCTATCAGACCCATTAGCAGATAGTTTAAACAAGCAATATCAGTCAACCATGAGAAACAATTACTATAATGACATAATTATTTCAGAAATTAAAAAAAAAAAACTAACCACCAGGTGTAATCAATGAATTGATGGAGCTTGAGAACCAGTAAAACGGTGAAACATAAAAGCAAGGTGTGCGCTGATAGTGCCTGAAATGATTTACCCACTCTCCTCCAGCTCATTGTTTCCCTTCACACACTCTACTGCTTCTGCTTCAAGTAAATATATTTAGGAATTGTACGATTTTGAGTGAATATATTTAGGGTTTAGAAAAAAGAGATTGAATTGGAAAACAAAATAGTGGGAGTTGCGGGAAGGGAAAGGGGGCGCGGCGCCATCAAAAATATTTTTAAGACAAAACCTTATGCTGCTGGTAATTGACTGAATCAATCAATTCTTTTCCCTTATCAATCATTCATTATATTTTCATATGTTTGGGAAAATTATGAACATGTTATTTTATTGTTGGAAAGAAAGAAAAAAAAAATTGTGATAAGCACAAATAAATTAAAGAAAATTAAATTTTCAGGACAAATAGAGTTCTTGTAAATAGCTTATATTTGCGAAATATCTCTCCTTGAGTTAATATATGATAGAATTTGAAATCGTTAAATCATCATATAATAATTAAGAATTACATAAGATTTTCAATATTATTGTATTACTTTAACCTTTTTTTTTATTAAGAAACTTTTTTAATGTATTTTGTGACTTTATTTTTACATTTAATTAGATAAAATCTCAAATTTAATTATTTATAATAAATATTTAGAATCCTTTATAGATTTAAATAATGGAAAATGGTCAAACTTACCTCCATACAATTCAAAATTAAGAAAGTCTCTAGTTCTAATATTACCCTACTTGTTAGGAAAAAGTCTTATATTTACCTTGATCTTTAGTTGAGTTTCAATTTGAGAATAATTTTAAAGCATAGTCAAAAGTTGAGGAGTATTTTTTGACTTTTTTCTCAATTAATTAGATACGCAGAGTCTACTCATTTCACCATTCAGATTTGTTAATGTCAAGGACAATTACATGACAATTTGTTAATGACAAGAGTATAAATGAACCACAAGCGTAATTGATGGCAAAATAATTCGGGAATCTCACATGGTATAGGAGCAAATTTGACCATTTTTCTATATATTAATTGCAAAGTGAATATTTAGTTAGTAATATTTGTCCTTATTGGTATTTTGACACTAAAAACACCTTTTTAATATAAATATTGACTAAACATAAATTATTCTTTATTCAATATTAAAGTGCACATTCCGTACCCTGTTATTTTTTTTAACTAATAAAAGAAGTTATTCTTCATTACTATTTCCTCTGTCCTAAAATACTTGTCGCATTACGATTTTCATGAGTCAAACTATATGAACTTTGACCAACAATTTAAGCTATATTTTTCATCATATTAATATGAGAAGAATTTCAACTTATAGTATTTTTCGTATGGTTTCTGAATATCTAAATTTAAATTATAAAATATTAAATTAATATAATTTAATTTAGCTTTGAAATTTAATCAAGTTGATTTTTAAAGAAATATAACAAGTATTTTGGGACGGATAGAGTATTATGCTTATTAGTGAAGCATCTCCGCTTAGAATATTAAGAAAGTATCCATATATGTTCTCGTATTGATATAAATTGCTTAATTTTACCTTTTATTACGCTTTTGATTTATTCATAGCCTGTCACAAGTAAATTATTTCGTATTTACTTTTGTCTTTAGTATAATTTCAACGTGAAATGGGTGGACTGCATCTGTCCAAAAAAATTTGAGAAAATTTAAATTTATCATTCAGTTTTTTGCTATTATCATTTAAAATAACCGTCATAGTTGATCAAATCCATTAGAAGGCAAGGGCAAAGTCCATTTGTTTTCCTAAATGTTGATGTTGAATAGATGTGGTGGCTAACATCTGAAATCTCTCGGGACAATATTTCGTGTGTATATAAGAATGTTGTATGCGATGTTGCGATAATATTTCTGCCAACATTTATGTAATTGTTTTGTCTATTCTTCCGGTCTAAGCAGTTGATGTTACTGCGAGTTAAAATGACATAGGCAAGTTTACTAGATTGTTGTGTTTAAAACGTGGTGAAAGACGCAGTCAAAGCGTGAAGAGAAAGCAGCGAATGACCAAGTTCAGATCGTTGAGGATTTTCAGGAGGAAGACTCGGTCCAAGCTGCTGTCATCTTTTGCTCAACCTCCGCAATCATCAGTGATGAACTGATGATTTCAAGGGAAGTTCCACCCTATATATAGAGGGGAACTTCAGTGTATCGAGCATCAAAATTATTCAGATTAAAAAGAAGAAGAATTTCCAAGAGAGCTCTCAGATTTTATCTTAGGAAACTAGATCAATATTTTAGCCTAAATTTATTTTAACAACATCTTGTCCCACATTACAATTGTTATCTTTATTCTAGATTAAGCTTATTGTTCAACCAATTGTAATGGAGATGTTGTCTTTTATCTTTTAGACTTTGTAACTTTAGGCGAAGTCATATGCGACTTCATTTTGTTTGTAATTTTTTTCCCGTTTGTAACGCTCAATTTGTAAAAAGAAATTCTTTGTAATTGTATATAATTTATACATTTTTTTTTGTCACTGACCATCCATGGATATATTTATATATACCCTTGAAAATATAAACATTGTGTCTCTTTATTTTTTCCGCTGCACATATTCTACAAGGTTTATTCTGTTTTATTGTAATGTTTCCCAATATGTTGACCCAACATTGAAGGCAACATCCAGTGACTGTTTTTTTGTTGTTCTAATTTGCGATTTTAATCTTACGTTTTACTAATCCGTAGTCCACGGGACCCAACACTAACAACAGGGTAATATTAGACTCAAAATCTAACGAATTGCAAGTTTCTCAAACTTTAATAATACATGAGCAAATTTAACTATTTTCCGTTAAATATTAAATAAAACTTGTTAGACTATGGAGTATGTATTCGTCTAATGTATGGATAAAACGCTCGAATCTCCACTGATTATCTGCTCTGTCCTTCCTTATAAAAACATAGAACTATTAAATTAAATACGACAACTAGATAAGTAGGAAAATTTTATTTTTAACAATTCAAACAAGGTGATGTATTGCCCCTCCAAGGTGTGCTTTGTTCATACCAATAGTAGTTGGCATTATTAAAATTTAAAACTTACTATCAACCCACTATTACTTAAAATATCATGTCATTCGTCTCAAATGGGTACTATTTCATTATCTTGACTTACTATTCATATCTAGAGTTGTAATAACTATAGGAGTATCAAACTGCTAAGCCACACTATGAAAGTGTGGGAGAGGGTCGTGGAGATAAGGGTGAGAAGAGGCGTGTCTATTTTCGAGAACCAATTTGGATTCATGACGGGACGTTCGACCACAGAAATCATTCATCTTCTTAGGAGGTTGGTGGAACAGTATAGGGAGAGGAATAGAGACTTACATGATTTTCATCGACCTCGAGAAGACATACGACAAAGTTTCTAGGGATGTTTTATGGATATGTGTTGGAGGTTAGAGATGTACCTATAGCGTACACTAGGGCGATCAAGGATATGTATGATGGAGCCAAGACCAGGGTACGAACAGTATGAGGAGACACAAAGCACTTTCCAGTAACTCTTAGCCCATTTCTATTTGCCTTAGTAATGAATGGACTGACGCGACAAATTCAAGTGGATATGCCATGGTATATGTTATTCGCAGATAAGATAGTCATGATTGATGAGACTCGCATCAGATAGAACGCTAAGCTGGAGGTTTGGAGACAAATTCTGAAATCTAAATGATTTAAGCTAAGCAGGACCAAGACAGAATACTTGGAGTGCAAGTTCAGTAACGGGAGCGACCTTGAGATAGACTTGGAGATGAGGCTTGGTACTCATGTCATCCCAAGAAAGAAAGCTTCAAGTACCTCGGGTCTTTTATCCAAGGGAATAGAGATTGATGATGATGTCACACGTCGTATTAGGGCAGCGTGGATGAAATGGAGGCTAGCATCTGGAGTCTTATACGACAAAGGTGCCACCAAAACTTAAAGGCAGGTTCTATAGGCTGGTGGTTAGACCAGCTATATTGTATGGGGCGGAGTGTTGGTCAGTCAAGACTTCGCACATCCCAAAAATAAAAGTTGCGGAGATGAGGATGCTAAGATGGATGTGCGGGCATACAAGGAGGGATATGATTATGAATTATGTTATCCGAAACAGAGTGAGAGTGACCTCGGTGGAGGATAAGATGCGGGAAGCGAGGTTAAGATGGTTTGAGCATGTACAGAGGAGACACACAAATGCCCCAATGCGGAGGTCTGAGAGGTTGGCTATGGACGGGTTCAAGAGGGGTATAGAGGCCAAAGAAGTATTGCGGAGAGGTGATTATACAGGATATGGCGCATGTAAAACTTACTGAGGACATGACCATAGATAGGGGGTGGTGAAAGACTCGAATTAGGGTAAAAGGGTAGTAGGTAGCGAGTGTAGTCCAACTTACGCTTGCAAACTGGTAGTGATAATGTTAGTATTGTAGGTATGCTTAGCGGCTTAGCCTATCATACAAATAGACACATTATGACTTTATAGTAACATGTAGATGATTTCTGCTGATATGTGTCATTTAATGTACTTTGTTTAGCTAATTTACATGCGCTAGTTAATACTTACTTTTTCTAAATGCGTTATCATGACGCATGCGCTTTGATACCAACATTTTCATATTACTTTAAAATTTTAAATTTTTTTCCGAACCGTTAATCTTGCTGGCTTTACTTTTGTTTTGCTTGTGCGTATGCTTTGTTTTGAGTCGAGGGTCTCTCGAAAATAATCGCTCCACCTACCAAGATAGAGATAAGATCTGTGTATATTTTATCCTCTTCAAACTCCATATTGTGAGATTTTATTGTGTATGTTGTTGTTGTACTATTCATTATCACACATACTATAACTTTGGATTCGTTAAAATCTATGAAGCAAAATATTAGAATATATTTTTAAAATTCCAGGGGGTTTGGGGTGGGTGAGGGTGGAAAATCCCAACTGAATAGTATGTTGGTGGGCAAGTAGTAGGATGTCCTCCTACTCCCAAGTGTGTAAATAAAAATACATCCAACTCAAAGATATTCTTTCCAAGATAAGACATTTTCGGTCTCCATCAAGAATTCAAAATCTAAATACTAGTAGCACTTTTTTTTTTGAGGAATCTGGATAAGATGTTGTAATTGATTTGAGCATAAATATCTTACTACTTTGATAAATACTAGGCTGACACGTTTATCCTAAAACTCACAAAAAGGTATCCTACCGAATAGTAAAAAAAAACATTAATATTGCAGATTCGCTTATTGGATATGGTTATCAGGTAAAAAGTGATGGAGGTGTGTGTGTTTGGTATAATAAAAAATGTTTTCTATAAAAAAAAATGAAAAATTGATGATTTTCTTATTACTATTTTTTTATGTTTATTAGTAAGGAAAAAATATTAAATTAAAATTTTCTGGTACATACTACATAGTACAGACAAACACTATAGGGATGGAGGTAGAAATGCGGGGATGATAGGGATGAAAACTTGAGGTGGGTGTGAATTCTCGCTATGAAACTTATTTTTCTTACTTTCATTAAGAAATTAATTTATTTTTCTAAAGGAATATTTTTCAATTTGACTAACCAAACTCGAAAAAATTAAAAAATATTTTACAACAACAATAACATACCAGTCTAATCTCATAAGTGAGGTTTGGTGAGGATAGGAGTAAAATGTACGCAAAGCTTACATCTACCTTTATGGAGTAAAAAGTATGATAGACCCTCGACTCAAAAGAAAAGTAGTCAATGCAGAAATTCAAAAGAATAAGACAATAAGATATCACGATACAAAATAAATGAAGCAACACATACTAAGAGTAATAGTACTACAAATAAAAGGAGAATAAGAGATGAAGAGGCTAGCCCCTACCTCTCTCACACACCGTGCGACAAATTTCAACTAACTACTAGCCTTTTATCCTAATCCTCGACCTTCAAATCTTCCTACCTAAAGTCAAGTCCTTAGTCAGCTGAAGTTGTGTCATGTCATGTCGAATTACCTTTCGCCAGTTCTTCTTCGGTCTACCTCTACCTCTCTTAATTTCTTTTATCGTCAATCTCTCACACTTTCTAACTGACGTATCCTCACACCTCCTCTTCACATCCCGAATCATCTCAATCTTGCTTCTCTCGTCTTGTCCCTCACATATTTCACTTCGATCTTATCCCGTATAACTTCGTCTCTAATCATATAAACATTTTAATAAAAAAAATGAAAAACAGTTTGTGTAAAATAAATTTCTTTATACCAAACACTCAATGTGTTGTTACGGGAAAATATATTTTTGAAAAGGCTTTTTATCATGAAAATAATTCTCTTAAAAATTAGAAAAAGCACAATTTATTTAGTAGGAGTAGAGAAAATAAATTTCATAAGTGACTTTCATTCCGATAATCTCCCACCACCTCAACACTCCACCCCCACCCCACCCTTAGCAACTGAAAGTATATGTATGTCCTAGAGACAATCTGTATTAGGACAAAATGTATTTTATACACATTCGTATTTATATTAATGATGATTAATATTATGACATTTGCATTTATTGAATTATTAATTGATTGTTTATAATATTCTATAAATGCATCCCTGGAGGTTACGTGTTTATTAATGATGTGAGAATTAATGTTATAACGTAACTCTTAAATTACCTCGACTAATGATTGTCGCGCCCTTTTTCGGCCGCGACTTTTATTTTTAAAAGGGAACCTCCTGCTTAAATAAAAATGTTAGAAAATAAATAAAATAGCTAAATGTTTAAAGGGTGCTTAAAATGTTAAAAGATGCTAAAAGTTTAAAAGGGGGGGGGCTAGAAATGCTAAGGGGTTCGCGGAGTCGCCACCTAATTAATTGGGTGAATTAGGACACCTAAATGTTAACTAATTTAAAGTAAACATTAACTCCATTTTAATGGTCTGCTAAACTTAATGAGATTCTGGGTAAGGGTTCTTTATTAATCTAGAGGGAAGAGGTTAGGCACCCTCTAAGATCCGCTAACTTGCGGTTGTCCTGCCAAACCTAGGGTAATTATTATGTTTAAAATGCGTGTTTTAAAAAATAAAAAAAAATGCTTCAGAATATTTTATAAGAGAAGGTATGTTGAATAAGGTTGTAAGATTAATGCTATAGAGTTTTAAGGTGTGCGTTTATATTGTTTATGATGCCAAGTTGATTTATGAACTATATTTATCTGCGCAATCAAAGAAGTGGTGCGTTAGTTTTAGATATGCAATTTTAATGATTAGGCGAAATATTAGATATAAAATGACAAGCCTAAGATAAATGATTAGAAGTGCATTTCGAGTTTTAAAGCTAACCACCCCATTTCATGTATTCAAGGATTAATTGTTCTAGACAGCCTATTAATTACAGAGTTAAATAATTAGGCAGCAATTTAAACGAATAAGATAAAAGGAGGATATGATCGCGGCTTTCAAGATGTGTGGCGACATCATCTTATCCTATTTTGTCTTAGGAATTTACAAGCGAGGAATGCGAATGCGGATGCACATAGACGCGGGTTGCCATTTGAAGTAGCTCGTGATGAGTCTCGCCGGGAGACTCTTCGTTTTGCTCCGGTGCATTTCATGTAAAATAAAAGAAGATAAGGATTAGTACACGTTAAGCCAAATAATAATTGATACAAATAATTAGGCGCCGCGTATATTTCTTGTACAAACATGTCTGATGACTCATGAAGGTAAAGAAAAACTGGTCCAGCACAATCATTGGGCCCTGGATACAGATAGTTAGGCAGGAATGCAAAAACAAGACCCAAAACGTCACCACTTCAGATTTAAAGAAAGCAGATCAGTCCCATATGTACATTCATCCGATCGGTGAATGTTCACACTCATACACATGTAAGCATGGATCTATATAACAGGAACCGGTGTACCCGACATATTCAAAGTATATATATATTACATATATGAGATATATCTGATATATAAAGTACTAAAAATGTAGTATTGAAATTAACCATGCGCAAATTATTACTACGTTCTTGCATGCAGTTAAACCTTACGGGAAATATTTCGGCTACTGTAATGTTAAAATGATGCTGGACAACAACCACATGGCTAAGGTACAGAAGTAAACCTTTGCTTATCCAGACAAAGCAGCATAAGATCAACCTTTAAAGCTCAGATTCGATAGGCCAAATATACAGGAATTTGGAGCCGACAGGATAGGACACCCGACACTATAGTTTCCAGCAGATTTCAGATCAAATGGTGTATAAAATCTAGAGGCAGTATGCTTCATGATTTATCCTATCTTTAACTTTTCATGCTTGGTTTTCATAATTCAGTTGAGCTCAGTTCTTGTTAAGACTAGTAGCAAACAGGCAACTAAACAATCAGGTTTAAACTACTTTCAGTCTCCAAGTTAATTCAGATTTAAACATAGATGTTAGTATGCCCAATTAACAGGTTCCTGAAACAACCTATGGAGCATATGTACACTTTATGGTTAACCTAGACATGCTAGCATTCACATAGACAGAACTAATGCAGATTATATGGAAGATCTATGGTGTAAATTGGACTGTTAGTGCATTGGTGGGAAAACTGGTAGTATTCAGATTCTCAACTATAAAGGGGGAGATCCATATACCACAATATATAATCATACAAGGATTAACTTAGATATGCAAAACCATCTAAACCAGAATTTCAACACGCCTAATCTCCTTCCTGGTTATATTACCCGACAGTCGACATTATAATGTAAACAGACAAATGCAACACCCATGATTCAAACTTATTTCAGAATTTTCTCATCCCACAACATCATAGCAAACCACACAAACAGACACAATCTTTAACTTATCTATCTCGCAGTCTCCAAACATCATCTTCAAACATCTAACACATTATTTAATACAAACTTCACACAGAAATACAGAAATGAACCGAAATCGAGAGAGTTGATTTTACCTTCTCCTGACAATAACGAGGCGTATCAAGTCGTCGGTCACTCGACGGGTTATTGCGATGCGAATTAAAAGACGAGTTTTGTGCGATTTACCGGTATTAAAAAGGGCTTGGACTTATTCTTGCTCTTGGTGCTAATTTCGAATCTTTGGATCCCTATCTTTGAGGTTGAAGGCTGTTAAATGCATGTGTAAGAAAATGTTTCGACTATCTTTGTTTGAAGATGCGAATCGACGCCCATTCTTTTTTGGATGCTACTCCCCTGGATACTTAATGGGATTCCTATGCTGCGGAGAAACCAATTGCTACCCGACTGCCCCCCCTTGAATGCCTATTGCATGTACTTTATATAGCCATCGTTTGAGTTCTAAGTTTGGTAAGTATTTAAGGCTGAGATTTTGGCTGAGATTTGTGCTTGATTCGAACAGATTATGGTAAGAGCAAGGTGTCGATATGGTAGCTGATTCGCGAGGTACGACTTCGAGCACGATTTGGTTAAGGCAAGCTATTCTAATAGCCAGTTATACCTCGATTGCTGCGGGTTAAAAGATTTAGGTGCTGGTTATGGTAAGAAATCGTTGGAGAAGGGGGGGAGACGACTAGGGTTAGTGTGCATGGTAAGGAAAGTCGCCGGATTCTCAGGCGAGAATCTCGGCAGGGAAGATGCGGCGATGGGGGGGGGGGGGGTGCGGGATGCTGTTGCGGCGATTTTTTTAAGTTAGTTTTTTTTAGGTTAAGGTTTGTTGCCCCTTTTTTTAGTTTTGACGATGAAGTGAAGGTGACGGGCTGAGGGTAAGTAAAGGGGTGAGTTGGGCGTGTGGGCTGCGGGTCGCGGATGGGGCTGGGGATTTGTTGGGCTGCTGGACGAGGGAGAGGTTTAAAGTGTTAGTTTTAGGAATTAGTTTAGGTGTGTTGTTAATTAATTATTAGGTATTTAATTAGTGGTAAGCTATTTTAATTAGGGGTAGATTTTTAAGTGTATTATTTAATTAATCAGTGGTAAATTAAATTAATAAATGTGATTAAATTATCTAGGTGTTTTATTAATCTAATTGTTATAAATGCGGGTATGCTATTTAATTAGTGCTTAATATTTTAGAATGCGGCACTATTTATTTAAAATCTTATTTATTGTGCATTATTATTTAAAATAAGTTATGAAATTGCTTTGCGTATTAATAAATGCGACTATGCTACTTGACACGACGTCATTGCTAACTTATTTATTTTATGTATTTATTATTAATTAAGAATTATGACAGGGCTTAAAATTAATAAATGCGGGCGCGAGACTCCAAGTGCTTAGTACTCTACGTAAAATGCGGTGCCATTATTAAATTGCTTATTTGTGCCTGTATTTAATGTTTTATCGCTGCATTTTATTATAAAAAATCATAAAATTATTTTACAAAGTTAGTCTAATTTTATAGCTAATGACTGGACGGGAGGGTCAAAATTGGGTGTCAACAATGATCATCGAAATTGAGATATCAATGATATACGATACGTCGACATGTGGTCTGCATCATATCCTTAGGGGATGAAGTATGTCTCACTTACTACGAGTTATGACAACTCATGATGGACACATGTATACTTGTTGAAGTATTGATATGCCCTGTTGATGTACTGTTTTGTTATATGTCTATAATGTCATCGACGTGTGGGAGATAAAAGTCATTAGACTTGAGGTCAATATCATCGTGTTTACAGAGTAATGTACTTTGATCCCGTCCTAAGCTCAAATGCCTTATAGATTGAGATGTGGCTTGTTTTGGGTGCATTACGAAGTAGATTAAAGGTGGTATGTGAGCCAAGAAAGGATTTATTCCTTGAATTTATATTCGAGTGAACACTCAGGTACTCATATGGTATTAGGTTGACTAAGTCATTGGCCAATGCAATGGAATGTCTGCGACATGGTCCTGTTGTCAACTAATATAAATGAGTTATAATAATCAAGTCATTTGGATAGACACTTGACAAATCCTAAGCTTGTTTGAGTGTGTCATGAATGAAGGGATTTTATCTTCTCACATATAGGTTCAGTTCACATATTTTGTGTAGCTAAACTTTACATATTGAGTTCGTCTTCCGGCGCAGTCTAGGAGTTCCGTGAAGATCGTAATGTAATTAGTGACGATATGTAAAGACATGAAGAGTAACACTAAGTCAAATGTTTTGTCGATTGAAGGATATAATTAGAAGGAGATTATACCTATATGTTCGGTTGATGACCGGGACATTAAAATGGGAAAAAACTGAAGAATAGGACAGGATCGCAGAGCCCTGTTTTGGGACCGCGGTGCCAAGAACACCGGGCAGAACGCGGTGCACATGCGGTTTGGCGATCCAATTTTGTCGATCGATTTTTCGACCCGGAAACCCTAAGCCTCTATTTTTTAATAATTGTAACACCCCATTTAAAACCAAAGTCGAAAACGGGAGTGCCACGTATGGTTGATTCCTAAATGCATTTTAAGGAGTCGCCACCTAATTATTATAGTGAATTAGGACACTTGATTTATTGCAATAAAATACTGCAATTAATGATCTCCATTTAAAGGTCTGCGAAAGTTATGTGAGATTCTGAATCAGGGTTCTTTATTATCCTAAAGGGAAGGGGTTAGGCATCCTTTAAGATCCGCTAACTTGCGTTTATCCGTTCAAACCTAGGTTAATTATATATTGACTTCTATTCTAACTATTCTAAGCATTTTTATATAATTTACAATTAAAATAAAATGTAATACAAAAAAATGGTAAAACTAAAATTTAAATGAGACGCAAGATAAAACTTCGGGACATCTTTAGCCCTTTTAGGCCTTACGCACAAAATGATCTCCTGCACTGCATAGACACTTAGTAAAAGTGTTAGTAATAAAATAAATAATTTTTAAAGTAATAGCAATAATTAATAAATAAAGCAAAAAATAAATCGTCTTTTGCAATGGAGGCCTTGGAAATCAGACGGAGATTCCTTCATCGCAATATTGCTAAAAAAATAATAAAATAAATAAAAACCTTTGGATCCGCGCCAAAACAATGTAGCTTTAGACACGGAGGCTCGGATATGTAAAAATATAAAGTGGGATGACCTAAACAAGTGCGGTGCGGCGTTAGCCTTGCCGGTAGCACGTTGGTTATCGGTGTAAGTAGAAGAAATCATCCTTGCCCAAAAGCTTCATTTATTTTATTTTCCGTCTTTGCAACTGTGGAAGCCTCAAAAATCGACGGATAACTTTTTCATTGGCCAATGTAGTATCTGTTCAAAATCAGTAAAATACCAACGGTATAGTATTTGTTCAAAATCAGTAAAACAGCAACAATATAGCGAAATAGCCTAAAAATCAGTCCAGCGTTCATAGCCAAAATCGAGTAAGCGTGGCCTAAAATCAGCCCAACAACAATGGCGAAACGGTGGCAACACAATAAACGAAGCGATTCTTAGAAAATCAGCGAACAAACAAGAGCAAAATAACCGAAATCGGGCCAAAATCAATCGAGCGATAACAACATAACCAGTAATGAAATAGCCACCATTGTTAACATCGCCGGAGTTCACAAACTCCGGCCAGGTACAAAAGAAACGAGAAATCAGTGAGCAGCAAAAACGCAAAATATAGCGACAAGGGTGAAGAGCAAACAATAGTGTCGCCGGAGTTTAAATCCGGCAAGTTTCAAGGTTACCAGCGAGAGGAGCGGCAGATGGCGCGGCTTCCAGTCGCGGGCGGCGACGCCACTAGCGGTATTGCTCGGCGATGGGACATGGCGGCACGGAAGCGAGGAATGAGGTGTGGGGCGATGGCGAAAGTGGGGGTTCGCCGGTGGTGGGTGTTCGAACAGTGGTGGTCGATGGTGACGGCGATGGGTGTTCGGTGGCAGGCGATGGGTGTTATTTGTTGTTCAGCGGTGGTGGAGTGGAGCGACGGGAGTTAGAGTGTTCGCGGAGCTTGGAGCTCCGGCGAAAGCGATGGCGGCAGGAGTGAGGTGAGAGGCAGTGAGGATTTTAGAGGGACCGAAGTATCTTGGTGGGCTCACGGAGCTGGCAGCGGGAAGGGCGACGGCGAGAGAGGGAATGGATGAGGGAGAGTGCTGGAATGTTTTTTTTTTTTTTTTGTGTGTAGGTTTTTGTTAATGAGGGGGTGTCGAGGTAGGGTAGATGTAGGCTGAGGTAATAGAGACGGCTGGGTGTTCATAGGGTAGGTTTTAGTTTAGGGGGGTAAGATTTTATTTATATGGGTAAAATTAGGTTTAGGGTTTTAGGGGTATTGGGCTTTGGGTATTGGGTTTGGGTATTGGATTAATTCGGATTGGGCTTCGGACCGGACTGGTTTGACAAAATGCAAGGCGGGTTAATTATTTAAAACAAAATTATTTAAAAGGATACAAGATTATAAAAAATGCAAATGCCGACGCAATGATACTAAAATTCAATATTTAAGAAATGTTTAATGCCTGATTAAAAGTAAAAACGCGGTGCCGATTAGTTATTTAAAGAGATGCAAGATATTATAAAAATAAAAAATATAATATTAACAAAGACATAATGCTTAATTTAATTTAAAATAAAAAGATGCAATGTCATTTTTGTGAAGAAATAAACATAGAATATTATGTAAAAATATTCAAAATAACGATTAAAATGCGGTGTGCTAAAATACTTAAAATTGCACGAAATATACAAAAAATGGGTCAAAATTGATCACAGATATGTCCTCTTTTATGCGGAGATGATGGAAGAGTCTTGGACAAAGACGTTGACTGTAGCCAATTTTGTCTGTTTATAAACTATGAACTCAAAAATAGGGATGATGCAGACTGAAAAATGTCCCGATGTCAAATCAAGATGACAGGTCGTTGTGATGCAAAATTAAAAGCAAAGCGTGGCGATTAAAATGTCGATGTCGAAGTATGATTGACCTTTGGGTTGCGGTGATGTGGTCTTTGAAAAGACAAGGTTATCGTAAGCGTTGATGGCGTCATTGCGTAGGCAGCGATCACGGATGTTCGTCGTTGCGTAGGCGAAACATGGATGGCGTTGCGTAGACTACGTGAGATGGCGTCGTTGCGTAGGCGCGATCGCGATGGCGTCGTTGCTGGGCGTATTCTTCTTTGGCGTCGTTGCGTAAAGCGATGATGATGGCGTCGTTACTGGGCGTATTCTTCTTGGCGTCGTTGCGTAGGCGCAATCGCGATGGCGTCGTTGCTGGCGCAATCTTGATGGCGTCGTTGCATAGACGCGATGCGGATGTTCGTCGTTGCATAGACATAATGCGATCACGCGTCGTTGCTGGGCGTGTTGTCTTGATCGCGTCGTTACTGGGCGTATTCTTCTTTGGCGTCGTTGCGTAAACGCAATCGCGATGGCGTCGTTACTGGACATATTCTTCTTGGCGTCGTTGCGTGAGCCTTAATCTTTGCTAAGCGTCGTTGCGTAGGCGTATTCTTCTTGGCGTCGTTGCGTGACGCGATCTTGATGGCGTCGTTACTGGGCGTATTCTTTGGCGTCGTTGCGTAGACGCAATGCTGGTGACGTCGTTGCCTGGACGTATTGCTGCTGGCGTCGTTGCGTAGACGCAATGCTGGTGACGTCGTTGCCTGGACGTATTGCTGCTGCTTGTCGTTGCATGGACGAAACATGAATGAAGTCGTTGCATAGGCTTAAATGAAATGGCGTCGTTGCATAGACGCGATGCAGATGCTCGTCGTTGCATGGACGAAACATGAATGAAGCCGTTGCATAGGCTTAAATGAAATGGCGTCGTTGCATAGACGCGATCACGAATGCTCGTCGTTGCATGGACGAAACATGAATGAAGGCATTGCATAGGCTTAAATGAAATGCATTGGTTTATGGCGTACTGCTTTGTGACTTATGCAGGTTGAGATAACGTCATTGCGTAGGCGTTGTGCGTTTGTAACCGCGTGGGCCTATTGTTGTGTTCTGCGCTTCGATATGAAGATCCCGCACTCAAAGAAAATTTGTGAGTTTTTAGGAAATGAGTGGTTGATTAGCGTCGGTCTGTAGCTTTGGCTCTTGGCGCTTGCATTCTTGGTTTGCAGAGACTGGTTGGCCTGCTTTTTCCTGTCTATTGCCATTTTCTTGCACTGAATTCCTTAAAATGTCCCAGTTTCTGGTAATGAAGATGTTGAACTGGGTAAGGTTTCATCTTGACGCTATCAAGGCGATCAGGTAAGCATTTTTTTTTATTTTTTATAATAAATGAAAAGCTAATGCGAGAATATGGACAAAATCGAGTGCAGTGCAAAACAAGGAAAATATTTTTAATGGAGTGACCGAAGCCGATGTGGCTGTCTACGTATCCCGCCGAGGGAGACAGGTCAAGACATAGTTCATGCTGCCAAAAATAAGATTTTTTATGATTTTAAAATAATGCGGGACCGAAGCCGATATGGCCGCCTACGTATCCCGCCGAGGGAATCAGGTCAAGACGTAGTTCGTGATGCAAAATAAGAATTTTTAAGATTTTAGAATGATGCGGGACCGAAGCCGATGTGGCCGCCTACGTATCCCGCTGAGGGAATCAGGTCAAGACGTAGTTCGTGATGCAAAATGAGGATTTTTATGTTTTTTTTTTTTTTCCAAACAATGTGGACCGAAGCCAATGTGGCCGTCTACGTATCCCGCCGAGGGAATCAGGTCAATACGTAGTTCATGATGCAAAGAATAAAGATTTTATATGCATTTTTTTTTTTTGAAAAATGGAAAGACAGCATCACGTTCTGACTTCAGTTGATACCAACAATTAGTATTGTGCTTAGGAATTCCGTTATTCACTTTCAGTCTAACAAAGATTGACTTCTAGGTAATTCCTATAGTTTCAAATGGTACCTCAGACACCGAAGTATCGACACACTTGCTTGCAACCAAGGTTTCGAACTACACGTAATCTCACGTTTCAAGTGCCCTCACTGAAAGAAAGTCCCATTTCTCACATATATTCCAGTATTTTGAATTTTGGGACGTTTAGAAATGCGCCACACTCGAAAGGATGTTCATGCATGCAATTGTGATACCATAGGCTTGGCCGTCATGTAAGTATCCACTAATGTGAGAACCTCGGTATAAGATCATGTAGGGCTTATCACGCGGGCTTGTAATGTAGGTTTGGGGAAGGATGGATATCATTTGGGTAAAAGTGACTAATCCTTCCTCGAGCGTTGGACTACGTCCGTGCTTGACATTTGGGTGCTTTAATGCTGACCTGCTTTCTTTTTCTCTTTTTTTTTGTCCCGTTTTTGCATGCGACTTATTGATCTTTCGTTTGGGCAGCTTTTTCCAAATTTATTCTTGCATTCTTTCCTTCGGGGCTTTTGATTTCTTCTTTTGTGAGTCGTCATTTGTGTTTTTCTTTTTCCTTTTGTGACTTTGACAATTTTTGTCTTTGCAACCTTTGACGCAGAATTTTGTCAGCAACTTGCACATTTACAAAGCACTCGGGAGGTCGGGCCAAAAGAGGATAGTGCGTGACGCACTCGTAGCGGAAAGTATAGGTGTAATATGCGGTTTTAAAAAGAATAGGCTTTAGGCTCAAAAGGGGTGTACTATGGATAATGTTATTTGGTAGGCTGAAAAAGGCTCAAACGGGTCAAAGAAAGCCTACGATCATTTCTCACACCAAGTGTTACTCAGGATTTCGCCTCAACAAACATTCGGGCCAAGTTCTAGATCACAATGCAATGCAATTGAACTGATTCTAAAAACTCACCACACAATGCACATGAAACGATGAGGTTGGTTTCGTTCTTATCTTAGAAGCATGTAAGGCAATGTCATTTACGGGTGAGTAAGAGGTACCAAAAGAATCTATGGTTTACCACGAAGTAAGCCCATATTGATTATTACACGTTCTTTCCTATGCACACTCCCAACTGTGTTGGTATCAACCAAGTCAAACAATGATGCTAAAAAAAAAATGTTTTTGTATTTTTGGATAACATTTTTTTGTATTTATGAACAAAATATTTTTTTTTGTATTTTTTTTTTTTTGAATAAATGGTTTTTTTTTTGTATTTTTCGAATAATTTTTTTTTATTTTGAATAAATGGTACCGAACCCGAATAGGGCTGCCTACGTATCTCGTCTTTGACGAGAATCAGGTGTGCGTAGTTCGTTCAGATATGTTATAAAACGTATGATTTAAAAAGAATTTATTCATGAAAGAAATGCAAAATAAAAGTCAGACAAAACAAATGATTGTTCACTATAAGACTAATGAAAAGTAAAAGAATGTAATGAAAAAAATGAATGGCTGTGATAGAATGCATGAATGAATGTGATAGAATGATTGAAATGCAATAATGAATGTCCGTGATTGGATAAATGCAATGAATGGGTGAACCAAATATGTCTCCCTTTTTTTTAAAATTTTTTATGTGGTGGTGTCGAACCCTAGATGGGTTGCTACGTATCACACCGTATGGTGAGAATCGACACGCGTAGTTGAATGATTATCTTTGAAATGCATGATAAAGAATTATGTAATCAATACTAGACATATTAATTGGACTTGCAAATATGTATAAAAACGCAAAATATAAGACCAGGCGATCTTGTTGAATCACAGTATGTGACTTCTTTCCACAACATAACTCCACTCATTCTTGTGATGATTTTTTTGTTTTGTTTTTGTTGTTGTTGTCCGCTTCGACTATTTGCGACGGTTTTCCCGCAAAAATATGACAAATAGGTAGAGTAGGCAAGCCACAAAAATAGTAAGATGTAAGGCGTGACAATATAGTCAAAGACTTCGTTTGGTTCTGACCGACCGTGGTTGATGCTTCACAAAGTCCAAATCGCGTTGTCCAAGAGCGATTTACGCAGTAGAAGTCCTGATTGCAATATGACAACAAAAGTGCAAAAAATGCAAATGCTCGTGGCCAGAGTTGTAAGCACATAGCATGATATGTACATGAGTTAAAAGGGTAATTATTGCATTAAATAATATGTACAAAATTGCTAGCAACAAAATAGTAAACAAAAGCATGCAAATAAAGCGCGCGCCTAATATGCATGAGACCTATCTTATGCCAGAGGTAGGCCTAAACGCCAAATATGCGAGATTATGATAAATAGGTCCAAGCCGTTAAACTGCAATGTTTTGTCGAAATGGCGACCAAACGACGGTGCACTTTTTCCAATTTCGGTGTGTTATAACCGTGCTTGATCCGTCTATCACCATCACGCCACACATAGTATGCTAATGGGTCGTTGGGTTGTGAAACCCGTCGACAAGTTTGGTGAATTTCTAATTGTGGCGTTAATACCGGATTAACCCACCTAAGGTTTATCATGCATGACTAATATAAAAGGGTGGTATAGCTCTATCTTAAGCTTTCTAAGATTTGGCTTATTAGACGCAGGTTCCAGGCGACAACTCGAGTGAGAAGGCTACGTGGTGATCGACGAACCGCTCTAACTCCATGCAGGCGCCACCTCTCCTCAATTGTGGGTGTTCTTGAAAGAAATTTGCGGGTGCGCGAAGCACACCAGCGCGTGTAGTGTGTGACAGTGTGAATTTTCCAGAGTGGAAGAAATATGAACGGAATGTCAATTTAAGGAAAGCAGTAAAAACAAATAGCAATTAAAACAGTTAAACATAGAAAATTAAAGAAAACAATTTTAAGGCATTTAAAACAAATAAAAATAAAGTCAAGCAATAATAAACCTAAGTTTGCTATGGTCAAGAACCTGATTATCCCCAGCGGAGTCGCCATCTGTAACACCCCATTTAAAACCAAAGTCGAAAACGGGAGTGCCACGTATGGTTGATTCCTAAATGCATTTTAAGGAGTCGCCACCTAATTATTATAGTGAATTAGGACACTTGATTTATTGCAATAAAATACTGCAATTAATGATCTCCATTTAAAGGTCTGCGAAAGTTATGTGAGATTCTGAATCAGGGTTCTTTATTATCCTAAAGGGAAGGGGTTAGGCATCCTTTAAGATCCGCTAACTTGCGGTTATCCGTTCAAACCTAGGTTAATTATATATTGACTTCTATTCTAACTATTCTAAGCATTTTTATATAATTTACAATTAAAATAAAATGCAATACAAAAAAATGGTAAAACTAAAATTTAAATGAGACGCAAGATAAAACTTCGGGACATCTTTAGCCCTTTTTAGGCCTTCTGCACAAAATGATCTCCGGGTACCTGCATAGACACTTAGTAAAAGTGTTAGTAATAAAATAAACAATTTTTAAAGTAATAGCAATAATTAATAAATAAAGCAAAAATAAATCCGTCTTTTGCAGGGAGGCCTTGGAAATCGACGGAGATTCCTTCATCTACCAATATTGCTAAAAAATAATAAAATAAATAAAAACCTTTGGATCCGCGCCAAAACAGTAATAGCTTTAGACACGAGGGCTCGGATATGTAAAAATATAAAGTGGGACAGCTTAAACAAGTGCTGGCGAAAGCCTTCACAACGCATGTTGGTTATCCGGTGTAAGTAGAAGAAATCATCCTTGCCCAAAAGCTTCATTTATTTTATTTTCCGTCTTTGCATGGAGGCCTCAAAAATCGACGGATAACTTTTTCATCGCAATGTAGTATCTGTTCAAAATCGAGAAATACCAGCGGTATAGTATTTGTTCAAAATCAAAAAACAAAGAACAATATAGCGAAATAGCCTAAAAATCACCCAGCTCATAGCCAAAATCGAGTAAACGTGGCCTAAAATCAGCCCAACAACAATGGCGAAACGGTGGCAACACAAATAAACGAAGCAATTCTTAGAAAATCAGCGAACAAACGAGCAAAAATAACGGAAATCGGCCAAAATCAATCCGAATAAGAATAACATAACGATGAATGAAATAGCCACCATTAACATCACGAGTTCACAACTCGCCAGTACAAAAGAAACGAGAAATCGGTGGCAAAGAAACGCAAAATATAGCGACAAAGGTGAAGAGCAAACAATAGTGTCGCCGAGTTTAAATCCGCAAGTTTCAAGGTTACCCAGAGGAGGCGTGATGGCGCGGCTCCACGCGAAATGCCGAGCGACGCCACTAGCGGTGCTCGGCGATGGGACATGGCGGCGACGGAAGCGAGGAATGAGGTGTGGGTGATGGCGAGTGGGGTTCGCCGGTGGTGGGTGTTGAACGGTGGTGGTCGATGGTGGCGAGGCGTGGGTGTTCGGTGACGGGCGATGGGTGTTGTTGTTGTTCGATGGTGGTGGAGTGGGAGCGACGGAGTTAGAGTGAGGCCGAGCTTGGCTCCGGCGAAAAGCGATGGCGACGGGAGTGAGGTGAGGGAGACGGCTGAGGATTTTAGAGAGGGGACTGAAGTATGCGGCTGGGCTCGCCGGAGCTAGCGGCGGCGGGAAGGGCGGCGGCGAGAGAGGGAAGGGATGAGGGAGAGTGCTGGAATGTTTTTTTTTATTTTTGTGTGTAGGTTTTGGTTAATGAGGGGGTGTAGAGGTAGGGTAGATGTAGGCTGAGGTAATAGAGACGGCTGGGTGTTCATAGGGTAGGTTTTAGTTTAGGGGGGTAAGATTTTATTTATATGGGTAAAATTAGGTTTAGGGTTTTAGGGGTATTGGGCTTTGGGTATTGGGTTTGGGTATTGGATTAATTCGGATTGGGCTTCGGACCGGACTGGTTTGACAAAATGCAAGGCGGGTTAATTATTTAAAACAAAATTATTTAAAAGGATACAAGATTATAAAAAATGCAAATGCCGACGCAATGATACTAAAATTCAATATTTAAGAAATGTTTAATGCCTGATTAAAAGTAAAAACGCGGTGCCGATTAGTTATTTAAAGAGATGCAAGATATTATAAAAATAAAAAATATAATATTAACAAAGACATAATGCTTAATTTAATTTAAAATAAAAAGATGCAATGTCATTTTTGTGAAGAAATAAACATAGAATATTATGTAAAAATATTCAAAATAACGATTAAAATGCGATGTGCTAAAATACTTAAAATTGCACGAAATATACAAAAAATGGGTCAAAATTGACTGTCAACAATAATAAATAGAGGGCTTACCTCCCATTCCACACACAACTAAAACCTAAGAGAGGTCAATCTCTTCTAAAATTCTGTCAGAATCCCTAGCATTTCTGGCTTAGCAAATTACATCACAATTCTCTGAACTTGCAAATCGAGGGACGTTTGCGTGTGCACCCTCGGACTACACAAAGTAACAGATTCAACTGTTTGGTTGATTGCTGCTTCGAATGTAAGTCTTCTGTTGAAGTTTTACATTAATTATGTGCTTTGTATTTTACATTACATATCATACTGCAGTTCGACCGTCGTCGGGTTTGAAACATAAATTTTTAAATTCGATGCGTGTACGAACCCGACGTAAACACCTACAACAACATGACCCTCACACCTAAACCGCTCCACCACCACCCACTCCACTTCCACACCAATTGTTTGTCTGTAGGAGTATTATTTAAATGGCTTGGACAACATTTTTCACTTACTTACCAAAACATATAATGTCAAGAGTCTCACATCGAAAATGGAATGGGAACATGGACTCCTTATACGGACTTGGACAATCCTTACTGATACCATGTAAAGAATGGATCTTGGGCCTAACTAAACCCCAAAAGCTAGCATGTAGGGTGAGGATTGTCTAAGTCCATATAAGGAGTCCATGTTTCCATTCCATTCCCGATGTTGGACTCTTAACAATAGTATTATTAATTAATTTGTTTGATTCATCGATGCTTAAGTTATATTAGTATTCAACTTGGTAAATGTCATAAATCAAATATTTAATTTTTGAGACATACCAATTTAGGGGTACAAAATTTTTATTTAGGGTGTGTTTGGCATAAAATGAAAATATTTTTCTAAAAAATAAGTAATTTTTTATTTATCTTATATCTTATATGTTAAAGAGTCCACGTCGGAAATGGAATAGGAGCATGAACTTCTTATATGAATTTTTGGCCTAACACAACCCCAAAAGCTAGTTTGTAGGGTGGGGAGTGTCCAAGTCCGTACATGTTCCCATTCTATATTCGACGTGAGACTCTTAACACTCCGCCGCACGCCTAGACCTTGTTAACTGGAGCGTCAATAATATAATTTGGGGGCCCAACATCGGTGGACAAATAATTGGAATGAGTCTGGCTCTGATACCATGTAAAGAATGAATCTTGGGCCTAACTCAACCCCAAAAGTTAGTTTGTAGGGTGAAGATTGTCTAAGTTCATATAAGAAGTTCATGTTCCAATCTCATTTCTGATGTGAGACTCTTAACAACTATGATAATACTTTGACTTCTATGTTAGAACACATTTTTGTGCAGAATTTATTACTTTATAGTTTCTACCTAAAAATTACTTATCAGTTTTGCATTTTAATTCACGAAAATTACCTCATAATTATTATAGGGTCATTCACAGTTTTGCCTCTATTTTATGTCGGATTTAATTTTTGCCCCTCAAATGGAACTTATGCCTATTGGGGCATAAGTTCTTCAAGAAATTCAACACAATTTATATCGGATCCTTTAAAGAATTTATGTCCCAATAGGAAAAAGTTACATTTGAGGGGCAAAAATTAAAGACAACTCCATTTGAAGGTCAAGTCGTGCAATTAACAGATTATTATTACTTGTCATAGCTACCTCTAAGAGATAATTATTAATAATAACTATATTCTAATCTATTTATTTGTAGCTACAATGATTTTGTAAATTAGGTTTATGACTTGTATTTATCCCTCACTCTTATCTCTCAGTCTCTCTTTTCACCGCCTCCTACTGCCGAAGCTCTGGTGCCTCTCTTATTTTTCCTCTCTCTTCTCCCCGGTTGTCGCTGTCTCCTTTGTCTCTTCGGCCAAATACCAAATCTCCGCAGTCGTCTTCTCAGTCTCGTTTGTCTCTGCCATCTCCTCTGTATCTGCGGTCAAATACCAGATCTCCGGCTAAATACCAGATCTCCGACGCCATCTCCTCCGTCTGTGCGGCCAAATACCAGATCTCCATCACAGTCTCATCCATCTCCGTCGTCTCTGCGACCAAATACCATAACTCCGGAAAAGTTAGCTTTCTCACGTATGGCAGCTTCAATGGTGTGGCCACATCTCCCCCTCTGCTTCTTCCTCCACGGCGACACCACCAGATCTGAAAAATGCCACTGTCTCCTCCATTGCCATTATGCTTCTCAGATCTAACGAGTACCAAAATTCATGGCTTCTTCTTCTTGTTGTATCTTAGATTTGAGTGTATCTTAAATTTTGCATCTGAAATTTTGTTGAAATACAGTAAAATACAGTTGAATACAAATTAACTATACCCAAAACAAAAGGATACATCAATATATAAACACACTAAAATATACAACCCCGTCTTGTATTTAAATGCACTTAAACACATCATTTTAAATACACATGTATTCAGAGAAATTAATATTGCATGTATCCAAATACATCAAAACATAACCAAATACACGTGACATCAAATAAGATTGGATACAACTGAACAATGTATTCAAATACACTAAAATACAACAAAAATATCAAAATATAGCTATCAGTAAAAAAGTAGCTATAAATAATTAAATACTCCTAAAATATAGTCATTTGTGTAAATTACACTTCGAATTATGTACCTCCTAATGTCCTGCTCCCACAAGGAAAATTAACGAGATTGTTTCACATCTTTCCATCTCTCTCTTTTGGGCCTAGTACCTATCTATTGACCCATCACAGCCATTTGGGCCGAATTAATAGACTGGACTAGAACTGCGGACCAAACAATCTCTTGTAATCTCATCCTGTAAATACTACTAGTAGAAGATAATTACTAAATTTAGTTGTCTCATTTGTTTAGATACAATTACTAAAGCACGTAAAGTTAGACAATATACTTAAGTAATAGTGGTATGGTAATAACGTTGAATTTTTTCTTTTGATTTTTTTGGTTTCCTTTTGATTTTATTCAAGGTTAGTATAAAAAAGTAGGTCACACCGTAATTTTTTTTTTAAAAAATGTTAAATAAGTCTAGGAAGGTGTAGATAAAATTTTCTTTTTGTGTGTGAGGATTAGGGCTGCACAAAATTTGATCCGGATCGAAAAAATGACCGGACCGATCCTGTTCAGATCGGACCGATAAATTCGATCCGGTCTTCGATCATAATTTTTTGAATATTCGGTCCTCGGTCCGGTCCTGATTGGTCCGGTTCGGTTTTACCCTGTTGTGCAACCCTAGTCCATATAAGCGGATCAGATCGAAAAAGACTTGGACCGGACCGGACCAGACCGATAAATACGGTTCTGTCTTCGGTCCTAATTTTCTGAATATTTGGTCCTCGATCCGGTACGGTTCGATTTTACCTTGTTGTGCAGCCCTAGCGAGGATAAAAAACAAGAAAGCAGACAAGTCAATTTTGGGTGAGAGAGAATCGACACATGCAATTGTTTGACTGTTCAACGATGTAAAGTACACGCCACCGAGCTTGATGGTATATGTCATTTAGGGATGCGATTACACCAGCGGCGCGGGTACCCCCTCCCCCGCATCCGTACCCGTCAAACAAATTATATCCACCACCTGGCGGGTACAATTTCAACATCCATACTTGCCTAGGCGGGTATATTTTAAATCCACACCCACTCCACTACCCAAGTGGATATCCGCCACCCGCCAATACCCACCTGTACCCGCTTATACCCGCCAATGACATTAAGACTAGTGCAAGTGAAATAACCCCAAAAAATATCTGGAGAGCTTATTGTATATGATAGCTCACAGAAACATGCAATAGAAATCATCTAATGATCTAAGCCAACCAACTTATACATTCTGTCCTCATTGTCAGTAATCCATAAAAACACTTCAAACTTATTAATATAATAATTTAAGCTTATATTGAAATCATTCAGTTCTATATTTACACAACACTTGCACAAGAAGACAGTACAAAGAGGTACATTTTAACAGAATACAAACTTGTTCTCAGTAGCACAACAGAAACTAGGATCAAATGAAAACTAGAGGACTAGTGTCCCAACAAACCAGTTATCACATATAAGATTTATGTGTATTAATGTAGTAGGACAGTAACATAAGATCATTTTATCATGAGTTGTGGTCAAAGAGCCAAAGTTGATATATTAACGCATATCAAGTCCTATTTTTACGCAAATACTAGTAAACAAAAGGGGAAGGGGAAAAAGATTATGCTTATAGGAACGCGAAAGTTATTTTGAAATGTTAAATCAAATCTCATAAATCTGTGTGATGAAGTGAGAGTGTGAGAGAGGATGCTGAGTGTTGGGAATGAGAAGTGAAGGGAATGAAAACCCTATTAACATATAATACATTTTTTAAATTTGGCTTATGAGTTATGGGCTTGCGGACTAGGTTATGTGGCGGGTATTAGGCGGGTATAACTGCAAATCCACCACCTACCCGCCTATTCGTGGCGAGTACATTTTCAATATCCATACCCGCCTACTACCCACCAAAGTTATATCCATACCCATCTCAACTGGAGCGAGTGCGATACAAAATCCGCAAAATTATACCCACCTAATGTCATTAAACTCATCTTTCATGCTATTTGACTCAAAGTTATATCCGTCTTGTATTTAAATGCACTTAAACACATCATTTTAAATACACATGTATTCAGAGAAATTAAGATTGCATGTATCCAAATACATCAAAACATAACCAAATACACGTGACATCAAATAAGATTGGATACAACTGAACAATGTATTCAAATACACTAAAATACAACAAAAATATCAAAATATAGCTATCAGTAAAAAAGTAGCTATAAATAATTAAATACTCCTAAAATATAGTCATTTGTGTAAATTACACTTCGAATTATGTACCTCCTAATGTCCTGCTCCCACAAGGAAAATTAACGAGATTGTTTCACATCTTTCCATCTCTCTCTTTTGGGCCTAGTACCTATCTATTGACCCATCACAGCCATTTGGGCCGAATTAATAGACTGGACTAGAACTGCGGACCAAACAATCTCTTGTAATCTCATCCTGTAAATACTACTAGTAGAAGATAATTACTAAATTTAGTTGTCTCATTTGTTTAGATACAATTACTAAAGCACGTAAAGTTAGACAATATACTTAAGTAATAGTGGTATGGTAATAACGTTGAATTTTTTCTTTTGATTTTTTTGGTTTCCTTTTGATTTTATTCAAGGTTAGTATAAAAAAGTAGGTCACACCGTAATTTTTTTTTAAAAAAATGTTAAATAAGTCTAGGAAGGTGTAGATAAAATTTTCTTTTTGTGTGTGAGGATTAGGGCTGCACAAAATTTGATCCGGATCGAAAAAATGATCGGACCGACCCTGTTCAGATCGGACCGATAAATTCGATCCGGTCTTCGGTCATAATTTTTTGAATATTCGATCCTCGGTCCGGTCCTGATTGGGCCGGTCCGGTTTTACCCTGTTGTGCAACCCTAGTCCATATAAGCGGATCAGATCGAAAAAGACTTGGACCGGACCGGACCAGACCGATAAATACAGTTCTGTCTTCGGTCCTAATTTTCTGAATATTTGGTCCTCGATCCGGTACGGTTCGATTTTACCTTGTTGTGCAGCCCTAGCGAGGATAAAAAACAAGAAAGCAGACAAGTCAATTTTGGGTGAGAGAGAATCGACACATGCAATTGTTTGACTGTTCAACGTATAGAAAGTACACGTCACTGGAGCTTGATGGTATATGTCATTTAGGGATGACAATTAGGCGGGGCGGGTGCGGGTACTCCCTCCCCCGCATCCGTACCCTTCAAACAAATTATATTCACCATCTGACGGGTACAATTTCAACATCCATACTTGTCTAGGCGGGTATATTTTAAATCCACACCCACTCCACTACCCAAGTGGATATCTGCCACCCGCCAATACCCGTCTGTACCCGCTTATACCCGCCAATGACATTAAGACTAGTGCAAGTGAAATAACCCCAAAAAAATATCTGGAGAGCTTATTGTATATGATAGCTCACAGAAACATGCAATAGAAATCATCTAATGATCTAAGCCAACCAACTTATACATTCTGTCCTCATTGTCAATAATCCATAAAAACACTTCAAATTTATTAATATAATAATTTAAGCTTATATTGAAATCATTCAGTTATATATTTACACAACACTTGCACAAGAAGACAGGACAAATGGGTACATTTTAACAGAATACAAACTTGTTCTCAGTAGCACAACAGAAACTAGGATCAAATGAAAATTAGAGGACTAGTGTCCCAACAAACCAGTTATCACATATAAGATTTAGGTGTATTAATGTAGTAGGACAGTAACATAAGATCATTTTATCATGAGTTGTGGTCAAAGAGCCAAAGTTGATATATTAACGCATATCAAGTCCTATTTTTACGCAGATACTAGTAAACAAAAGGGGAAGGGGAAAAAGATCATGCTTATAGGAACGAGAAAGTTATTTTGAAATGTTAAATCAAATCTCATAAATCTGTGTGATGAGGTGAGAGTGTGAGAGGCTGATGAGTGTTGAGAATGAGAAGTGAAGGGAATGAAAACCCTATTAACTTATAATATATTTTTTAAATTTAGCTTATGAGTTATGGGCTTGCGGACTAGGTTATGTGGCGGGTATTAGGCGGGTATAACTGCAAATCCACCACCTACCCGCCTATTCGTGGCGAGTACATTTTCAATATCCATACCCGCCTACTATCCACCAAAGTTATATCCATACCCATCTCAACTGGAGCGAGTGCGATACAAAATCCGCAAAATTATACCCACCTAATGTCATTAAACTCATCTTTCATGCTATTTGACTCAATAGTTTTCCCCCCTATTACGTGGAACAGAGTAAAGAGAAGAGGAGGAGATTGGGGTAGAAGTTACAATAAATTAGACGATCACTTGAACATTTTTCGTCAAAAAAATACATTTATATATATATAAAAATTAAATATTACACTACTTTGGAGAAATAAAAGTTGTCCTAAGTAACTGATGTCGTTTTAAAAACTCTCAAAGTCATCAGAACATTAAACATATCCTTGCTATGTTTTTTTCCTTCCATAAACCAATCACCCAGGCTTTTATCTCTGTGGTGATGAGGGTTCCGCTAAATGTTTTGAAACTCGGACCGGACTGGCCGGTTGGACCGAGTTAACCGAGAACCGGTCTCCAAACCGGTTCGAGTTTATTGTAGGAACGGGTGGTATCAAACTAGGCGCAACCCGATAAAAATCGGTACGAACCGGTGACTCGATAATTGGTACAAACCCGATTTTGTTTATTCATATATATATTTTTTAAATTAGTTAAACTTTTCATCTTCCCTAATTAATATTTTATTGGTGCCTCGTGTTGCTATTGCTATTCCAATTCAACTATCACTTTCAATCCAAAATTGAAGCCGGAACATATCTTGATTATTTAGCTTAATGGACATCAGTAATTTAATTTAGGGACATGTGTTTTGAAATTAGTTGATGGACATAGATCTTCGTTATTTCATATGTTTGGATATAAATATGTATTTAACATTATATATATATATATATATATATATATATATATATATATATGTGTGTGTGTGTGTGTGTGTGTGGATACCAGTTTTTTGAACCGGTCCAACCGGTTGAACCGGTGACCCAGTTAGTCGTCCGGTTCGATGTCCGATCCGAGTTTCAAAACATTGATTCGGCGTAGACCCTACCTTATAGATTGAATACCGATAGGATTACAAAAGACTTAAGGCGCACTGGACACTTGCAGTGTAGTCGATTTTTTCAGTGGGAGCATTCTGCTATCTTCTGGGGTTGATTATTGTAGGTGCTATCAGTTGTCCGTTCTCAATCCCTGATTATTGGAGCACATCCCGCGATTTACTGATAGTAGTGTTGATGGACCGGTACTACCTCTAGGACTAGTCTGACGCAAACTAGAAACCTGAATATTAAAAAAAAAAAAACAGGAAACTATACTAGGACAGGTACATGTACACCGCAGCCTATACACTATCCTTAAACAGTAAAGCCCAAATAAAAGCAAAAGAGGAAAAAAAGTTAAAAGGATAAGCTAAGGTCAGAATGATTAAACTTCAGTTTGTCCATTATGCTGCAAAATTATCACAACGATAGCTGTATTTGTAATCTTTTTGCGTAAAGTGACCCTTTTTCTTCAGATCAATCGTACCATAGCACAAGAAAGTAAAGGAAAATGTTATTTGCAAATGAACAACTGCTTTGGTACGTGGATGTACCGCCATGAGTCCATGACAAATAATTTTCATCAAGCAATCACCTTAATAAATGTTAACGCCGTAATTCATGTGCAATTTGCAATATTTAGTATCACAGGTTTGAAGCTGTACTATTAATTGTTTGAAGCTCACTAAATTATTTAATGTGGTTGAAATTATTATATTTTCTCTTGTTTAGAAAACTCTAATTATTTAAATTAAAAATCTAACTTTTTTAAAAAATCATAATATTTTTACAAAAAATATATATTTTAAAAATATTATATAATTTATTTATCCCACTGTTTCAACACACGTACTCTATTTAAAAAAGCATGCAATTTCTAAGTGTAGAAACTCATTCATTCAAATATTCTTCATGTTCATGGCACGTTTAAGGCCACAATATTTAATTAACATTTTGATATATTATATACAAATCGTTAGTCTAAGACAATACGATTTAAGAGTCTCTTATTTTTTCAAACGTCGTGACTAATCAAACTAAGACACATAAACTAAAACGGAGGGACGGTACTAAAAAGCGTAAATTCAGTAGCTAAACAATAAGATTCATCGCTAATCCTATTTAGCGACGGGTTATCACAAAATTTTGTTAGTAACGAACAATTTAGCAACGGGTCAACGACAAAGTTCGTAGCTATATAATTTCAATTTAACCTTATGGCAATGTCTTAGGTCTGCAACTTTCTATATATAGTTTTAGTTACTCTATATTTCTTCAGAATATGAAGAAAACTAAATAAATCCAAACAGAACTACTTTTTAAATTTATTCTTCCAAAGCAACATTCAAACATACGAAATCGTTTTCAAAAAAATAAAATGATCAAATCCAAGTTAAATGCCACCTTGTCAATCATTTCTTATATGTCATCATATGATCTTACTAGATATAAATTACTCATATCCTTTTCTGTTAATTATAATCTTGATGCCAACATCCTTTTTATTTTACTTTTTTGGTCTTTATTATTTGAGATTGGAATGCAAGACGACAAGATAGCTTTAGCATGCGCGTGGAGCGATGGAAAGGAACATGGAGTTTGGCTAGTACTGTATAAACAAGTACGATAACATAAAGAAACTTAATTTATGTGAAAATGAGGGATCAATCAATTACTTTTAGAAAGAAAAAAAAGGAATGCAAGAGTGACCACTTATATACGAGACAAAGTAAGAAGTCACTGTCCTCCAAACGAATCGGTTAAGAGTTCCACGTCATAAATGAAATGAGAACATATATTTTTTATATGAACTTGGACAATCCTCACCCTACAAGTTAATTTTGGAGTTGAGATAGACCCAAGATCCATTCTTTACATGGTATCAGGGTCAGACCTATTCCAATTCTTTGTTCGTCGATGTTGGACCCTCAAATTATATTGTCCACACTCCAGTTAACGAGGTTTGGGCGTGCGGAGAGTGTTAAGAGTCCCACATCGAAAATAGAATATGAACATTGACTCCTTATAAGATACATTCTTTACACAATCCCATTACATATTTTTACTAAGGGTCTGACCAAGTTTTTGTAAAACAGTTTCTGTTTTTTAGAAGTAGTTTTGCATAAACTGTTTCTAGATAATCTGTTAGGGTGTTTGACATATAATTATAGAAGTACTTCTGAGAAACAAAAACAATTTCTTGTTTGACCCACATTTATGCAAAGAAACTAGAATATTCTTTTTAATAGATTTAAAACTATTTAAAATATTCTTTTCTATGCTATGTTTCTAAAAATTAGTATATCTTTACAATTTAATAATTTTTTTTTAAATTATTTAATTGCAATATTTAATATAAAAAAATTATATTGTACATAAGAAATGTAACGACAATATGATAGTCAATGACTCAATATGTCCAAAAGTTAAATATATTACATCATTACACAACTAATAAACTAGAATATAGAAATATTATTACGACCCGAGACTTATTTATCAAAACATATCGAGTAGTTATCAAAACCCCATAAAGAATTAAACTCAATTGAATTAATCATTTTTAAAACAGATAACATATCAACTACTTATTGAACCCATTGAATAATTAAACTCAATTGAATTAAGCCTATAAACAAAGTTTTGAAAAAAACCCAGATAACATATCAACTAATTATGAAAAATCCAGTAAATAATTAAACTCAATTGAATAAAAAGAGTGAATAATACCCAATTGAAATAAGTCTATAAAAAATTAACATATCAACTAACACTTTGGAGAAACACCACTCTGTTCCATTTTAGAAATACCAAGTTTGGCCAAACACATGCTAACAATAGAAATTGGTTCGCCTGCTAAAAGTTTCGATCAAGGTGCACTGTATCCAGGCTGTAAGAAGTAGAACAAATTAAAGAAAGTATACAATGACAATGTGTTTAAAAAGGATTCTGAATTTTGGTACAAATATCAAAGAGCTAGCACAAGAAAAGGTTAAAGTACTACTACCGTCAAATTTCGTTAAAAGTGTTTAAAGTATAATGCATATATATAAAAAATAATTTTCCACCTTTATAAATAATATAATTTTCTGTATACATAGTATAATTTTCGATGAAGTGTGTTCTACTAATGTCTTTTGATCATCTAGCTACGCCACTACCATTTAAGAGGTGGGATAGACAAAATCTCTTCCCTCTTTATTAGAGTTCGTAGGTTTAAGCTTTGAAATAGAGAAACCTTGGTAGGAGCCGTAAGGCGGATATAAATTTGAAGTTTATGAGTTTCTATTACGATTTCAAGTTAATATATAATAATAATTGGAAAAAAATCGTTGATACGTACATGTTACATTGTGGATCCCTGTCGCGCCCTTTTTCGACTGCGGCATTTATTAAAAAGCGAACTCTGCTCAAAATGCAAAAATGTTAGAAAAATAAATAATAAAATGCTGAAAGGTTTAAGAGGCTTAAAGGTTTTAAAAATGCTAAAAGGATGCTAAAATTGCAAAAGATGCTAAAGTTTAAAAGGGTGCTAAAATGCTAAAGGGTTGCTAGAATGCTAAGGGTTCGCGGAGTCGCCACCTAATTAATTGGGTGAATTAGGACACCTAAATGTTTAACTAGTTTGAAGTAAAACATTAACTCCATTTTAAGGGTCTGCTAAACTTAATGAGATTCTGGGTAAGGGTTCTTTATTAATCTAGAGGGAAGGGGTTAGGCACCCTCTAAGATCCGCTAACTTGCGGTTGTCCTGCCAAACCTAGGTTGATTATTATGTTAGAGAAAATGCATGTTTAAAAAGATGCTGCAAGTATTTTATAAAAGAATGCATTGCATTTTGGATAAAAGATTTATAAGACTAATGCTACAAAAATAAACGTAAAGTTTAAAAGTATGCATTTATAAAATGATGCAAAATTGATGTGGTTATTAAAGATGTGCATTTCATTTTTTTGCAAAATCGATTTGATTAATATACGCAAGGTATGATATAAAAATGCTATTTTTTACCATTGATAATAAGGAGATAATTTTATTATGAAATGTCATTAAGTGATTTATGAGAAAATCAATTTCTTTTGTTATGCATTAACTTCATGATTAGATATGCAATTTTAACTGTTATGCAAGAGATTAGACATGCGTGACAAGCCTAAGATAAATAACTAGAAGTGCATTTCTAATTTTAAATTACCTTACCACCTTATATATTCAAAGACTAATTGCCCTAGATCTCCTGTTAATTACAAAGTTAGATAATAAAATTACAAGAAACAAATAAAGACATAAAAATGAGGTAAGGAGGTTAAGAGAGTAAAGGAATTGAAGCGGATGACTCCGTCCTATTTTGTTTTTCTAGGAATTGCCGAGGAGGAGCGATGGATGTAGATGCGGGCGCCGTTGTGAAAGTCGTGATGAGTCTCGCCATGAGACTCTTCATTTTGCTCCGATGCATTTCATGTAAAAAAAAAAAAGGAAAAGGATTAGTGGATATAACATGAAAATACATGCATAAACAAAATATATAGATAAATAATTCATGGAAGATACGTTGTTGGGCCTCTAAGGGATTTCAAAACAAACTGTTACCTTATGCACTTAGGCAAATAAAATGTTATCGATGCCATTTTATTAGATAGGAACCGGAAGTGCGATGGCGGTCATAACAATATTTAATAAATGAACTTAAACCAAACAAGATAAAGAAACTTTAAAGCGAGAACAATGGTATCAAATAGTTCACGATCGCGAAGATAGACTAAAAGGCGTGATAAAGCAACAATTCAAGTGGGAATAAAATCGAATAGAGGCTACTTAGCGGCCGAGAAAACAAGCGGTAAGGACTCAAAATGACATTATGAGCTAGCGGCGATATGCCGCCAAAAGCGCAGCGAAGTAATAGCGACAAGCAGTTGAGCATACGAGTGCAGTGCGAGACAATTTAGAAGGGACAATATGCTAACACGGAGACATTTTAACACCTAAGCAGACGGGGAAAAGTGTATGATAAATTCAATAGAGATGTTAAACAACGGTGACCAAATCAAGCGTTTAAAGATAACATTTCAAATTGAACAAGAGACGATACCTACGGAACTAACTACTAGAATTTCATAAGACGAGCATGCTTGATATAATCAATAATATTCAATGACATCACTTACAAAGCTCTCTTCATGCCAAATTTATATAAAATCTGATTTGTATGCTTGTTAGTAAAGATTTAAAGCTACACACACCATTCCTTTAAATCACGGAAGGTATATCAACAAATTCACCAAAATGCTTATAAACCACTAAGAAGTAATCTTAAGACAACATTATTCACATGTCTTAAACATGTAAGGAATGCGACACGCATAATCGGACTGAGACCTCAAACTCCCGTGATATGACTTACGAAATAAAGCAAACATCACGCTATACCAAACATGCGACACTTAAACAAGTATATACATATTCCCGATTCACCATATATCTAGGCATGGGCGATCAATTAGGCGGGATTGCGGATGACGAAGCAATAACAAACATCATGAAGCGGTTGCTTAATCCTTATCATGATCCTACGAGCAGTGCTAAATAACATTTATAGCATATTACAATGAATGTAAACTCACTCCATAGTTTAAATAAGCTAAATATGCCTGGATTAATGAAAACCAACTAACTAAACATCAGACATTATAGTCACGATAATATCAACGGACTAACAACATGATTAATGTAAGCAAGCACGAGAAAATACAAAGAAAATATGAAATAAATCAAGATCGAGGAGTTGAGTTTACCTTCTCGGACGACCGAGGCGTATCAAGTCGTCGGTCCAATCGACGGGTTTTGGGTTTGCGATGCGAATGAAAGGGACAAGGTTTGCTCACTGATTTTTTGGCTGGAATTAAAAGGGAAGGGTTCGAACTTCCTATTCGTGCTAGGCTAGTGGTCTGGGTGGCTGCTCCCCCCTTCTGATGCTCTGCTGTGCTCTGTCGTATTGTCCTCCCGTCTGTGCTTCTCCCCGTATCTGCTCTGTCCCTCGATCAATGCTCCTGCATGTGCTTATATAGCCATGCTTTGGATTCCCCATTAGGTAAGTAGTAAGGGCTGATATCGACGCGATTTGGTGCTTGATTCGTGCGATTCGGTTATGGTAAGTTTCCGATTCTGGAAAGATTTTGCTAGTTGGCTTATGGTAAGTGAATAAAGGTTTGGGTGTGTGCAGGTAAGGAAGGTAAGTGATTCGTATCGATTTGCTACTGATTCGAATGGGTTCTGATTTTTGGAAGGATTTGTTTGGTTATCTATGGTAAGAAATTGTTGGCTGCGCTTGCATGGGTAAGGAAGGTTGACCAAGGTGCGCGGGTGAAGGAAAGTCCCGGATTCTCCGGCGAGAAATCCGGGCGGCGATTGAAGGAGCTCTAGGGTTTCGTCGTTTCTTTTTCTGTTGAGGACGATGGGGCTCCTGGGAAGGGCTTCTGTTGGGTCTGCGTTTTGAAGATGAAGTGAGGGATCTTTTCTATGGGCTGCTGGTGATGAGGGAAAAGTAAAGGCTTGCGGGTGAGTTGGGCCTGATAAGGGAATGGGGCCTGGGCGTAATGGGGTTTGGGCCACGCGGGTGTGGGCTGTGGGTTAGTTGGTTAATTAAATAGGGGTATTAAGTGGGCTGCGGGTCTTGGGCAAATTTAAGGGCTGGGTAGTTAGTATTAGTTAGGTATTTAATTAGTGGGTTATTAGTTTTAGGCTAGTTAATTAATTAGCTAATTAATTCTAGGCAAGTGTATTAATAATTAATTAGTGATAACTTAAATTAACACATGTGATTAAACTAATTAGGTGCTTCATTAATCTAATTGTTATAATAAATAAATGCGGGCGTGCTATTTAATTAGTGCTTAATTTTTTAGAACGTGGCGCTATTATTTAAAATCTTATTGTTATGCATTATTGCGAAGTTAAATTAAAATTGAATTGAGTTTAGATTAAATTATTTAAATGCTAACTGCAAGTATGATATTTAGGAATTGTTTAAAGCTTTTATAAATGCGACGCTATTAAATGCATGTATTAGATTAAAATTGATTTTAAATTACAAATGATTATTAATAAATGCGGCTATGCTACCTGACAGCGTCATTGCTAAATTACTTCTTTTATGTATTTATTAATGGCGCGTGGCTTAAAATCAATTAATGCGGTAGCGGGACTCTAAGTGCTTAATACCTACGTAAGACGCGATGTCATTATTAAAATGTTTATTTGTATGCGTATTTATGTTTTATCGCTGCATTTTATCATAAAAAATTATTTTACAACATTAATGTAATTCTATGGTTAATGACTGGACGGGAGGGTCAAAATTGGGTGTCAACAGCTGTCCCTCTTTGTATGGAGATGATGGAAGAATCTTCGGACAAAGACGTTGACTCATAGCCAATTTTGTCTCGATCTTCGGAATTGCAGAAATCTTTGGCGGTAGACAAAGTGCCGATGAAAATCAAAAAGCGTCCCGATGTCGAGTTATGGCGACCTTTGGGATACCATGGTCAAAACACTAAGGCGGGCTAACGCGGACATAAATCTGTCCCAGTGTCGAGTTATGATGACACTGGGCTATAGTCTAAAAAGTAAAAGAAAAATAAGCGGCTTGAACACAGGATGTCCGCTATGGTTTATGGTCTTTGGGTTACATGGTGATGTGGAGCGAGTGGACCGGCTGAGGCGGCTTACGCGATCGTTGGGAAGGTTGGCCCGGCCAATTTCCGGTTATTTGTAAGAGAAAATCCACGTTGTGCTCCTGCTCCTGCATGCTAAGACTTGAACAAACGGTTAGTGCATAACTGTTAAGGCAAAATGATGATGCATAATTTTAAAAGTAATGCAACTGTGAGTAGAAAAGGTTATCCTGCAAAATGCGATGCCTGTTGCGTTGAGGCGATGTTGAAAACATTGTGGCTTTAAATCGCACCGCAGGCGTGTTGCGAAGTGAATGAGGATATGTCGCCCTTGCTGCAATTGTCCCTGTAGACTAAAGCTCAAGAAAGAGTTAGTGCATAACTGCTAAGACAAAATAATAAAGCATGAATGAGAAAAATGTGATTTTGAGAACAGAGAAATCGCCCCTGCGTAGAGGTGATATGCTGATGATGGCGTCGTTTTCGGACTTGCTGTGCTGATAACGTCGTTGCGTGGACGTCTTCTTCTTTGGCGTCGTTGCGTGAGCGCAATCTTGATGATGTCGTTGCTGGACATAATCGCGATAACGTCGTTGCTGGGCGTGTTCTTCTTTGGCGTCGTTGCGTAGACGCAATGCTGATGGTGTCGTTGCCTGGACACAATGATGATAACGTCGTTGCCTGGACGTATTGCTGCTGGCGTCGTTGCGTAGACGCAATGCTGATGGTGTCGTTGCCTGGACACAATGCTGATAACGTCGTTGCCTGGACGTGTTGCTGCTGGCGTCGTTGCGTAGACGCAATGCTGATGGTGTCGTTGCCTGGACACAATGCTGATGATGTCGTTGCCTGGACATAATGTTGATAACGTCGTTGCACGGGCGTGTTCTTCTTTGGCGTCGTTGCGTGACGCAATCTTGATGTTGTCGTTGCCTTGACATAATCGCGATGGCGTCGTTGCACGGGCGATGTTCTTCTTTGGCGTCGTTGCGTGACGCAATCTTGATGATGTCGTTGCTGGACATAATCGCGTCGCGTCGTTGCTGGGCGTGTTCTTCTTTGGCGTCGTTGCGTAGACGATCTTGATGGTGTCGTTGCACTGGACCGCAATCGCGCCGTCGTTGCACTGGGCGTGTTCTTCTGCTCGCCTGTAGAATAAATGCTCGCGAGCTAAGCGAGAAAAAGCGTTAGTGTATACTGTTTAAGCGAAATGATAAATGTATATAAAGTGCAATTTTATGGGTCGAGATGTCGTCACGTCCGAGATGAATCGAGATGTTGTCCTTGCGGACATACTAAAAGCGCATGGTGGATTGTCCTGATGCCTTTGTTGGGCGTGATGCGCGAGTTGCCAATTTGACTTTATGCCCGAGTTGACGCGCTAGGTTTTGTTGCGGAACTCTGAACTTTGATTGCCGATTGTTGATGCCCCTTTCTGCTGCTGCTGCTTCTGATGCGGACTTTGAGTTTTGGGATTTTTTGTCATATCTTCTGCCTCTGCTGTTTCTTCTTGCGAAGAAACTTCTTGCCGTATTTTCTGCTTCGGCTATTGCATTTGCTGCTTTTGTTAATATGAAAAGACCTGCGCTCAAAGAAAATTTGTGAGTTTTTGGGAAGTCGATTCGCATTTGACTTCGCGCTTGTTTCTTGATGTCGCGTGCAGCTTTGTTTGGATTTGCAACCCCTGTCTGACCTCTTTGAGACGTTTAGTAGTGTTCCAAAAGCATTTTCCAAAAAATGAAATGTTTTCATGAAGTATGCACAAAACATCTTTAGAAATAAACATTTATATGACATGCGTAAAAATGTAAAAGCCTCGTCTAATTTGCCGAATATGACATGTATTTCGACCAAGCGAACATCCTTTGGAGTCCTTGTTATTGCCTTCCTCACAGTGCGCAAAACGGTCTCAATTTCATTGTGTGTCGCGTGGCGAACTTAACCGTGATGAATTGCTCATATCGCTTTTGGAATAACCGGACATGTTAGTTGCACAGTAGACAAATGGGAGATTCCTAACGGTGTGGCCGAAGCGATTTAGGCGCCACGTATCCCGTGAGGAATCAGGTCATGACGTAGTTCATTACAAGCGGAATTGGGTAAAATTCTAAAAGTGGGACCGAAGCCGATATGGCCGCCTACGTATCCGCCAAGGGAATCAGGTCATAACGTAGTTCAGATTACAAGTAAAGGGCTTTTGATTTGCAGCGGCGAGACCCTATATGGGCTCTGTCGTATCACCGGGAATGCAGCTTTTACAATATAAAGGGGATTACACGGAAGACAAATACTCCTAGACGTAATATCTCTTCACTGCATCTGCGTTGATAGCCTTGGGCCATACCTCGCCATCCATCTCAGCCAAGATTAGGGCCCCTCCACTTAATACTCGATGGACCATGTAGGGCCCTTGCCAATTGGGTGCGAACTTTCCTTTAGCTTCATTTTGATTCGGAAATATGCGTTTCAAAACCAATTGTCCCGGCTTGAATAACCTTGGCCTTACTCTCTTGTTAAAAGCTCTAGCCATTCTGCTCTGATACAGCTGCCCATGACAGATCGCATTCAACCTTTTTTCGTCAATCAACATCAACTGCTCGTAACGATCCTTTATCCACTCGGCGTCGCTCAACTCGGCTTCTTGGATGATTCTTAGTGATGGTATTTCCACCTCTGCTGGTAACACAGCTTCTGTTCCATACACCAAAAGATACGGCGTTGCCCCAGTAGAAGTCCGGATTGTGGTGCGATAACCCAAAAGCGCGAAAGGCAAATTCTCATGCCAATGTTTGTAGTTGCTGATCATCTTGCGCAATATCCTCTTGATGTTCTTATTGGCTGCTTCCACTGCTCCATTCATCTGGGGTCGGTACGGAGTGGAATTACGGTGCGTGATCTTGAAATTTCCACATATATCACGCATCAAATTACTGTTGAGATTGCTTAGTTTATCGGTCACGATTGATTCGGGACTCCGAATCGGCAAATGATGTTGTTGCGACGAAGTCGACCACCACCTTTTTAAATCGCGATGCGTGATGATGCTTCTACCCATTTAGTGAAATAGTCAATCGCTACGAGGATGAATGCGTGCCCGTTTGAAGCGCGGGTTCGATAGGGCCGATGACATCCATGCCCCAAGTGCGAATGACGAGAGAACTTGTCACATTAAGCTCACGGAAGGTACTCGAATCAAATCTCCGTGAATCGGCATTGCGACATTTTACGCAAAGCGGATACAATCTGTTTCCATCGTCATCTAAAAATAACACCTTTCATGATCTTTTCGCCAAAGTGAAGCCGTTCATATGAGGTCCAGCGTCCTCCGTGTATCTCTTACTAGCTTGCACGCCTCTTGAGCATCGACCGTCTCAATAAGCCTGTGCGGAGTCGCCCGGTACCTGACTTCCCGTTCGAAAAGAAATGATTTGCTAGTCTTCGAAGTGTCTTCTTCTGGATGTTGGTTATGCCTTCTGGATATTCTTCTGCTTTGAGGTACCTTTTGATGTCATGGTACCATGGATTGCCGTCTGTTTCTTCGTCTATATGGGAGCAATAAGCCGGCTGCTCCAGCACACTCACTGTGATTGGATCGATGTAATTCTTGTCCGGATGCTGAATCATGGAGGATAAGGTTGCGATCGTCGGTAATTCGTTACGGATCCTCGGAACATGCCTAAATTCTATGTGGCTGAACCTCTTCTGTAATTCCTTCACGCAAAATAGGTAGGGAAGTATCTTCATATTCTTGGTTGCTGTCACGACCCGAACCCGGATCCGTGACCGATGCCTTAACCCGGGCACCCTAGTGACACAACATCAGAGAAAACCAGCGGAATGTAAACTCAAGATAAACAACCATTAAGATATAGAATAGTCTAGCCCAATGGCTAACGAAAAGTACATAAACCGACGATTACATCCTTAGACCAAGTTCGACAAGACTACAGCCTCACAGAATGAATAACACTATGACGGACAGGGCCCGCCATACCCCGAATGTACAAAAGTCTACAACCTCGGGAATCGTACCAAAAGCGAGGCCTCGGAGAAATGGAGCCTTAGAGAACAGAACCATGATCCTAAGAGTGCGGATCGGCAAGCTATGAACCTCGACTGCGGCATGAACGCGGCCGAAGGAGGTCGATCTGGCGTGTACCAAATATGCGGCTGGAAAATCGTAATAATATCATAAGTCAAAATATAATTTGGAGTTATAGGCGAAAATCAGTTTACCTTGCCGCATGCCTTACTAACATAGGAAGTAACAAGTATAAGTTTTATAGCGTAAAAATAGGAGGCTCGCGATCAAAGCGAGTACCTCGCGAAGTAGTATCATTAAGCAATCCTACTCGCGGGACTATTTCACCCGCATAGGTCCTGTGGACCCGCGTGAGTCATCCGCCTCGTCATAGGACTATTTCACCCGCGTGGGACTATTTCACCCGCATGGATCCCGTGGATCCGCGTGAGTACCATCGCGTGCTCGCGTGGGACTATTTCACCCGCATGGATCCTATGGTCGGATCCGCGTAAGTCTGGCGCGCGCTCGCATCATGGGTAGCAAATCCATGACATAAATAATAAACCATCCTATTGGAGCATACCCGTGGGCCACCCATCGTGTCAGTATGTCCAAAGGAAAATAACAAGAATAACCCGGGGTTTACCCGTAATAATATATATATAACATAGCTCATCCTATATCATACATACATAAGCACTACCGCCTATCATATCATAACATAAGCCTTCTACCTATCATATCATATCATAACATAAGCAAGTTAAGAAAATACCCTAACTTCTTATTAACATTATTAATATATCCTCTCTCATTTTAGTATACCTAAGGCACCAACATGTCTTTTAATAGAAAATCCGGGAATTTAACCCGAGTACCATGTACTTCTAACCTTTTAAGAAATAACTCCTTTTATACAAAAATTCCAAGATACTAATCACCATAGTATCAAGTTACGATTTCTTTTCAAAGCAAGTCACATTTCCTTTTAAAACTATCTCAAGCTTCTAAATTAAGTGACTTCATTTCTTGTAAAACCTTAGGCAATTCATGCCTTAAAACCATTTTCCTTCCACAAGTTCAAATCATCAAAACCTTTCTCCATTAAACTTTCACAAACTAATATAACCAACTCCCCATAAAGCCGTTATATTAGAGTTAAATAATAGTAAAACACATTCCCTTAAGTCCAAGGGATTTTTATACTTTTCTTTTAAAACGAAGCAAGTATCAAATACTTATAACAAACGAAGATTTCCAAATCTTGTACGTCTACCGTACTACATAGGTGAAACTAATCATGCTCAAGAGATAGGAAAGCTCCACATACCTTTTCGGTCAATCCACAAGCTAAGTCCCAAATACCGCACGTAGTATGTCAACCTAAAATGACCATAATACGTTTATCAATCTCTAATTACAATGCAGAATTTTCCAAGTTTAAAGTCACCAATTTCCTATGGAAAATTGGGCAGCATTTCCTTTGTTTCTACATACTTTGCCACCGTTTCCAATGCCGATTTTTAACACTCAAATGCCACATTTAAGGCCCAACATCCAACCAACACAAAGGGGATTACACACCTAAACTTGGGTGTGTAAAATTCTGCCCCATAAGTTATAACAACTAACCCAACAAGTCTAATGTAGTATTTAGGCAACAACATGCTCATAAAATCCCCCAAACCAATTCTTTCATAATCAAACCCCATTTCTTACATGCAACTACTCTAAGTGCATTTTTTTCCAACTACAAGTTCTTCCTATTAAACATGCAACGCCTTGATACCAACTACAAGAGAAGAAATGTTACCTTGAGTTTTAGCCAAACTTAATCCAACACCTTGCTAGCCTTTTTCTCCAAGAACACCACCACAATAGTCTTCACAAGCTTGTAATAACCTTTCCTTCCTATTACACTTTTGATTTTTCCTTAGGCTAGAATTCCTCTTGGGAATTTAGAGAGAAGGATGAGCTTTTAATTTAGAGAGAGATGGAGTGTAAAGATGAAAAGTTGAATGAAATGACCAAGCCTTGGTCAATATAATGCATGTGAGAAAATCGGATGGGGACACTTGTCACCCTCGTGGCCTCTTTAAAACAAAAATCGGACTTTAAGTTTTTCGCCCAAAATTCCGCCTCGGCGCTTCCTGCTTCCGTGCGCCGCGACTCTGCGGACACTCGGAACTTTAGCGCGCGGCACGATTCCGGGCCGCGGCATGAATTCCTGCCTTGGCGCGCGCGCCTCGCCTCGTGGCCCGTGCGAGGCCCTGACCAAGTTTTACGATTCGAGTCCTAACTCCTTCCGCATGGCCCCATACGCCCGGCCTGAACCACGAGGTCTAACATTCTCCCCGCGAAACATTCGTCGAATGTTCTTCTACAACACCTGAAAACACAATATAAACATATCTTCTTAACTATTCCTTAGCAAATAAGAATGCTCCGAGCCACAACATTACTCAAGCATAATCAACCAAATTAACACCAATCGGTAGGAAAAGGGGTTACGGAGGTATAGGGAATAAGTGTGGGTATTTCTTCATCATATCATCCTCCGCTTCCCACGTCATCTCTTCTATGTTCTCGTTCGCCATAAAACCTTGTGGAAGCCACCTCCTTCGTCCGTAGTCGTCTAACTCGACGATCGAGTATCGCTATGGGACTCTCCTCATACGACAACTCCTCTGTCACTGGATATCCTGAATCGGGTGCACTCTAGATGGATTTCAACGCATTTAGTAACATAGACACGTGAAAAGCTGGATGTAGCCTCGAGATCGGACGGCAGATCCAACTCATAGCAACCTTGCCCACTTTCTGACAATCGTCACGACCCGATGTACCTTGGGCCGTTTCCTTCCTCCCAAATCTCATCACACCCTTCATGGGTGACACTTTCGAAAGACCCGATCCTTGACCTCAAACTCTAAGTGTCGGCCGATGATGCGCATATGATTTACATCGACTGCGGGCGCGATAACCGCTCTGGATAAGCTTCACCTTATCCACTGCTGAACCAAATCTGGCCCGATTAAGCGCACTTCTCCCACTTCAAACCAACCTATCGGTGACTGCACTTCTCCCGTATAAGGCCTCGTAAGCGTCGTCGAACACTAGAATGGTAGCCGTTGTTATAAGCAAACTCCATAAAAGGTAAATGATCCTCGGCTACCGAAATCAATAACACAAGCCCGCATATCCTCGAGTGTGCGGATAGTGCGCTCGGCCTGTCCGTCCGTCTCGAGGATGAAGCGCCGTCTTGAGACTCACTGTGTCCTAATCCTTACGGAAAGACCTCGGAAGTTAGCCGTGAACCGGGCTCTCTATCTCGATATAATCGACACGGGACTCGTGCGATCTCACAATCTCTCTAATATATAATCGGCATAGTCCTTGGCTGAAAATGTCGTCTGGTGGAAGAAAGTGGGTGATTTTCGACTGTCAACAATAACCCAAATGGAATCATGTCTCCTGCGGGTGCGAGGTAACCTGTAATAAAGTCCATGTTGACCACCTCCCACTTCCACATCGGAATATCAATAGCTGTAATAGCCCACGCTTCGGTGCTCAACCTTAACTCGCGTGACAATTAGGACATGGGCAACAAAACCGCCACGTCCTCTTCAAACCATCCCACCAATACATGCACGAGGTCATGGTACATCTTAGTCGACCGGATGAATCGAATAACGAGCTTTGGGTGCCTCACGAGAATCTGCGGCGAAGTCTGCGCATCAGGAACACCAATCGGCCGCAAACCTTAGCACCCGTCCGGTGCTACCTCAAATAGACTCTTCTCTTCCGGAGAGGCTGCGTCGATGCCGTACCAAAATCGGATCCTCATCGCCGCCTCTTCACCTCCTTGGCGATGGAAGACTCGGCCTCTCGAACCGAATTCGTTACCACGGAATCAACCAAACGAACCCGAGGCTTGCTGGCGGTGTAACTCTCGGACCGTATCCTTCTTCCCTGCACCGACGGACTACCCATCATCTGCGACTAAGGGGCATACGCAACTCATTGGCCTTCCCGGGTGGTATAGGATATCAATATCACAATCCTTAAGTAGCTCCAACCACCGTCTGCGCGAAATTCAGTGCCTCGATCGAAGATATACCGGAGTTTCCTGTGGTCTACGCAAATATCCACATGAAATCTATATAAGGAAATTGCCTCCAAATCTTCAAGGTACGATTAACTGCCGCCGACTCTAAATCGTGAGTAACGTAATTCCTTTCTTGCTTCCCTAACCGTCGGGAAACATAAGCTCTAACCTTATCGTGTTGCGTCAGCACACAACCTAGCCCAACACCCAACGTGTTACAATAATACCCTAACCCTCTAGTCTCTCAAGAGGTTAGAATCATAGTCGTGGTCAACTTCTCTTCCAATAACTGGAAGCCTCTCTTGCATTTGCAAAATATTCGAGCATCCTTAATCTCAGTTATGGTTCCTGTTTCCATTTCTCTGTTGCAACCAAACTTGGTTACTATACTTGGATCTGATTCCTTTGCTTGCCGCATGGCTAAGACTTCCTGCCAATCACAATTTAGGGGGAAGACTTCCTTGATCTTGTCAAGTAGTAATCCTATTATCCTCTCATTTCGTAGAGCTTATAGTCGATGTTCAACCTCGATTCACGGTATTACATAATCCATGACTTGTCAAGATTTCTTATCGTTCAGTGTCTACTCGTCTTTCCTTTATAAGTTAATTCAAGTTGTCACGGGTCCTTTACCTCTCGTATTCTCTTACTATCTTTCTCGTCGATGCAGGATGCTACTACCTTCCCTCGAGGTGTTCCTACGCCCATTACCTACTAATGGTCTTACACTAGTTCGGAGTAGCGTATGCCGTGCAACTTACATAACCATAGTTGTATTCTCTTTTATCCTTTTGGTCATAACCTACCTTATGCTTATTAATAGTAAAGTGTTTCTAATTTGATCCATAATCGCGATTTCAAACATGTGTACTACCTTCATTTTTCTTACGACACTTCCTGACCGTTTCGTGGCGTCGTTCTTAATTACCCCCATAATACTTTTTCCACGGTTATCTAAAGCGTAACTTATGGCATAGCGATCGAAGACCTACAGTCTCATCGCCCGTCTAACTACGTGGGTACACATAACCCCATGTCGTAAGACTATCCTTTTATGTATGGAGAGAACTTATCTCCCTTCAATAAACTTTCCTTGGTGTCACAACCCTAATCACGCGTCCTCTCGTGGTCTGTAAATATCTAATCATTACGCGCGCCTTAAAATCGTGTAGATTTTCAAAACCTACCAAAGATGCCCTCTTCTTTCGTCGGCGCCGTACTTATTTTATTCTTGCCTTGCACATTTCCTTGAAATTATCCAGGAAGGTCGTGGGCGACCGCCACACCAAACCAACTCCAAGTACCTCGAGGAACTTAACATAAATTCCTTCAAATTCAAGTATTACTTACTTTCTGCGTCAATTTTTTCCCAACGAACAAGTCACACAAACTTATTAAAAACAATGATGCCAAAGAAGGAAGGATAATTCATCGTTACTACCACTTCCTTCCTCTCCACTCGATGGCAAACTGCAGGAAAATTGGTACCGAATCAATCTCTTACGTAGTCCACGTTGGCATAACATGAGGCCAACTAGCCCGTCTTCATAATGACCTCGGCGTCGTCATAGGCTCTGCTAGGGTCAAGCGACTATATCGTTCTTGTGATTATTATCGCCCGCTCGGCTACCACAACACTCGCGGGTGTGGTTACCCCAATAAAGGTTCATGGATTACGGCCATTTCTTTCACACTTGGTTGCTCACTTCACCGGTCGTACTCTTTTCCGTACTTCCAAACTTATTCTAGCTTACGTCATAACTTCCATAATAAAGGCGCCTTGATCTTGGAGTTACTAAGTTAAAACAATATAAGGTCATTTCGCTCATGACACGGTTAGGTGGGATACGTCTGCGAACTCGTAAAATGATTAATTAGACTCGGCGCGTACCTGCGTGACCTGTCGCGTGGCGGGACTACTATCAGTGATCCCACCCCATGGCGGGTATACTAACTTCTCGTAATACCATAGTCGTGTCGTCTTGGTCACAACAACCATTACTTACTCCACACGGATCCCGTCCGTACTATCCTCTTAAGCGTACCACGTGGCTTAATTTACAAACATAGTCTCCCATTGGGCCCTTAATTAAGTTTCTTAAGGTTCCATTACTTTTCCGACAACTCATCGTCTCTAATTTTCTCAAACTAGCACGTAAAACCTCGATGAGAGTTCCTTAACTGCTCATACCTCCCGGTACCTATTTAGTCCTTACGAATCACGGTAATCTAAAATCATTCTTGGCAACACGTATGTGATCCTCATACGTAAATCTGTATGTTGTATGTCACTGATACCAACTATACTACAAGTATTACCAACGGATACTGATCCACATAATCTTCTCTGGTCATTCTTTCGCCGTGGCTGCGAAACACCATAACTTTGTTAGGGAGAGACGACCTAACCACGCGACTCTATCGCACGATCTTAGAGTGAGAAGAAATGAAACCAATCCTAAATATCCTGCGACCTCACGATTATAGATGTGGTGCACAACACACGATAATCAAGACTACCTAGATACGGCACGTAGACTCTTTCAGAGGATTAAGCGCTCGATACCACTTTTGTCACGACCGAACCGGATCGTGGCCGGTGCCTTAACCGGGCACCCTAGTGACACAACATCGAGAAAACCAGCGGAATGTAAACTCAGATAAACAACCATTAAGATATAGAATAGTCTAGCCCAAATGGCTAACCCAAAAGTACATAAACGACGATTACATCCTTAACGAACCAAGTTACGACAAGACTACAGCTCTAAGAATGAATAACACTATGACGGACAGGGGCCCGCCATACCCACTGAATGTACAAAGTCTACAACCTCGGGAATCGTACCAAAGGCGAGGCCTCGGAGAAATGGAGCCTTAGAAGCCGGCAGTGATCCTAAGTGCGGATCGACAGTTATGAACCTCAACTGCGGCATGAACGCGGCCGAAGGAGGTCGATCTAACGTGTACCAAATATGCGGCTGGAAAATCGTAATAATATCATAAGTCAAAATATAATTTGGAGTTATAGGCGAAAATCGGTTTACCTTGCAGCGTGCCTTACTAACAATGAGAGTAACAAGTATAAGTTTTATAGCGTAAAAATAGGAGGCTCGCGATAAAAGCAGGTACCTCGCCCGTAGTATCATTAAGCAATCCTACTCACGGGACTATTTCACCGCATAGGTCCTGTGGACCCGCGTGAGTCATCCGACCGTCGTAGGACTATTTCACGCGTGGGACTATTTCACCCGCATGGATCATGTGGATCCGCATGAGTACCATCGCGTACTCGCATGGGACTATTTCACCCGCATGGATCCTATGGTCCAGATCCGCATGAGTACAAGCGCCGCACTCGCATCATGGGTAGCAAATCCATGGCATAAATAATAAACCATCCTATTGGAGCATACCCGTGGGCCACCCATCGTGTCAGTATGTCCAAAGGAAAATAACAAGAATAACCCGGGGTTTACCCGTAATAATATATATATAACATAGCTCATCCGGCTATCATACATACATAAGCACTACCGGCCTATCATATCATAACATAAGCACTACCGGCCTATCATATCATAACATAAGCACTACCGGCTTATCATATCATAACATAAGCGAGTTAAGAAAATACCCTAACTTCTTATTAACATTATTAATATATCCTCTCTCATTTTAGTATACCTAAGGCACCAACATGTCTTTTAATAGAAAATCCGGGAATTTAACCCGAGTACCATGTACTTCTAACCTTTTAAAAAATAACTCCTTTTATACAAAAATTCCAAGATACTAATCACCATAGTATCAAGTTACGATTTCTTTTCAAAGCAAGTCACATTTCCTTTTAAAAGTATCTCAAGCTTCTAAATTAAGTGACTTCATTTCTTGTAAAACCTTAGGCAATTCATGCCTTAAAACCATTTTCCTTCCACAAGTTCAAATCATCAAAACCTTTCTCCATTAAACTTTCACAAACTAATATAACCAACTCCCCATAAAGCCGTTATATTAGAGTTAAACAATAGTAAAACACATTCCCTTAAGTCGAGGATTTTTATACTTTTCTTTTAAAGCGAAGCAAGTATCAAATACTTATAACAAGCGAAGATTTCCAAATCTTGTCGTCTACCGTACTACAGTACAACTAATCATGCTCAAGAGATAGGAAAGCTCCACATACCTCTTGGTCGATCCACAAGCTAAGTCGATTTACCGCACGTAGTATGTCAACCTAAAATGACCATACGTTTATCAAGCTCTAATTACAATGCAGAATTTTTCCAAGTTAAAGTCACCAATTTCCTACGGAAAATTGGGCAGCGTTTCCTTTGTTTCTACATACTTTGCCACCTTTTCCAAGGTCGATTTTTAACGCTCAAATGCCATGTTTAAGGCTCAACAACCAGCCAACACCAAGGGAATTACACACCTAAACTTTGGTGTGTAAAATTCAGCCCCACAAGTTACAACAACTAACCCAACAAGTCTAATGTAGTATTTAGGCAACAACGTGCTCATAAAATCCCCCAAACCAATTCTTTCATAATCAAACCCCATTTCTTACATGCAACTACTCTAAGTGCATTTTCTTCCAACTACAAGTTCTTCCTATTAAACATGCAACGCCTTGATACCAACTACAAGAGAAGAAATGTTACCTTGAGTTTTAGCCAAACTTAATCCAACACCTTGCTAGCCTTTTTCTCCAAGAACACCACCACAATAGTCTTCACAAACTTGTAATAACCTTTCCTTCCTATTACACTTTTGATTTTTCCTTAGGCTAGAATTCCTCTTGGGAATTTAGAGAAGGATGAACTTTTAATTTAGAGAGAGATGGAGTGTAAAGATGAAAAGTTGAATGAAATGACCAAGCCTTGGTCAATATAATGCATGTGAAAATCGGATGGGGACACTTGTCACCCTCCCATGGCCTCTTTTAAAACAAAAATCGGACTTTAAGTTTTTCCCCAAAATTCCGCCTCGGCGCCGCTGCTTCCGTGGCGGCGGCCGCAATCTGCGGACACTCGGAACTTTAGCGCGCGGCCGATTTCGACGCCGCGGCCGTAATTCCACTGCGCGCGCGCGGCGCCACGCCTCGCGCCGCGCTGAGGCCCCTGACCGAAGTTTTCTGATTTCGAGTCATAACTCCTTCCGCATGGCCCCATACGCACGGCCTGAACCACGAGGTATAACAGTTGCCCATTCACCTTGTACCTGATGGATCAGTAAGTCTGAATCGCCTATGACCAGCAACTCTTGTATGTCCATATCTACGGCCATTCTGAGCCCCAATATGCAAGCTTCATATTCCGCCATATTGTTGGTGCATGGAAATCTGAGCTTCGCGGAAATCGGATAATGCTGACCTGTTTCTGAAACCAAAACTGCTCCAATGCCGACTCCTTTGAAATTTGCCGCTCCATCGAAAAACATCCTCCAACCCGGGTAATCCTCTGAGATATCTTCTCCGACAAACAATACCTCTTCATCAGGAAAATAGGTTCGAAGGGGCTCGTACTCCTCATCGACTGGGTTCTCAGCAAGATGATCAGCTAATGCCTGTCCTTTTACGGCTTTCTGCGTGACGTAGACGATGTCAAACTCGCTCAACATAATTTGCCATTTCGCTAGTTTTCCGGTGGGCATGGGCTTCTGAAGGATATACTTAAGCGGATCCATCCTCGAAATAAGATAAGTAGTGTATGCTGATAGATAATGCCTGAACTTATGGGTGACCCAAGTTAATGCTGTACAAATGCGTTCAGTGAGTATAACGAGCTTCATATGCTGTGAACTTCTTACTCAAATAGTATATGGCCTGCTCCTTTTTCCCTGTTTCATCGTGTTGCCCCAACACGCATCCGAAAGCATTTTCTAACACAGACAAATAGAGTAGCAAAGGTCTCCCCGGTTCTGGAGGTACTAGAACTGGCGGATTAGAAAGGTATTCTTTGATTCTGTCAAAAGCCTGTTGGCAATCTGTTGTCCACTTGGTAGCTGCATCCTTTTTCAATAATTTGAATATCGGCTCGCATATCACGGTAGACTGGGCTATGAACCTGCTGATGTAGTTGAGGCGGCCAAGGAAGCTCATCACGTCCTTTTTGCTTCTCGGAGGAGGTAACTCTTGGATGGCTTTTATTTTCGAGGGGTCCAGCTCAATCCCCCTTCTACTCACTATAAAACCCAACAGCTTCCCAGCGGGAACGCCAAATGCACACTTTGCCGGATTCAGTTTCAGGTTATATTGTCTTAGCCGCTCGAAGAACCTCTTCAAGTTTGCCAAATGGCCCTCCGCTTTTCGCGATTTGATGATGACATCGTCTACATAGACCTCAATTTCTTTATGAATCATGTCATGGAAAATGGTAGTCATTGCTCTCATGTAGGTGGCGCCCGCGTTCTTGAGACCGAACGGCATAACTCGATAATAGTACACCCCCCACGGGGTAGTGAATGCTGTCTTTTCTGCGTCCTCTTCTGCCATAAGGATCTGATGATAGCCAGCGATCGGCGAGCATCGTAGTTCATGCTTCGCACAATTATCGATGAGTATATGGATGTTTGGAAGAGGAAAGTCATCCTTCGGGCTGGCTCTGTTGAGGTCTCTGTAATCCACGCAGACTCGGACCTTTCCATCTTTCTTCTTTACCGGCACGATATTTGCTAACCAAGTAGGATACTTTGCAACTCGAATTACCTTTGCCTCAAACTGTTTAGACACCTCTTCTTTGACCTTCAAACTCATGTCTGGTTTGATCTTTCTCGGCCTTTGTTTTACGGGGAAATAAGATGACTCAATAGGTAGCCTGTGTGCGACGATGTCTGTACTCAAACCTGGCATGTCCTCATGACCAAGCAAACACATCGATTATCTTGTTTGGGAGCTCAATTAATTCTTTCTTCTGTGTGACGTTTAGGTGGGCGCTGACTCTAGTCTCTTTCACGGTTCCCTCATCGCCTAAGTTTATTAACTCTGTTTCTTCCAAATTTGGTTTAGGCCTATTCTCAAAGTTTTCCAGCTCTTGGCTAAGTTCTGATTGCGGACATTCCTCTTGTTCCTCGGGGTTATGCTCGTCATTTGAACTTTGTTCGTTGGTCTCATTACATGTCATATTCGCGTTATCAACAGGTTTATTAATATGATCATTTGAAAGAAAAATGCTTAAAGAATTTAATTTTAACACAAACAAAATCTTTTAAAAAGCTGCAAAAATGTCCTGGAATTTATGATGAAAGTAAAATTGCGAGATTAAAAACATATTAAGAATCATAAATGCATGTCTGTTTTCTTTCTAGATAAAAAGGTCACACTGCTAGAACTAATCATAAATTCTACCAAGCTTCTCGGACGGTCAGGACAGGGGTGCAAGTCCAATTATTCAGGCTGTATCCATGCTCTGCATCCCGAATGGTGAGCTCCTCCTTGTGATCTCCTGCGATCATGCAACAATCTGCTTCATCATCACCTATGAACAGTTACGGAACCCTACCGCAAGATCATCCGGGTCATCTTCTCGGCATCCGGATGGTGTAGGCTTTGTGAATGGTGACTCGAGGCGGAATGGGCGCGAGCGAGGAATGTATCCCTTCTTCCGGAGGTTCGTGGTCACCAAATCCTTGAAGTGCTGTGGTACCCCAAACCAAAAGTGTCTCTCTTCCCAAACAACCGGATAGGTTACGTGATCCCTTCATCGACTCAAGACCTCTGCCGGGCTCGTATCCATTTCTTAACATTTCTTGGCCACCATTTTGAGAGAACGTGGCGGTGAATGGCCGGACCCTACTTGCTCTCTTGATCTCATTAATATGAAAAACCGAACCATCCGACTGTTTCACGTCTTCTATGACAGGGATTGCATAATCAGTGTTGATGCTTCCCTTTTTATCTCCAAATACTACCACTTCACTGTGATTCCATATAAACTTTAGGCACTGATGCAAGGTGGACGGGACTACACCAGCCTCATGGATCTACGGCCTTCCTATCAACAGGTTGTAACATGTAGCAATATCCAATATTTGAAATTCCACAACGAATTCTGCAGGTCCGATCCGTAGTGTGAGGTCCATTACGCCTTCGACCCCCCTATGGACTCCGTCGAAACCTTTGACACTGATATGACTTTCACGAATTTTCTTACAGTCTGCCCCCAATTTCAACAGTGTCGTCATGGGACAAATGTTGACGGCTGAGCCTCCATCAATCAGCACTGTTGAAACAATCTTGTCTGCGACTTGGATGGTGATATTCAATGCAAGGTTGTGTCTGACGCCCTCAGCGGGTAACTCATCATCGTGAAAGGTGATTCTGCGGGCCTCTAGTACCTGTCCGACCAAAGCTGCCAAGTTCCCGTCTGTTGTACCCTCCGGAACGTATGCATCCTTCAACACCTCCATCAATGCGATCTGTGTGAGGCGTAATGCATTAACAATGAAAGTAGAAATATGCGCTGAGGTTTTCTTTAAGCGCTCTCTGACGGAATACTCTTTAGTGGGCATCTTCCTCCAAAACTCCTCGACTTGACCTGTCACGGGCTTCTTTGCGGTGCCTCCTGGCTGCCTCTATAGGTGTGTAATACCTCGCGACACAGTTATACTGCGGTGACTTCATGACCCGCTTCCCACTTTCTCTGCGATCCATCTTGATCGGTGGCCCTTCGGCGCTGAACAAGCGTGATTGAACCTTTATGTCTCGGCGGTGCCCTTTCCAACTCAAATCACGCTTTCTTTCGAGATTGGTGGCGAGGCGGCAGCGAAGGTTCGACTCTTCCTCACTTCGAACGATCGGATGGTTCCCTCAAGTTGTATTCCTCATCTAGGGTTATCAAGTGCATTGGCGTTGCGTGGTTTGGCAAGGGATTATCATGCACGTTTGGGCGAGATCCTTGGTGAATTACTCCTTTCTTTGATCAACTCTTGATTTTGTCCACGAGGTGTAGCTTCCGTGTCATGCCTCGGCTATCAGAGTGATACGCACAACGCTTATTCTCATCATACCATCTTGGGATAGGGCTAGGAATCCTCCCTGGAATTGGTTGGATCAAACCTGCAGCTCGCAGTCTTTCGTATATCTGGGTATGGGTTCAGCCAGTGGGGTGCGGGTTCTGGATGGTCTTCCTTCAAAATTCGTATTTAGTGCAGGCGCATTGGGTGCTCTATGTTGTTGGCGGGCTTGATGGGCGGGTTGATGCGGGGCCGGATAAATGGGTGCTTGGGAAGCGTTATATATGGGCTGTGTGTGGTAGCTGGGGTGTGGGGCAGGTGTATAGTGAGGTGTAAAGTTTTGGCTGCTTGTGTGGTAGTATGGGGTCTGGTAGGATGGGTTTTGGTATGTTATGAATGCTTCGGGTTTGCGTTCTTGTATGAGCATGGAAGAAATCGTCTCTTTCTTCCGAAGTACCGATCGTCCCCGATCGAATTGCCTTATTGGTTGCTGCCAATCGCTAGATTCGTGATCTGCCGGTTTAATACCTGCCTACGAAATCGCCCATTCTGACAACCTCCGCAAAATTCCGCCCGATGACGCTTATCATCCGCTCATAGTAGGTTGCGTCCTTCAAAGATTGCACGAACAGTGTGGTCATCTCACTCTCCACCATGGGTGGTTGTACCTTTGCTGCCTCTGAACGCCACCTCATGGCGTACTCGCGAAAGTCTCCGTAGACTTCTTTTCCAACTTCGAGATAGAACACATCCCGGTTTACGTGTTAAATCCGAACCGCTCCACAAAGTCTTGAGCCAATGCATTCCAACTATGCCATTTACGCGGATCCTGGCTAGTGTACCAATCTATTGCCTCGCCGGTTAAGCGAATGAACAACTTCGATGATGGCTTTGGGTTCTTCCCTACCGATTAACTTGTCGCAATATGATCTCAAGTGTGCGCGAGGATTTCCTTCCCATCAAATAAATCGAACTTGGCACCTTATATCCCGGCTGGCGGTTCCACATCCGGATGCATGCAAAGATCTTCATAATCTAGTCGCCCGTGACCTTTATCCGATCGCGTGCCATGGCGGTTCTTTCGGGATGTGAATCTCGGGCTACGTCATCGTCCATTCGCTCGGACTTCCCTTTCCATTTCTTCGTAATGATCCACTTCGGTGAAGCGCGGGGAAGGTAAAGGTTGGGTTTCATTGTGTAAGTTAGGTATGCGGGTGGTTTCTTTGAAATTGGCGGTGGGTATGGTGCGTGGGCATTGGTTGGCTTGGCGATTAGGGTGATTATGGTGAAGTGAGTAGGCGGAGGCGGAGTACGTGGGCGATGGGAGGATCATTTTGAAGGTGAGGTTGATGATTGGGTGGGCGGGCGATTGGGTCGATGGCGGCGGCCTTTGTGGGAGTTTTGGGAGTGGTGGTGGAGGTCGATGCGGGGTGGTGCGAGGTAGTGGCCGCTGCTCTGGCATAGGGGTATTCAAACCGATGGATAGGTTGGTCGATTCGTAGCCTCTCCATCTCAACTGCGATATCGACAATCATTGCGGCGGTGAGCAATACATTCTTTCTGACTGGTGATATTCCTCCTTTCTGAAGTTTCTGTTTCGCTGACAGGAATAATTCCCAAACCGTTCGGCTCAGACGCCCCTGAGCCAGTCATATCGTCATTTCTTGCCTTGGATCTGGTGAAGTGTGGATGCTCCGACATTTGTTGAGTCAAATACGAACCGACCCTTTGGGAAGATGATAAATCTTTCTAAAAAGATGCAACAAACGGCGTTAGCATAAGAACATAATTTGCAAGTATGTAGCAGATATATTGCACACAGCACATCCAAACGTTTCCTAATATGCAAGGGGGGACCTCTTTGTGCCAGAGGTAGGCCTAAACGTCATATATGCAAAGTCATGTTAGATGCACTGAGCCGTTGTATCGAAATGCCTTTATTGGAAATAAAGTTAATTGAAATGATACTTTAAAGAAAAACAATGAAAATCTCAAACTAAATAACTCTGTTGTCATTTGTGATAGTGAAGCTTAGGTCTTCTTTGGTATAGCCCACTGCTGTTCCAAGTATTGTCTTGCATCGTGCATTAGGGCCCACGTATGCGGGGTGATGACCTTCTCCTCGAGTTGATTATTCTTCATTCTATTGCTTGTGTCCATGTCGCCGAAACCTTGCTCTCTTGGGTGTAGGTTGGGTTGATGTGATCCTCTTGCGGCCGTATGCGATACTCGGTGTGTGCCACGCTTGTTCATCTCCGATGTCTATTTTGTTAATGTCGTCCCATTCTTTCAAAATTTGTCTAGCTCGAGGCCTGATAAAGTGCGGTCCAAATGTAACCCAAAACTCCCGTGTCCGTCGGAGTGGGATTATCATTCTTGGCGAATTGTCGGTCTTGGCGTAGGGGAGCGTACGGTTGCAGACCTTTTAGACCAATAAGCTCAATATAGTACAATTCTTTACCACGTATAAAGGCTCCAGCCTTGTGAGGGAGCAAAGGGTATTTCCACTGGATCGATCACGAGTGCGGGATGTCAAAAACTGTACCAATCTTTGGCGCCGGCCAGGACACAAACCGCTTTCGTCTGTCATAGAAGGCATCGATCTTATAAGATCTTGTTGAAACAAACATCCGTCATATTTGACCGTTGGTAAAGATGCTCCATGGCCCATATTTGTAAGATAAGATTGCAACCTTCAAAGAAGTTTGTTTGGCCTCTTTTGCACTTCCCAAAAACTCGGAATATCTCTGCCAAAATCATAGGAACTAAAGTGGGTTGTCTTGTAGTCGATTCCCTCGAAAAGTGACCTGGCTACGGAACATATGCAAGTATTTATCTTGCCATATTCAAGAGGAAAAATCAAGGTGCCAAGTAAAGCGACAGTGAATGCAATAGGTCGCCTGTTTTGCCAATGGCGTAGAGTGCGTAAATTACATTTTGCATGTCTTGTAGCGTTATTACGTCCATACCTCTCGTAATGATAGTCAAGAGACACCCAGTTGTTCTCGAAGCAACGCAATTCCTTAGTATTCTTGAGACCCATGTAGCGGAGAAATTTCTTCCCTGATTGGCTGTTGGGAATAATCTGTTTTCTACCTTGGTAAACTAGACTGGTGAAATAATGCATTTCTTCCAATGTAGGAGTGATTTCGAAATCCTTGAACACAAGCGACTGCATGCGGATCCCAAACCGGATCAAAGCTCGGATCAAATGCGGATCTGGCGAAATACCAAATAGTGAGATGAGACACCCCAACTTCTTCCTAATCATAGTCTGACTGCTGATGTCGAAATCCTCCCACCATACTCTTAGCTTGTTAGGAACTCCGCTAACCATTCTTATATGATCCATGTTATGATACAAATGCTAAAAAATAAAATAAAAAAAAACTTGTTATTTCCAACTTTGGGCATGTCTTTTGGCTTGGATAAATCTATCATGATTATGCGACACATTATATGCTGGTTGGTCGTTGGGTTGAGAAACCCGTCGATGAGCTTGGTGTCTTCCTAATTGTGGTGTCGATGCCAAGGACCGATCCACCTAAGGTAAATCGTGCGATGCCTAAAATAAGGGTGGTATAGCTCATCTTAAGTTTCTAAGATTTGGCTTTTCTAGGCCTTGAGTTCAGGCGGACAACTCGAGTGAGAAGGCTGCGACCACCGGTTGGGCCGGATTCTCGCGCAAAATACCAACTCTCTTAAATGTGGGTGTTTGAAAGAAATTTGCAGTCTTGCGAAAGCACACGCGTGTTGTGTGTGATAGTGTGAATTTTCCAGTGGAAGAAATATGAGCGGAATGCGGTTTAAGGAAGCGGTAAAAACAAATAGCAATTAAAACAGTTAAACATACAAAATTAAGCGAGCAATTTTAAGGCATTTAAAACAAACAAATAAAGCTAAGCAATAATAAACCTAGGTTTGTTATGGTCAAGAACCTAAAATCCCCAGCAGAGTCGCCATTTCTGTCGCGCCCTTTTTCGACCGCGGCATTTATTAAAAAGCGAACTCTGCTCAAAATGCAAAAATGTTAGAAAAATAAATAATAAAATGCTGAAAGGTTTAAGAGGCTTAAAGGTTTTAAAAATGCTAAAAGGATGCTAAAATTGCAAAAGATGCTAAAGTTTAAAAGGGTGCTAAAATGCTAAAGGGTTGCTAGAATGCTAAGGGTTCGCGGAGTCGCCACCTAATTAATTGGGTGAATTAGGACACCTAAATGTTTAACTAGTTTGAAGTAAAACATTAACTCCATTTTAAGGGTCTGCTAAACTTAATGAGATTCTGGGTAAGGGTTCTTTATTAATCTAGAGGGAAGGGGTTAGGCACCCTCTAAGATCCGCTAACTTGCGGTTGTCCTGCCAAACCTAGGTTGATTATTATGTTAGAGAAAATGCATGTTTAAAAAGATGCTGCAAGTATTTTATAAAAGAATGCATTGCATTTTGGATAAAAGATTTATAAGACTAATGCTACAAAAATAAACGTAAAGTTTAAAAGTATGCATTTATAAAATGATGCAAAATTGATGTGGTTATTAAAGATGTGCATTTCATTTTTTTGCAAAATCGATTTGATTAATATCATGAGTATGATATAAAAATGCTATTTTTTACCATTGATAATAAGGAGATAATTTTATTATGAAATGTCATTAAGTGATTTATGAGAAAATCAATTTCTTTTGTTATGCATTAACTTCATGATTAGATATGCAATTTTAACTGTTATGCAAGAGATTAGACATGCGTGACAAGCCTAAGATAAATAACTAGAAGTGCATTTCTAATTCTAAATTACCTTACCACCTTATATGTTCAAAGACTAATTGCCCTAGATCTCCTGTTAATTACAAAGTTAGATAATAAAATTACAAGAAACAAATAAAGACATAAAAATGAGGTAAGGAGGTTAAGAGAGTAAAGGAATTGAAGCGGATGACTCCGTCCTATTTTGTTTTTCTAGGAATTGCCGAGGAGGGAACGCGATGGATGTAGATGCGGGCGCCGTTGTGAAAGTCGTGATGAGTCTCGCCATGAGACTCTTCATTTTGCTCCGATGCATTTCATGTAAAACAAAAAGGAAAAGGATTAGTGGATATAACATGAAAATACATGCATAAACAAAATATATAGATAAATAATTCATGGAAGATACGTTGTTGGGCCTCTAAGGGATTTCAAAACAAACTGTTACCTTATGCACTTAGGCAAATAAAATGTTATCCAGTACCATTTTATTAGATAGGAACCCAGAAGTGCAGTAACTGGTCATAACAATATTTAATAAATGAACTTAAACCAAACAAGATAAAGAAACTTTAAAAGCGAGAACAGCAGTATCAAATAGTTCACGCAGTCGCAGAGATAGACTAAAAGGCGTGATAAAGCAACAATTCAAGTGGGAATAAAATCGAGAATAGAGGCGGCTACTTAGCGACCCGAAAACAAGCGGTAAGGACTCAAAATGACATTAACAGAGCTAGCGGACGATATGCCCTTAAAAGCGCAGCGAAGTAATAGCAACAAGCAGTTGAGCATACGAGTGCGAGTGCGAGACAATTTAGAAGGGACAATATGCTAACACGGAGACATTTTAACACCTAAACAGACAGAAAAAGTGTATGATAAATTCAATAGAGATGTTAAACAACAGGGGTGACCAAATCAAACGTTTAAAGATAACATTTCAGCTGAACAAGAGACCAATACCTACGGAACTAACTAATAGAATTTCATAAGACGAGCATGCTTCGATATAATCAATAATATTCAGCGACATCACTTACAAAGCTCTCTTCATGCCAAATTTATATAAAATACAGATTTGTATGCTTGTTAGTAAAGATTTAAAGCTACACACACCATTCCTTTAAATCACAGAAGGTATATCAACAAATTCACCAAAATGCTTATAAACCACTAAGAAGTAATCTTAAGACACTGTTATTCACATGTCTTAAACATGTAAGGGAATGTGATTACGCATAATCAGACCTAGACCTCAAACTCCCACATGATATGACTTACAAGAAATAAAGCAAACATCACGCTATACCAAACATGCGACACTTAAACAAGTATATACATATTCCCAGTTCACCATATATCTAGGCATGGACGATCAATTAGACGGGATTGCAGATGACGAAGCAATAACAAACATCATGAAGCAGTTTGCTTAATCCTTATCATGATCCCTCTAAACAAAGCTAAATAACATTTATAGCATATTACAATGAATGTAAACTCACTCCATAGTTTAAATAAGCTAAATATGCCTAGATTAATGAAAACGAACTAACTAAACATCGGGCATTATAGTCACGAATATCAGCGGACTAACAACATGATTAATGTAAGCAAGCAATACGTAAAATACAAAGAAAATATGAAATAAATCAAGATCGAGGGGAGTTGAGTTTACCTTCTCCGGACAGCGACCCGGGGCAGCGTATCAAGTCGTCGGTCCAATCGACGGGTTTTGGGTTTGCGATGCGAATGAAAGGGACAAGGTTTGCTCACTGATTTTTTGGCTGGAATTAAAAGGGAAGGGTTCGAACTTCCTATTCGTGCTAGGCTAGTGCAGGTGGCCGCTCCCTTCTGATGCTCTGCTGTGCTCTGTCGTATTGTCCTCCCGTCTCGCTTCTCCCAGACCGCTCGTCCTCGATCAATGCTCCTGCATGTGCTTATATAGCCATGCTTTGGATTCCCCATTAGGTAAGTAGTAAGGGCTGATATCGACGCGATTTGGTGCTTGATTCGTGCGATTCGGTTATGGTAAGTTTCCGATTCTGGAAAGATTTTGCTAGTTGGCTTATGGTAAGTGAATAAAGGTTTGGGTGTGTGCAGGTAAGGAAGGTAAGTGATTAAATCGATTTGCTCGATTCGAATGGGTTCTGATTTTTGGAAGGATTTGTTTGGTTATCTATGGTAAGAAATTGTTGGCTGCGCTTGCATGGGTAAGGAAGGTTGACCAAGGTGCGCGGGTGAAGGAAAGTCCCGAATTCTCCGGCGAGAAATCCGGGCGGCGATTGAAGGAGCTCTAGGGTTTCGTCGTTTCTTTTTCTGTTGAGGACGATGGGGCTCCTGGGAAGGGCTTCTGTTGGGTCTGCGTTTTGAAGATGAAGTGAGGGATCTTTTACATGGCTTTGGTGATGAGGGAAAAGTAAAGGCTTGCGGGTGAGTTGGGCCTGATAAGGGAATGGGGCCTGGGCGTAATGGGGTTTGGGCCACGCGGGTGTGGGCTGTGGGTTAGTTGGTTAATTAAATAGGGGTATTAAGTGGGCTGCGGGTCTTGGGCAAATTTAAGGGCTGGGTAGTTAGTATTAGTTAGGTATTTAATTAGTGGGTTATTAGTGTTAGGCTAGTTAATTAATTAGCTAATTAATTCTAGGCAAGTGTATTAATAATTAATTAGTGATAACTTAAATTAACACATGTGATTAAACTAATTAGGTGCTTCATTAATCTAATTGTTATAATAAATAAATGCGGGCGTGCTATTTAATTAGTGCTTAATTTTTTAGAACGTGGCGCTATTATTTAAAATCTTATTGTTATGCATTATTGCGAAGTTAAATTAAAATTGAATTGAGTTTAGATTAAATTATTTAAATGCTAACTGCAAGTATGATATTTAGGAATTGTTTAAAGCTTTTATAAATGCGACGCTATTAAATGCATGTATTAGATTAAAATTGATTTTAAATTACAAATGATTATTAATAAATGCGGCTATGCTACCTGACACGACGTCATTGCTAAATTACTTCTTTTATGTATTTATTAATGGCGACAGGGCTTAAAATCAATTAATGCGGGCGCGGGACTCTAAGTGCTTAATACCCTACGTAAGACGCGATGTCATTATTAAAATGTTTATTTGTGCCTGTATTTATGTTTTATCGCTGCATTTTATCGTAAAAAATTATTTTACAACATTAATGTAATTCTATGGTTAATGACTGGACGGGAGGGTCAAAATTGGGTGTCAACAATCCCCGGTAGAAGCACTCCTTATAAAAAATCCTACTATGAATCTAAATTAGTGGAGACAGTAAATTTTAGATAACAAATGATACAGAAAGAAGTGGTAGATGAAAGAATAAGACCTCTTTTTTCCCTTTACGAATGGAAATGAAAGCACTTGAAGTATAGGGTAATATATGATGTCATTGTTACCCAACCTTACCCTTTTTTTGTTCATAGTTATCTAAACTCGTGAAAGCAACCTCCAGTTCCAACCCCTTCAGGTAGACCATTTATTGCGCGGTTCTCATAATAATAATAATGACAGACTAAGTCTAAAATTCTAAAATAGGACAGCCCACATATATTATTAGTATTCCCCCCAACCCCACTACTTTTTAGGACTTGAAGTTGAAGGGTGCAATGGGTATTGGGTAGTCATTTACAAAGGCAGCATGCATATATGGAAAGGAAGAAGTTAGTGGCTTGCAAAGATGATTCTTTCACTTGTGGAAAAGGGTTTTTAACAATGAGTAAGTTAGATGGATAAAAATGACGTAAAAGTAGAAAGAAAATGGACAAGTGGGCTCAATGGCTAGGGTTTTTAGGGAGGTCTTGTGAACATCATTAGCAAGTACAAGCAGAACTACCACCAATGAATTTGGTGAGATGATTGGGTATTCCTCTGAGTCTATTATTAGAATGGTTTTTTACTTTTTTTCAATAGGAAACACTTTACCCTATAGTAAATATCTATATACCACAAATCTAAATTAATTAAATTCGTAAATTTTGGCCTAATTCAACTTCAAAAGCTAGCTCGTAGGGTGAGGATTGTTCAAGTCATATAATGAGTCCATGTTTTAATTTCATATCCGACGTGAGAGCTAGTTTGTAGGGTGAGCATTGTCCAAGTCCTATAATGAGTCCATGTTCCCATTCCATATCCGATGTGAGAATCTTAACACTCCCCGCACGCCCATACCTTGTTAACTGAAGCGTGAATAATATAATTTGGGGCCCAACATCGGTGAACGAATAATTGGAATGAGTCTGATTCTGATACCATGTAAAGAATGAATCTTGGGCATAACTCAACCCCAAAAATTAGCTTGTAGGGTGAGGATTGTCCAAGTCCATATAAGGAGTCCATGTACTAATTCCATATCCGATGTGGGAGCTAGCTTGTAGGGTGAAGATTGTCCAAGTCCATATAAGGAGTCCATGTTCCCATTTCATATCCTATGTGGCTAGCGCGCAATGGCTTTCTCTGATAGGGGCTTGCTTCTTTAAGCTCCGCCCAACCTGCACGTCCAGACCTTGTTAACTAGAGGGTGAATAATATAATTTGGGGCCCAACATCGGTGAACGAAGAATTGAAATGGGTCTGACTCTGATACCATATAAAAAATTAATCTTGAGTCTAGCTAACTCAACCCCAAAAGCTGGTGAGGATTGTTCAAATCTTTATAAGAAGTCAATGTTTTCATTCCATATCCGGTGTGACACTCTTAACAAAATCAATAAATTTCTAATACTAAATAATTTTAAAAAAAATGAAAAGTAGTAGATGGACAAGTGGCCCAATATAATGCTGCAGCTAGGGTTTTAAGGGAGGTCTTACTAACATCGATAATAAGTATAACCACAATTACCATCGACGTGAGATGAGTGAGTAATATTGAGTTCGAATTCTTCAAATGAAAAAATCTTAATAAAACATGCTTTACCCTTTAGTGAGCCTATACTCACCACTAATTTGAATTAATAAGACCAATAAATTTCATATACTAGATGTTAGAAGAAAAAAATATTAAAAGTAGATGGACAATAGTGGTTTAATGGCTAGGGTTTAAAGGAAGTGTTGTTAGTATGTGTCTAGCGATTTTTTTTTTTTTTCAAGTTTAGAAATACTTTTTGGGCCAAACACAAACTTATTAAGAAGTAGAAATACTTTTTAAAAAATTCAAAAAGTGTTTCTGCATGGAAGAGAAGGAGAAACACCAAATTGATGTTTCTCCCAAGTGTTTCTTGAGAAGTCTTTTTTGCCCATTAAATGATTTTTTGGATCCATTTACCCTTTTTTTTCACAAAATTCTTTTTAATCCCATATAATATCTCCAGATAAAATAGAAATTTGAGAATAGGGTAGGGCGGGGGTAAGTAAGAAAAATATCATATATTTTTTATATATAAAAGTAACAAAAAATATGAAATCGAAATTTGAGAATGAGGTAGGACAATGCGGTGGGGTTGAGGGGGTAGGTGTGGGTAAGGGGGGGGGAGAGGTAAGAAAAAATTCACATTTTTTATAAATTGTTTATAAAAGTAAAAAATATAAAATAGAAATTTGAGAATTAGGTAAGCGGACAGGGGGGGGGGGGGTAAGAAAATAATTCATTTTTATTTATTTATTTATAAAAGTAACAAAAAATATGAAATAGAAATGAAATAGAAATTTGAGGATGAGGTAGATGTGGAGGGAGTAGGTGTGAGTAGGGCGGGGGTAGGTTTGGACATATTTGATTCATTGACTATCATATCGTCGTTACATTTCTCATGTATAATATAATATTTTTTTTATTAAATGTTGCAATTAAATATTTTTTTTTTAAATTTATTAAATTGTAAAGATATACTAATTTTTAGAAATATAGGATAGAAAAGAATATTTTAAATAGTTTTAAATCTATTAAAAGAATATTCTAGTTTCTTTGCATAAACGTGGGCCAAATAGGGAAGTGTTTCTGTTTCTCAGAAGTACTTTTATAATTATAGGACAAACCTCTGACAGATTCTCTAGAAACAATTTCTGCAAAATTAATTCTAACAACATAAATACTTTTTAAAAAATTTGGTCAAAAGACTCAAAACAGACCCTAAACATCAATAGCAAGTACAAGTAGAACTCAATATTTTTTCTAATGAGTGTGAGACACTACTACACTAATATGCTATTTGGCTCAAACATCAGAATATATATCTCTATCACTATCTCTCAAGTCTCAACTCACCATATAATCTAGGCACAAAGTCATGCTGATGGAAAGATAGATGTAAGAGATAGGGGGTGTTGTGGGGTTGGCGTTTTAATTGTGGAAGAGAGAAGTTTCTCTTTTTAGTGAAAGTGACATATAGTCCGAGCATTCCTGGTCAAAAGTTGCTTTAGCCTTAACGTTTCAAAAGGACTGACTACTTGTGAGGCAGAGGCCATCTACTGCTCGACCCGTACTGTACATACCCTCAAATTTGGGCTCTCACTTATCCACAATATGTTTTGTTGCTGTTGTCACCTTCTCTGAAATAGTTTGCTTGTCAAGTTTGGACTTGGCCACGTGTAACATCCTTAACTAGAGTGCTTTTCTAGCGGTTGAACTCAAAAGGAGTAAATTGTGTATCTTGTCTTTGCCAAATTTGAAATTTCACATCGAAATGCAAGAAAAAATTAAATTAGGGGCCTCGAAAGTATGAGTTTAAAATAATTAGGAGTGTCTTTTGTGTTAAAGCTGAAGGAGACATAATCTAAAGACCAAAAAGTACTGCCAAAGCTAATAATACCTCGACAGTTCGACCTGAATAGTTATAGACTTCAAGTTACTCACGTCTATTTGGCCAAGCTTCTGAAAAAATATTTATTTTTCAGAAGTAGTTCTGCAAAAACTGTTTCTGGAAAATGAGTTAGGGTATTTGGCCTATAATTATAGAAGTGCTTCTGAGAAACAGAAACAATTTTCTGTTTCACCAATATTTATGCAAATTACTAAAATATTCTTTTTAATAGATTTAAAACTATTTAAAATATTATTTTATATCATATGTTTTTAAAAATTAGTATATCTTTACAATTTAATAATTTTTTTTTAAATTATTTAATTACAATATTTAATCAAAAAATAATATTATATTGTACATAAGAAATGTAACGACAATATGATAGTCAATGACTCAAATATGTCCAAACCTACCCCATCCATCCTCAAATTTTATGTCATATTTTTTTACTTTTATAAAAAATATGATTTTTTTTCTTCCCACCTTACCCCCGCCCTACCCCCAACCACACCCCATTGTCCTACCCCATCCTCAAATTTCTATTTCATATTTTTTGTTACTTTTATAAAAAATGATTGAAAATATGATTTTTTTTCTTACCCTCCGCCCTAACCCCTACCCCCACCCCCACCCCATTGCCCCACCCATCCTCAAATTTCTATTTCATATTTTTTGTTACTTTTATAAAAAAATATGAATTTTTTCTTACCCCGCCTCTATCCCCTACCCCCCACCCTATCCCCTACCCCCACCCCATTGCCTCTACTCATCCTCAAATTTCTATTTCATATTTTTTGTTACTTTTATAAAAAAAATGAATTTTTTTCTTACCCCACCCAACCCCACCCACCAGTTCCATACCCATCCTCAAATTTCTATTTCATATTTTTTGTTACTTTTATAAAAAAATATGAATTTTTTTCTTACCCCCACTCTACCCCTACCCCACCCCATTGCCCTATCCATCCTCAAATTTCGATTTCATATTTTTTGTTACTTCTATAAAAAAAAATGTTTTTTTTTTACTTCCGCCCTACCTCCTACCCCTATCCCACTCTATACCTATTTCCAAATTTCTATTTATATGGGGATATTATATGAGATTAAAAGAAATTTTGTGAAAAGAAAATGATAAATGAATCCAAAAAAAATTCAATGAATGAAAGAAAGTGACTTCTCCGTAACTCAAATTGGCTTCTGCGATCTCTTTCTATCTAAACACTTTTTGACTACGAAAAGAGGGTGTTAAAGAAGTATTTCACAAAGTAAACACTTCCGTGTTTCACAAACACCGCCTCAATATTTATGTACTGATGATGCATAAAAAAAATTAAAGGACCATAATTTTGGCTCTCTCTTTTTTTTAACAAAATTTAATTACGTCCGGGAGGGAGGAAAGAGAAAAGGGATGCTATGCTAGAAGGGTTTGACGTCCGTTTATTTTAGCAAGTTAGAGAGTTAAGGAAGTAAATGCTAAAGTTGATGTGATGTGATCAAGAGGTCACAAGTTCAAGCCGTGAAAATTGACTCTTGCAAAAATACAAGTTAAGACTGCGTACAATAAAACTTTATGATCCGGCCTTTCTCAGATCCAGCGCATAGAGAATTTAGTGCACCGGACTGCCTTTTTTAAGGGACTTAAGAGCTTCTTGTGGAGAGGATGAAAGTGGGAGAGGTGGTGGTTGCAGGTTGTGGTGATGGAGCTGGCCGGGAAGAGGGGAATTGAAGGGTTTTTGTCAAAGTATGTGTCAGTTGCTATCACGTGAACTGAAGGGCCGGGAACAATTAGAGAAGTCTTTAGCTTATCCCTTCACTTCCCATAATTTCCGTTCAAAGTTCAAACTACAACAAGTACTAGAGTGGCCTCCAATTTTTTTTTCTAATTCCCTTTCACACTTTAAAAGTTTAAAACTCCCACATAAGCCGATAGCTTTCTTTATCTTTAGCTATAGGGGGCATTTGTAAAGATGGAAGTACAAATACAGCTCTCTTTGTCTCTGGTAATAATATGACTTCTTATCTCCATCTCACTTTGTCAACAACACCACCATGGCTGTCATTCTCAGCATCCACAGTACTAGTTAATTCCAGCTAGCTTATAAATGCTTACACTCGCACGAACACGAAAAATCCACTAGTTATATATCTAGCTATTATTATCATAAGAATACACCAAGCAACATACATGTTTAAAACCACACATTTTCCTGTCCTTTTCAATGATAAATCTGTGTTATCATCATCATATTGAAAAATTCACATAGTAGCATAAGTAAGTCTCTTCCTTCCCCTATTTCTCTTTTTATAGTATTATACACATAAAAAGGAATTATGACGTCTCTCTAAAAATGCTTAACTAACTTTGTTTTCCTTGTTGCTGCAGCTAGCTAGCTTATTAAATTGACAAACTGAAGAAGATGTTGCGGTTCTTTCAACTTCAATAGAGAAGAGCTAGCTTGTCCTTCTCAAGCTCCAGTCCCACCATATAGCATCCTTATCAAGCAGTTTTCTTATAAGGCAAATTAAGATGTACCCTTCGAGCAATTACAGCCCCAATAATATTTCCTCCTCTTTTTTCCACATTCCATCTCCTTCTATTCAATACGAACACGAACTCTTCCAATATCTCCATGATCATAATCTTCTTCAAACCGCTCACGATCAAAATAATCTCGATACCAACACGGCAGAAGATAATTTCAACAAATTAGATGAAGAATTAGTAAAAGGCTGCAACAACAAGAAAGATGAGACGAGCAGTACCACGACTAGTACTATTCGTAAAAAACAAAACAAAAGAGCTGCTGTTGCTGTTGCTGCTACTAAGAAAGATAGACACAGCAAGATTAACACTGCTCAAGGCCCTAGAGACCGAAGAATGAGACTTTCACTTGAAGTCGCTCGCAAATTCTTCAATTTGCAAGACTTGCTCGAGTTCGATAAGGCCAGCAAAACTGTAGAATGGTTGCTCACAAAGTCAAAATCTTCTGTCGATGAGCTCGTCCAAGGCCTTCACATAAACAAAGAAAACTCTCCTATTGCCGGTGCAGCAATTAGTACATCGTCTACCTCCGAGTCATGTGAAGTTATATCGGGAATAATCGATGAACCTGCCACTAATAACAATAATATTCAGAAGCAACAGAAGAAAATGGTTAAGTCGATTCGTAGGGTAACATTAATTCATCCAGTTGTTGCAAAGGAATCGAGGAGGCAAGCGAGAGCGAGGGCAAAGGAAAGAACAAAAATAAAGAAAAGCCTTGGTGAATCCATGACTGATGATTTAAAACGATTAGGATCTTGGAGTCCATTTGAGGATCATCAATCAGGTATTCAAGGCTATAATAATAGTAACAATATTATGAATCATCATCATGAGAAGCAGCATGATCTTTTCGGGACTAAAGAGAGTGTTGTAAATGATAACTGTAATTTTTTGGTGGATACTGGCAATTGGAGCCCATTTCACATCTTCAACTATCACCACATCAATACTGAAATTTCTCAAGAGGTACGTTTTAATTACTAGTAAAATTTAATGGTATCTGGTTTACATATTCCGATCAGCTTCATCTAATGGAGTAGTATTGTTTTTTCTCATGTTGCAGCATCAATTTACAAACTTCCAATATTCTGGGAAGTTATGGGAAGCTTAGGGCAAGGAAGTAATATTGTTGATTTAGTGCAACTCCAGAAGAAGGCTATTTGGTCCTGTTGGTACTTGGTAATGTAAAATGAATTTTTCTATTTTATTATTGTGTGTATTCCATGAGAACTTCTTAAATTGTAAATAGCCTAATCTTTTCTTTAAGTAATTCCAAAAATGCAAGAAAACCAACAAAGAGACTAGAGTCTAGACTTATGTTTATTACTAATTAGTAATAATTAAAGATGGGAACCAGCCACTCGATAGTTGCATTCTATGATAATTTACCTGCTTAATTATATTTAATCATAAAATTTCATCAAATTGACTTTATATCAAAATCCAGATATTATCATCATAAAGTGAAAAGACTTTTATGATGAAGCAGCAAGTCCACAAAGATATTGTAAATTTAGGTTTCTCTTATGTCTTATTAGATTCTGTAACAGGTTCTGCCTGTTACTATCTATTTGTAAGGGTAAGGGTAAGGGTAAGGGTAAGGGTAAGAGAGAGAAAGATTAGGTTTAATTTCTGAATAATTTGAAAGGCAAGCAGTCGATGGCTTTTTAGGGCCTTACAGGCTGCAAAGTGCAATAAGCAAAACTTAGAAATTTAAAATTCTAACTATTACAAAAGTGGGGCTAAAGTGACTTAATTAATTATTGTCACAATTATAAGTTTGTGACACTTCATCCTCCTTCGAACTGGACCTCTGTTCTCAAAAGGTTGCGATTTCTGGAAATTGTGATTTGATGAAGTTGTAGTCCTTCCAAGTGGCTTCTTCAGGTGCAAGGTTAGCCCATTGTATCAGAATTTGAGTGACAACCTTGTTTCCTCTCTTTATCAGTCGTCTGTCCAGCACGGCTACGGGTTCTGTTCTAATTTGACCTTTAGCAGAGCAAAAAGGAGGATTCGTTGAAGATGAAATGTGGCTTCCAATCCTCTTCTTCAGTTGTGAGACATGAAAGACTGGGTGTATCCTTGTTGTTGGAGGCAATGCTAACTTGTAGGCTACGGGTCAAATCCTTTGAATCACCTTGTAAAGGCCATAGAACTTGGATGCTAACTTGAGACTTTTTCTGATGGCAACTGAAGTTTGTCTGTAGGCCTGCAATTTCAGATATACCCAATCACCTTCTTCGAATTCTCTCTCGGACTTCTTCTTATTAGCATTTACTTTCATTCGGTTCTGAGCTGCTAGCAGATTTTCCTTTAGCATTTTTGCAATCACTTGCCTTTTCTTGAGCAACTGGTCGACTGTGTCTACTTTGGATTGAGTGAGAAGTTCAAATGTTAACTGAGGTGGCTCATATCCATACAATACTTTGAATGGTGTCATTTTTAAGGCTGTATGATAATTACTGTTGTACCAAAACTCCGCCTGTGATAACCACTTATGTCAATCCTTGGGTTTGTGACTAGTCATACACCTCAAGTAGTTTTCCAAGAATCTGTTGAGCCTTTCTATCTGTCCATCAATCTGTGGGTGGTATGCTGAACTATAGCATAACTGCACTTGCAATAGTTTGAATAGTTCCCTCCAAAAGTTACTAAGGAACACCTTATCTCTGTCTGAAACTATGCTTCTGGGCAGACCATGCAACTTATATATGTTGTCTAGGAACAGTCGAGCCAGTTGTGGTGAAGTAAAAGGATGACTTAAACCAAAGAAATAAACATACTTGTTGTACCTGTCAATGACTACCAATACAGTGTCTCTACCTTCAGATTTAGGTAATCCCTCTATGAAATCCATTGATGTGTTCTCAAGCCCCTTCAGGTATGGGCAGAGGTTGTAGTAGTCTCGGATAAGCTACTTGCTCACTTTTGCACCTCTGGAAAACATCACAATTCTGGACTGCAGTCTTTATGTGTTCTATCATGGCAGGCCAGTAGAACACAACCTTAAGCCTCATATAGGTTGCCCAAGCTCCTGAATGCCCACCGAATCCAGACTGGTGCACAATAGTTACCATATTTTGTCTTAAAGATCCATTCTGCCCTACCCATAATCTTCATTTGTATCTGAGAAACCCTTGGTATAAATTCAGGAATAGGAACGATTATCTTTGTTCGAAACTGCGATGAGAGTCATCGAAAGATCCTTTACCAATATCGGTTTTCGACAAACAAAAACATGGCTCAAATGTCGATTCCAAGAACTGCTCGAATCTTCAAGGTCTGGACTTGGTTTCTTTGTGTTCGAGCTTGCTTAATGTCTCGATTATACTGGAATTAAAGTCCAGAACACCATGCACACTACCTTTTGGTTGTACGAGAAATTTACAGAAAATCCCCCAATAGTTCGCGAGCAAGATTCACGGAAGATCCTTAATTAAGTCGAGAATTTCAGAGGGTTTATCAACTGAGCTTCACTCCTCTAGCTAGAGGAATAACAATTTCCTTTTCCGGTGGATGATTCTAAAACAACATGAAGAGGTGAATAAATCTTAAAGAATTGGAAAGGAATTGAAGGAGATGGAGTGGGTATTTGCAGAGAATGGTAACCTCACAGTGCTTAACATGTTGCTAGCAATAACATACACGGTTAGTCACTGCGTTGTTGTTTTATAAGACAACACGTAGAATCCCCTTAAAAATTGGGTTCTCGCTTCTAATTAATTAATTATTGACACAACTCAATTCCGGATGCTAACTTACTTAAATCCTGACGACTTATAAAACCTTCTTATTTTAATGTCATAATTCTTATAATATGACATTAATCCATAATATCTTTGAGAATATAAAATTATTATTGAACCCCGTCGTCTCACTTGTTAAATCTAAAATTATTTCGGAATCACATCCTTTTATATACTAATTCCCTTATTAGTATACACAGGTACAACATAAGTTTTTCGGGACCCGGGTCTATTTGTCGACGTTATGGGTTCAAATCATTACATGAAATTACGAGGTGTTACAGTTCTTGACTTAGAAATGTTCAACATGAGACGTAGGCAGAGTTATTCAAGATTAATGCACTGACACATTAAGTTCTCCACCACATAATCCCTCATCCGGCTCCAGATACGGAGGGTGTTCCCACCAAAGAGGAAAATCCTAAATTATGGATTACTCTTGACGCAAAGGTTCTCCAGTGGATTTTTGTCACTATCTCCCTCGACCTCTTACAGGAGATTATGGAACCTAACTCTTCCACTATGGCTGCTTGGAATAGATTGCGTGATATATTTCAGGATAACAGTCGTTCCCGCATTGTTACCCTTGAACAAGAATTATCTCAAGTCGCTATGGAGAATTTTTCGAACGTGGGTGCTCCTGTTAGCAATAGTCTTCTCGTTCTACAGATAGTTGCAGGCCTGTCTGAGGCCTATAACGGCGTTGCTTTGATTCTTCGTCAAAGTAACCCGCTATCGGAATTCTATAAAGCCCGCTCCATGCTCACATTGGAAGAAGCCGATTTCGCTAAGAAGGCGTCTACTGGCGCTAACTCCGCCATGATGGCCCCGTCCAATGATTATTCGACATTTTATGACAATTCAAACCAAAATCGTAACAACGGTGGCGGCAAAAAAGGTCAAAATCGCAAGTGGCTCTAGGCAGCGCCGATGTGGCCACTACAAATTCGGCGGGCGAGGCGGTTAGGCGGCGGCAATTCGGCCCATCTCGGGCCAGCGGTCGGCGATGGGGCGCGGCGAGCACGCGAGCACTGGCCAGAGGCCCACTTCTATCCCTTCTTCGACGGATATTGAAGCCGTGATTCACACACTGGGATTAACTCATTCGGACCCAAATTGGTACATGGACACCGGTGCCACTTCCCACATGACATCCGATCAAGGTACCCTCTCGTCTTATTCCAAATTGAGCAGTAATCGTGGTATAATTGTTGGTAATGATAATTCAATTCCAATTCGTGGTTATAGTCATAAAACTTTGTCTCTCTATCTCACCCCCCCCCCCCCCCCCCAATCCACCATTTGTCTTGAAATATACCCTTCATGCCCCAAAATTGGTTAAAAATTTAGTGTGTCTGTAAATTCACAACTGATAGTAGGGAAGATCTTTATCCAATCACACCAAGTCTCAATTTCTCGAGTCAAGCCATGTCTTAAACTTTTGCAGCTCTTGCTCTTTCCTTGTGACATGCTCATCTAGGTCATCCGGGATCGTCTATTTTATCTGTCTTAGATAAAAACAATCTTTTTCTTGTAAGGGTATGTGTAGTACTCCGAATTGTCAATCTTGTTCTTTATGAAAAATTATTAAGTTGCCATTTGTAGAATCTAATTCTCATATTTTAATGTCATTTGATATTATTCATAGTGATTTATGGACGTCTCCTGTTCCTAGTTCTCTGGGTCATCGGTATTATGTTCTATTTTTAGATGATTATTCTAAGTTTTTATGGACTTTTTCAATAGCGAAAAAATATCAAATTTTTTCCATCTTAAAATTTAGAGTATTCATTAGAATCCAATTCGAACGAAAAATAAAAATTATTCAATGTGATAATGGCAAAGAATATGACTATGAGTTATTTCGGAAATTTTGTGCAAATAATGGATCAATTTTCATTTTTCTTGTCCTCATACGTCTTCACAAAATGGAAAATCTGAACGCAGAATTCGTACCATTAATAACATTATCCGAACTTTATTGATTCATGCTTCCGTATCCCATCTTTTTGACATCATGCTCTACAAATGGCTACAAACATTCTTAATATTCTTCCTTCCAAAGATTTGACATATTCGTCCTCTCTTCAAATTTTATATCATAAGACTCATTCGTATTCACATCTTAGGGTCTTTGAGTGCTTATGTTATCCGTTGTTTTCATCTACTATAATTAACAAACTTCAGGTCCGTTCTACTCCTTGTGTGTTTTTGGGTTATCCGTCTAATCATTGTGGTTACAAATATTTTGATTTATCATCTAATAAAATCATCATTAGTCGCCATGTAATTTTTGACGAATCCCAATTTCCATTTGCTAAGGATAGTAAACATGTGCCTAGTTCGTATAATTTTTTGGATGATGATATATCCCCATATATTATTCACCATTTATCGGATCTACCCCGTACTCAAAATCCTACAATGGCCCATCGTTGCCTTCATCCATCGCATTCTGATCATGTCCCAGCTGCCCGATCGATTCTGAGATTCAAACGATACCAAAATGCATTATCAGAATTCGAAGTAAGGGTGGGTATGTGTGGACTTCGATTCAGGAATGATGATGTGGTAGATAACTTCGAAGACACGACAATTGATTTTGAAGAGTTCCGCCCACGAGGAGTATTGATCCTTTTCCATATCAAGAGTCACATGGATGAAATTTTTAATGTTGTTGACTGCAAGTGCAGGATGAAATTTGGTTTTGTCAGCCATGAATGATGAAATTTAGGGGGGAAAGGGAGAGGGAGTGGTCGAAAAAACTAAGGTTCCATCATGTGGGGGGGCGAGAAGGGGGCGGCGGAGTGGTGGATTTTTGTGTAGGGTTAGGTTATATGTTCATTAATTTTATTCATCAATAATGTACAATATATATAGTAGTACAAGAATATCTAAACTAGGTAACTAATCAACCTAATTACTAGGGCTATGAGTGAGCCAAACTATTCGATTCGATTCGAAAAATTCGGCTCGAAAAAACTCGATTTGAGTTTGATTCGTTGCATCAAATATAGGGCTCAACCTTGGATTTTGATTCGGCCCAAATCGAGCCGAATATTCGGCCAGATCCGATTTGCCGAATTGGATCGAACCTTAACTGCTCCAAAATAACGTCGAACCCGAATCGAGCCTTAATTTCTAAGGTTCGACGAGTTCGAGCCGAATCGAACCTAGGTTCGAATATTTTCGAGCCGAATCAAATATTTGCATTATTCGGTAGGGTTCGACTCGGTAACAGCCCTATTAATTACAATAGAAAATATAATTCTATCTAAGATCTAATTACAATAGGAATACAATTCTATTTAAAATAAGAGATATATCATTAATGTAAGAATATTTGGTGAATATTTTAAATGGTCATTTATATCTTTTTGGTTGAGTCTGTCACACATGGCTTGCCAAGTGTGGTTTACCTGGCTGACGTGGTTTGAAGGCTATTGCGTCAGTTCGAGGGTTTATCCAGTGTGCACTTGTAAAAAGCAGCGGCCGCGGGTTCCTCCGTCGTAAAAAAAAGTGAAGAGGATGATGTTGTAATTAAGGGATGATTTACTATGTTACATTCAAAGTATTTGACCTTAATAATAATAAGTGACATCTGAGTGACACTTATTAATGTCCTATTAGTAACTTTTCCACTATTTCGAGACGCAATTTTCAGAAAGGAGACGAATAATTAAGATATGTCGTCTACCTCAATTATGATTTGGTAGTACCAAACGATTTAGTTTCAAGAAAGCCTTTCTCAAAATCAAACTTCCATGACCTAGCTAGTGGATAACACATTATTAAGTATGGCAATTGTAACTAATAAAGTAGAAAAAGAGAAACTCAAATGCCGGATCATAGAGAAAATGAAAAATAGATTGATTTCTAAGATACATGAATTTGGCAAAAATGAGCCTCTATATACCGTGCACACATATTGACTTATGATTTATATCGAGAATTTATCAGCTTGTTGAAAGGAAATAGAGTTACTGATTTATATCGAGACCATGTGATGAAATAAAGGAGTACAAAAAACACCAATAGTAGAAAGTACATTAGTAGAGCTATAACTTGGTGAAATTAGCTACGAGTCTATGAAGGGTGGTATATAGAATAAACCCGATTATGGATCACTCCTATTGAGGGGGGAATTTGATCAAGTAAGAACTCCTTATGGTGATGGTTCAGGAAAGATTCTCCATTCATTAGATGAAAGAGAGGGAAGAAGGCTACTAATACGAGCAGTATGAAGTTTAAAAAACGAAGATAAGAATGAATAGTAAAACTAGTACGGAAAACAAGGGGTCGTCATTGATGTAGGGTGTGTACTATTGTAGCAATGGCCTTGACAAATGTAGGCAAACCAAAATGGTGGTGAAAGGCACCAATCTAGATTTCCATAATTTAAATCGATTAACACAAAAGTATTGGATGAAATACTCAAAAATTTAACATATACTAACTATATCTCATGGAAGACATTGTTCCACAATAATCGCGTACTGGATTAAGAAAAGGAGAAGAACACTCGCAAATTATTAATAGATGAGGATAAAGACGGAGGACCAAGAAATTAAACAGCAAGTGATAGTACATGCAAATCATTGCTTAATGAGAATAAAGGTTAAATGAAGAAAGAAAAGGAGAAAGGTAATGGATAGGTTAAATGAACCAAAAAAAAAGATGCATAAAAGTGGGGAACAAGAAATAAGCATATCCATATAGGTAGGGTCTCAGATGAGCCGTTTGGACTGAACACATCGAGATGGATATTCACTTTGTTCGAGAGAATGTAGCTAAAGGACAAGTACGCGTCTGCCATGCCACTCCAGATATTAAATTGCAGACATCTTTACAAAGAGTCTTCCCTCAGTCCTTTTTGAAGATTTTAGATCTGTCTCGACGTCTCACAGCTTATGGCGAGGGTGTGTTAAACATAGGACGTCCAGCAGTCAGTGGGGCCCAACAACGGGCTGATTTCATAATGTATATTTGATAAATATTTAGTGGGGAGGGGAGGGGGTTGGGTGATGGGGTACGGAAAAATTCTCATTTTTAATAGAATTTTATAAATAAGTAACATGAATATATAAAATAAAAAATTGTGGGTGGTGTGGGAGGGCAGGGGGGGTAGGGGTAAAAAATTTCATATTTTTAATAATTTTTTTATAAAAGTAAAAAGAATATGAAATAGAAATTTGAAGATAGGGTAAGGCATGAGGTGGGGGTAGGGCGAAGTAAGAATTTTTTAATAATTTTTTTTTTTTTTTTATAAAAGTAAAAAAAATATGAAATAAAAATTTGTTGATAGGGGTAGGGTAATGGGGTGGGGCTAGAGGGGGTAGGGAGGAGGGGAGGGGTAAGAAAATTGTCATATTTTTGTAAAAGTAAAAAAAATGAAATAGAAATTTAAAAATGAGGTAGGGCAAGTGGTGATGGGGGTAGGGCGGGAGGTAGGGCTAGATTGGATAGGTAGGGGGTGTGGTGGTGTAGGCAAAGTAGAGGCAGAGATGTGAGAGTGGTTCACGTGCTAGTATATTTGCTAATTAAAATTGCAAAGTTCCGTTAATTTGCTTCATTTTAATTGCATTAGAATATACATTGAACTAAAAATTAGGATTGACGACTTTAAACTTATATAAGAAAAAATAACCTAACTTAATTACTACAACAATATATCCATGGATATTTTTGTTTTGAAAAACAATAATTTATACTTCTCCCCAATAGTAGAAAAAATGATTTTGATTCTACTTAAAAGCGATTTTACTAATTGACCAAACACCTAAAATAAAAAAATAAAACACTTTAATCTCAAAATCGCTGGCCAAACAGGCTCTATATCTAATATAAAGTATATTACAACAAATGGAGAACAAAACATTAGCAGTGTTTTAAGTCAATGACAATTCTTTTTTTCCTCCACATTTTTCCCCTCCGCATAGAAAAATAGAATTTTCAGTTTAAAACTTGTACTAACATATATGCAAGGCAATAGAGATTTATTTTTAATGATGACCACTGTTACACCCCGTAATTCCAGGGTATGTATGTGAGGACGTGTGTACGAGAATACGACATTAAATTGGAAAGGAAGAAAAGATGTGATTTTTCGACGGAAAAGTTTCCGAATTTTGTGAAGGAAAAATGTTCGTTAAAGGGAATTGGATTCCCAGATTTGGTATTCGGACTTTTTGGAATATTTGAGAATTATGGAATTTTATTTCCGGAATTGGTCACGTGGGGCCCACGGGAGGAATTTACGGTTTGTGGGGCCCACTTTATTATCGAATTTTTGGCATTGCGGATATTTTCGGAAGATGAAATATTTTGGACGAGTGGGGGGGCGACACGTGTCACCCCCATGTGGCCACGTGTAATGGAGATGGAGATGGACACTGGGCGTTTTATTGGGGGACAAGTGGCAAGCCACTTGTCCCATTATTGTGGTGGCCAAATGGTTGGTCAACTACCCACACACATGTACCCCATCCTCACCTTACACTTGCATTAATCATAGCTCTTGATTTCTCTATAAATACCCACCCTTTTAGCTTGCAAGACTTCATCCCACACTTGAGTTTTTCAAGGCAATTCTCCCTCCCCTCTCCTTGTTGTTGTTCTCGTTTTTTTAGCCTTCCCCTTGGCCAAAAGTTGTCCAAAAATTCTTAGACTCTTAAAGTGTTCTTCCTTAGAGTATTAGGAAGATTATTAACCAAAAGTTGAAAAGATTTCACACACTAGCCCCTAAAGTACCCTCGTCGAGAGGCGTGGCGAAACAAGCCTAGTGTTCTTCACTTTTTGGAGTTGAAATGTTAAGAGAAGTTGTTTAGAAGCTTAAGGGTTGCTTGGAGCGGGTTGAGCGTAAGGAATGGAGCTAAACGTTGCTCGGGATCGACTTATAATGTTGGATAATTTTGGGCTTATCGAGGTAATGATCTTTGTCCCCCTATTGTAATTGGATATTACATGTTGTAGTAATGTATAGTTGAGTATACTATATGTAGAATGATTATGGATAAGAATTGAACTGTATTTACATTGGACTGTATTTACAGTAGACTTGTAGTATTATTGTGGAGTAGAATTGTATACGTCCGGTTAGACGTGTAACCCCCCTGGAATTGTTGGCTTGGTAGCAGGCCTTGTTAGAGGAGGAGATTTATGAGGTTGCGGGGAGGGGGGGGGGGAGGTGCTGCCGAATTTTCCGTAGAACATGGAGCCTTGTTCTTAGAAATATTCCACGAAGGGATCTAGAAGTTGATAAACGTTTTATGACCATTATAGGTTGAAGTGCTACGAGTAGCATATTCTACTTGATGGGTGGAAAGGCGAGCAATGTTAGAGTACTTTGGAGCGTTTTGCTAATTGTCGATAATCGTCGTGATGTATGTGAACCTCTTCCTATCCTTTCTAGCATGATATTTGTGAAATATATTTAGTGCGGTAGACGCACGTGTGTTTAAAGGAATTTGATTTTCCTTTTGTGTCCTTGACTTGATTCCAAAGTTAAGTGACTTGTTATGAAATATTAAGGACTTGAATTATGTTAAAAGTTGTAAAACCTCACTCATGAGTAATGGGTGTGTGGTCTTTTAAAGAATAAAGTTATCTTGATTTCGAAAATAAGAATAGTTGTCCTTGGTTGGTTTAAAACATAAAGTGTTATAATAGCTTTATGGGAAGTTATTTATAACGACTTTATGAAAACAAAAGAATGGTTTTATCATTGGATTTAAAATGATAACTTGACATTTTAAGGGTTGGAAGTTGGTTTCCTTAAAAGATATGATTGAAAGATTAAGAGCCTGATTTTTGAAAGTAAAGAGACTTGACTTATAAACAACTTGATTTTGGGAAAGGAGAAGTAACTTGATTTTAAAAGAGTAAGACACTTGGTTTAAAAAATATATTGCTACTTGACTTTAAAAAGGAAAAAGCGTCTTTGTTTAAAAAGGAAGGCATGCTTTTGTCTTAAGATTGATTTAAAAAGAAGGTATGGAAATTGTTTTAGTTTACTTAAAAGATAGTTACTCTATTTTAATACTACGGGTATCGTGTGACTTTTGTGTGAGTAACTTGACTATGTTGGCTTGTGATAGCCTTGTAATACTTTCTTGTTGGTTTAATAAGTAAACTTGTTATGATCTTCACGTGTGTTAGTGTCTTGTGGCGTTTGTGTAAGGGGTTTTCTTGTTGTGCTTATGTTGTTTAACGATAAGCGGTTATCTTGATATTATACCACTTACCCACGACTTGTTATTATGCCGAGGACTTGTCACCTCGATGCGAGGAATACCTACGCGGTGCATGTGACCCGTGCGAGTGCGGGAGTTCCAGACGGGATGATCACTCGGGTGTGTTCTGGCCGTCACGAGGTATTATACCTTATGCGGTCCATAGACTATGCGGACCGGGGTCGGGAGGATGTCGTGGGTTAGCTACCCCGTCGCGAGAATACCTAAATGCGTGCCTATGTGTGGCTTTACGCGAGCTGCGGTAAGTTCGAGATTAGACGCGCATTGATCATCGAGGCGGCGGCCATCTTCGATCATGTGGCGCCTGCAGAAAGACCTCGTGATCTGATCTTATAGCATTGTTGATCGTGGGTTTTAGTAGTCGCTATGCGCCGTACTTACCGTGCGGTTTTATTATGACACAGGTGGGACACGGTGTTGGTGTATTCCTTGGTGCTTTTATATCATGGATCACGGCGGTGAGGAAGGAATTCCAGGCGTGATTGATATTGTGGGCATAAGACCCATGATTATATTTGAGTGATGACTTTAAGGCGTGAGTCACGACTTGACATATGCTTACATGTGTGTATCGTAAATTGGTTATCATATATGTCTTACATTTTATATAGACTATTATGATTTCATTTACGATATTTTGATTTCACATACTTGGTACATGTTATGCGACCTTCGGCCGCGTTCATGCCGCAGTAGAGTACACCGCGATTGTTCATCCTCGCTCATAGGATCACAGATTCGTTTGGGAAGCTCCGTTTCTCGGAGGCTTATCTTTGGTATAGTCACTGTCATTGTAGGTTCTTGTACATTCGGGGTATGGCGGGGCCCCGTCCCGTCGTAGTGGTTACATTCTTGAGTGCAGTAATCTTGTTGTGGGTAGGGTTTGTAAGGGATTTAACTGTTCAATTTTTATATATATTCAGGAAGGTAACCGTTTTGGTTAGCCTATTGCTTATTTTATGTCTTGATTCATGCTTAAGTTTTTATTTTCCGCTGATTTTCTCTGATGTTTGTATCACTAGGGTGCCCGGGGTAAGGCACCAGTCACAGGCCCGAGGTCGGGTTGTGATAACCACATATAATTTTACCTATTTTATTTTGTTTCATGGGTTTTTATATTTACAATTTACAGATCCCAGTCCATCATCAAATATTTTAGTTGCATGCAAACACAAGATATGTTGATTTAAATTCTTACAAAATAAAAAAAGACCAAAGATTCGGACACTACAGTCTGTTAATTTGTATATCAGTTCTAAAGAATATTATGTTGATCAAATTCCTACGGCAGGGCTTTTTGTTTTTCAAACATGAGCAGCAATGTTTGACATTGACTTGGAAGACCGGAGCAAGAGAACTTTACAGATATGAAATGGATTTCTAAACTTCAATTACATGGTTTAATTAAATGGAGATAAAAATTACTCCTTGCGGTCTCAAATTATTTCTGGTCATTATTAAAAATAATTATCTCAAATTATGTATCATTTTAGAAGTTCAAGACATAATTAATTATTTTTTATCACTAGTAAAGATGACATATAAATAGAGCAAATATTTAATGGAGAGTGATTATAACTTAAACATAAATAAGGGTAAAGTAACTCAAATACTCGTCTTAATTAATATTTCTTAAGGGACGTGCCAATAAAAAAAAATGATAAATAATTTAAGGACGGAGAGAGTATTAAATTTTCTAGTTCATCTCTTACATTATTTTTATATATAGTGTTGAAAATATAAGGCAAACCCGCGATAATATTATAGGACAAGAAGAGGATGGAAGAGGGAGATATACATTAATCTCACTTTATATCCCTAGAAAAATTCCACGCTTACATAATAACATGACAAATGAAGCTTTATAGGTGTAATGTAAGAGACACTTCTAAACTCACTTAATAAATGACTTCACACACATCATTAGCTTAATCTTCTTGAAAATCTAAAAGGCATATGAATATACACTTAAATATTTAAGTTTACTATTTTCAACATATAGCGTGTGTTTATCACTATAATTAAGCAGTTATTCATTTTTATAAAAGAAATCTCATTCATTAATTGTTGACAGACAAACGATACCCAAGACCAAGAATAGGCTGCAGACATTGGCTAATGTCCATTTCCAAGCAGTCACAACAACAAAATGAAGCACGAGCAATACAATTTTCTTTTCGAACGTCTTCAATAAAACCCATCTAACTCAAAAGTTTAATTTCACTTGATAAAAATTGAAAATATAAGAATTTCCAGCATATATAGTGCAGAACCAATTAAGAAAGGAGTGTCGCATTCGACCAAAGTAGCATATACCCATGTGGTAAATGGACATAGCACAGCCACAAAACATTTGCAGTCATATTAATGAATGTGCGAAAGAAGATATGTGTTTGAAAGTGTACTATTCCACCCACGGCCACAAAAAAATTGAACCCAGCAGTACCATTGCTGCACACACCATACATATATAGGGTCCCCATCCTACAAAGGGTGGAAGCTGCAGGTAGCACAGATTAGGTTTTTGACCTATAATTAACATTTATATGTGTGTTCATCCTCACACTAGGGTTTCTGTATATACACGTGCTCTAGCTTCTTCCTGGATTCACTACTGCAAATTTCCTTGAAACCCTAAAAGAATGCTAGTACAGACAACTGCTAGGTAAAAGATAAGTTAGTGCTCAGATTCGAAAATGGAATTAATCAACACGTTTTCAACATGTGTACAAAAAATTTCTCATTGATTTAAACATTTATGTGGATTATTATTTGAAGTTATAGGTATACGAATATTACATTTATTTAATTTTGTCGGTAAACACTTACAAGTATTTGTCATCATTTTCTATTTAACTAAGGTGTGTTTGGTATGATGAATGAATTATTTCAGAAAAATATTCTTCATGAAAAAGTCATTTTTTGTGTGTACTTTAGCTATCAAAAAATATCTTTTTTCCCCTATCAAATGGGAAAATGAATTCTCCCTTAAGAATGAAAGTCATTTTATCTTTAACTTTTTCGGCTCATTCGCACGAATGTTCGGTGGTGTTTAATTTTTGTAAGTAACAAAAAAGTGGTAGAAAATATTCTCGATATCGGGAAAAATCGACCTACCCTTCTCTATGACCTATTCTTAAGGCATAAACTCTATAAAAATTAAATTTTGTAGAAATCAAGTTATCCAGCATAAGTTGTGCAGTAACTAATTCGACCGGCATAATATAACACAAAGTTATGTAGTGCTCAGCGAACTAGATACTTAATACACAACTTATTAGGCATGTTCATCGGTCGGTTTGGATTGAGTTTAGCACATTTCATATTATAATTTCGATTTTTGAATTTCGCAATATGTAATTCGAATCCAATCCAAATACGTTTGGATTGGATCGGAATTTGGATTGGATCGGATATTTAACTTCACTTTTAGATAAATCAATTTGGATAATTCGAATTTTCAATTTGGCTTATAAGTTGAATTACTTCTTCTCCTTCTCCTTCTTACAAAATGAACAATCAAATAAAATATTTTTTCCAAATTGCTATAATATATGATTCTCTTTGCTATCACAATCATATAAATAAAGTACGCATACAAGTAATAAAATCATTGACATGATGCAACAAAAGCAGTACTAGTCTATAGATTAACAAGTATAATTTAGTAAAATCATTTCATACATAAAATATATACTCACAATAAAAATAAAAAGGAAATCTAAAAAGTAGTCATTTAAAAAATTAACAAATCCAAACATATTAAACTTAGTAATTTTTTTAATATAGTGGTTGATATGTAATGAATAAGGGTATATTTGACTTAAGTAATGCACTAATATATTAATGGATAGTAGGGTAGCCTAAACATAAAGTATAAGAAATTCGATTTTCGGATATCCAAAAATCTGAAGTTCTAAATTCGAAATTTGATCCAAAATCCAAAAAAAAAAAAAAAAAAAAAATCAGAAACCCAATACTAAATCCGAAATTTTCAAAATATAAGTCCAAAATCTTCGAATTTTGGGTTTATCCAAACTATGCACACCCCTACAACTTATGCCGGATAACTTAATTCATACACGACTTATGCCTTGTCCGACATAAGTTCTATGAACTTATGCCTTTTGAACTTTTTTTTTTGCTAAGCAAACAGTGAAGTGATCGATTTTGCTAGGGATCGAACCCAAATCTCTGATTTTGTAGACTAACGCTCAATAAAGGTACTTTGGCCCACATCTTTTTATTAAATGATCAACAGGGGAAAAATTAAAGACCAATGTGTCATACTTTGAGATGTTCCTTCCCGCCGATCAAGGAGTGAGGCTGCTCGTGATAGGCAACGCTTTAAGCCGCTATCATTCGGTTCGAATAAGTCAAGTTCCTTCGGTCGCCTTGCCTCTGAAGAAGCGGGTCAAAGGAAAGGCTTGATCCGGACAGCACAGGAGTGGAGCCAAAAACCTAACAACCACCCCTTCCTCGGTCTTTGCACCCGAATATGAAGGAGGCCATATCGCGACGTGAAAAGATTTATCAATTGCGCCTAATTGTTCTTCTCGAATCAATATTGAACCAATATGCGCCTAATCGTTCTTCTCGAATCGCTCCAGTACGATGGACCGGGGGGTCCGCCAGAGAAAGTGATAATAGAAGAGTTCGCTCCACCACGTAAGATCCTCGAATCAACCACGACTGCCATCTGCTGTCCATTTTTGTTTTCTGGTCATCCTTTTTCATCGAATGTCCGGGGCCCGATTTAGAGAAATAACTTTTCCTTTGTTGCAGGGCTGGGGAGAACTATTCAAGCGCAGATATGGTGTCCCCGTCTGGTCTACTATTGTCTTTTCACCGCCATTAGTGAAGCGGACATTTCGAAATGACAGCGTCGAAAATTTCTATACATACATGGTTACGATTATCTCGGACTGCGTTTCAAAAAAAGCAGCCTACTTGTGGGGCACTGTGTACTTACAACCTCTACGATAAGCAAGTGAATGTGGTCGGTGCGTGACGAACGGGTCATAGTTTCTTGGAAGGAAGGTCTCAGATGTACCTTCGGCATGTATGAGATTTTCTTTCCTCTATCTATGTCATACTTGGGATTCACTGACAGCCAATTCCAAGGGCATAACAACCCTTTAATGTCATGTTTGAATTGTTTTAGTGCATGGATTACGCAAATAAGAGATAGTTGACAAACCAATGTTACAAGATAAGTATGTTGACTTTTGCACAAATATCAGGCAAAAAAGGTCCAAGAAGCCAAATTATTATTCTGTATAAAAATAAAATGTATATAAAGTAGTAGGTATGATGGAGTGAGAAACATGAGAATTGATATGCTTTACAAGCCATATCCACGCATATGATATCACCGTACTGATTTTGGTGATGGGCCTTATGTTTCACTGTGGGCCGGACAGTACTCAACTGCTGGATTGTCATTTCACTTGGGTTGTTCATGTGAACATTCTTGGTTCATTTGCACGTTTGTCCTTGATCTTAAGTTTGGCCCTCAAATGGAAATTATGCCTTCCGGGGCTTAAGTTCTTTACAGGATTCGATACAAGTTGTGCCGGAGAAGGCATAAATTTCATTCGAGGGGCAAAAATTAAAGACCATCCCATTTGAAGGAAAACCGTGCAATTTCTTAAACATTCTTCTACAACTCCCACAACCTAATCTCCGGTATTTCAACTTCAACTTGAATATTATTTTATAATTAATATTCTTTTTATAATTGAGTCCAGTATTTCAAGTTGAAAAACTGGTAGAATTTCAAGTGAGATAATAATTTTACTTCATTTTTCTCGAGCAATCAATTTGTTGAAATAACCAAGACTGAAAAACAAATCCAAACGATCCTTTATGAAGTTTCAATTCGATTTGTATAACTTCAAATAGAAGATTTCTTTAGGGCACCAACTCATCTTAATTAAGAAAGATGGTGTCATTACACAAGATTACCATCCCGTTCTAATTTCTGTTTGACACAAGATTACCTACCACTATACGAATTCTAAAGCTTAGGTTCCTAAGAGAAGAAGAAAACAACTACGTACTCCCTCTATTTCATTTTCTTATAGGTTCGTTTTTAAGATTGTTATAACATATTAAAAATGTAATACTATTTGAAAGTCTTTTTGATTGTTAAACGTCAAATTATATATATTACAAAAATTGGAATATGAGAGTAGTAGAAAAGAAAAGAATGAGACTGACCTGAAATCATGCTCTAATATTACTCTTTTCTAATAAATTGAAATCCTTCCTCCTCTGATACTTTTTGTGTAGCTTTTGCTATATAATACTCACATTCTCCAGAAAATAGTACTCGAACCTGTAGAAAAAAATGCGATAGCGGCACGTAATTGACTAATGAGTAAGTGATACAGCGACAAATCCCTAAAAGAAAGATTGCATCAATCACTATAGAGTATAGACTACTGTGCTGTTTTTTAGGATGTACGGCTAAGGGAAAATCGAGCCTTTATCACAAAATGTAATTTTTTAAACAGACGGTAGAATCCAATGTATGCATATTGAGATAAGCATACTCATTTTTCTTTTTAACGTGGTAAACTTTTCCTGTGTAGGGGACCCATTTTTATTATCATGGTGGATGTCTAGGTCACATCTCAATTTTGTTATTTTTCATGTACAAGTATCCTCCGATCAAATTAAATATATATATACAAGTTACAATAAGAGAATCATATTCATACTTTACATCTAAATCTCTATTTTATAAGGAGATTAACTATATAATTATGATAATATTACAATATTAATTAAGATACAAGACTAATTCTAATATATACACAAATCACAGAACACTGTTCACGGACTGGGCTGCGGCTGCTAGGCTTTCTTTTAACAAATTTCAACACATAAATGGTAAGAACTGGACATAAGTACAAAATTGAAATGGCGTGCCAATTAGAGAAGAAAATCCCTCGAGATTTGACAGTCTATACGATTTATCTCTTCGAAAAGTAGGTTCAGTTAAATACTCCCAGAAATTGATCATCTTTTTCAAAAGGTAGGCTGCTTTAATTTGTAATCACTGTTTCTATTTTTCCTCCTGTTCTTAATCAGTAATCACTGTTTCTAAGGAAAATTAATTTTAAGCTGAGTCGGCTGGAAAGCCGAACAAACCAGAGGAGAAAAATAAGGAAAACAAGAGAATATTTTCAATAGAAAACATTTTTTATAAAAAGATTTAATCAAGGTCTTCGAGAAATTCTGACATATCAAAGTACACTAAATGAAAAAATTCAAACAAATGACGAGAAATTTTTAGATTAAGTCCAACATTTCACTAAAGGCACATTTAACCAAATGATTATGCAAAATACAACCCCCAAGATTGAACACCTTTGGCGACAACAATACACAGAGGTCGCAATGAAAAAGAGTAAACGCCTTTTTATTAGTACATGTAAATGAAGACTCCGTACAAGCAAATTTCATACATGATGGCTCTACCACTAAAAGATACACTTGAATAGAACAAATAGAACACAGTTTACCTATTTCGACAAAGAAATTTACTACACAAATCATGATTTTCCAAGCGTTCGGTTTTTAATCCTAATTTTAAGTTTATGTGAAGAAGTAGGTGGCGCAGCATTTACACTTGTATCGCCTCTATCTACGTTTAACTTCACCTCACTGGAGCCACCAGGTTTCAATTGCACACTTGCTACTTTAGCCCCAAGATCCTCGTTCCTACTATACAAACCCGAAGAGGTTGCCTTTGCTTCTGCACCATTCATCGCTTGTCTGAGTTGAACCTCATCTTTTCTACTTTCTTGCTCCACTAAACTTGTCTTGTGATCATTCCTGATTGTCTCTGCTTTGGTACCTCGCTGCTTGTTCTTTCTCTGACTCCCCGCGGACGTTGAAGCCTTTGCCTCGTCTTGCAAGAGCTTTGCTAACTCCTTCTCCTTCCGTTTCTTCTCCTTTAACCTTTTCCGTTCCAAGTACTCCGGGTCATCTTTGCGCCCCTCCAGCTTTCGTTTCTTTACCCTGTCTTTCTTCTTTTCCTTCACTTTTCTGTGAACTGGGAGATTAGGCATAGTCAGCGAATGTAAACTTGCATATTTATGTGGTTCAACCTCAGGATCAACTCTCGTGATACCAGTTGATAAGTGATCATCAGGACGTGGCACCAAAGAAACTTTGCTTGACTCAGCGGTGCATTGCAACTCCTTCGTTAGCTCTTCACCTTCCATTGCAACTTTGGCACTTCCAATGCTGGCAGTAACATGAGATCCAACATCATGACAAGAGTTGACATCCTCAGGAAACTGGTTGTTACCACTGCTCAATATTTCAACAACATTTCTTTGAGGTGCATCAACAGAAACTGAGCTACTTGCCCCACGGTCAACATCACGAAAACCATCTTGAGATTTGTCCATCCTTGCATTTTCATGATCCTCAGCTCGAGAAGATGTGACAGTTTTTTTCACTTTAATCTTGAAAACAGGCTTCTTTCTTTCATGACTTGCAGAAACAGTATCAGGTTCTCTGGAAGGTTCGGAAATTCCTGGATTATCTCGTCCATGATTGATTACTGGCCTCCCTTGATCACGACTTGCAAGGTTATCGCCTGCTGGGGGGCCCATGGACATAACTGCATTCTCATGTAACAGGCTCACCATTGGCTTTGTTTGCTCATTGTCAGGTAAGACAGGTTCTTCTCTAGAAGGAGCTGTGGAACTAGCCAATGGGAGGTCATCCACTGGATGTACTTCATGCCTGAAATTCAGTGAATATGCCTCATTCTGGACCTCTGTAACAACCAAACTATCAGGTATGACACCAGTAGCAGTGTTAGTAATTTCATTACTCAAACGAGCATCCTCTGCTTCTTTTCGGACCTCTGATACAAATACACTATCAGGTACTGAGCTAGTAGCAGCTTTCACGTTTTCATTGCCTGGAAGAGCATCTGCTTCGTGAGGAGCTTCTGCAATGGCTGAACCATCAAGTATATCTTCAAGGTTCTCCAGAGGACATTCAGGAGGTTTAGATTGTTTGACAAGAGCAGCAAAAATATTCTGAATATTGCTGCAAAATGCGGCGTGCCCCATCCTCAAAGTTTCATCTTTTGGCACTCCATACAGTGTCGGGGCTCTGAAAGAAATTAAATTATAAAACAGTAAACAACAAAAATCCTACCTAACCAGAAAAGAGTAGGTTCCAAATAGAACTGACTGAGCGGAAAACTTCAAAGTGCAATAGGTTCCGAAAAAAGTAAATATAAAAATGCTCTAATGAACAAAAGGCAAATTTCTAAGAACTGTATTATTACGGATTGTAACATGCTTTGAGGTAGACAAACTTCATCACATAATCCATGTAGTATTTCGTACTTCACTTTTTATATAATACATAAGGCTTAATACATAGCCCCTGAAAGTTGTCTACTATTTTCACTTCGACACTTCAACTGAAGCTAGTTTCAGTTGGAACTACATAACCTTGACGTGAACATAACGTTTTGTGCCACCTTAGTGTTAGGTGTTAAATAGGTATACATTTGTTAAAGTTGGAGTGTCCAACTGAAACTAGCCTCAGTTGAAGTGTCAAAGTGAAAATAGTGGACAACTTTAGGGGCTATCGATGAATTAATCCCCTGCATAAATTCGGCGTAAGTGACAAAGGAGGAGCACCATGTAAATCACACTGGCAAAATGATTCCAGACACTAAGCAAGTTTTGAGGGAACACAAGATGCTTTAATTAGAAATCTACACAACCAAAGGAAGCAATAAAACATGTTTCCTTCCATCTCCAACAGATAGCAGAGTAGATTGAAGTACCAGAATCCATCAAACAGTTAATGAAGGAATAAGCACCTTCCAGCAAGGACTTGTAAGATGCAGAACAAGTAATGACGAAAAATAACATTGTTAAACGAGGTTGGGCTCTCAAGTAGGCGCAATAAAGCAACGAGAGTTTCACCCTTCACATCACTGTCAGAATCAGATTCATTTCTCATCTGACATAAACGCATGGCATGCACGCCTAATTTCACTTGACCTGTGATCAAAACAGAAATTATTTACTTGTTGCACCTATATCCAACAAATTAACATAAAATGTGGTAAATCTGAATTTCTCGGCCGTATTTCATCAACAGGAAAAAATGATTTGGCCGACAAAATTATGAACTGCGCAGAACCTCTTATACTTGGCTCTTCATCCAAATATCTAATAAACAATGTCAATGCAGCATCAATGCCATTGCGCTGGAACTCAAGATCAAGAAGCGATCTGCTTGCTTCAAGCCGAACTTTCCACAGTGTCTTCGAAGTCCGGAATGGATTAATAAGCTCAATGACACGATCCTGCAACCACCAATAATGATAATCTACATAAGCCAGTTCCTAGAGGGGATACCAGATGGAAGGGAAATTACTTACAAGAGGAACAAACTCTGACAGCTTTAGTGCAATTTGGGTCAAAGATCGGATGCAACTAATTGTCAAAATACCATCGTAACTTGGCATCAACCTGTTACATCATTCTCAAATCATTGATAAAAGCTAGTTGACATAGCCCACCCTATCCAATAATTCAGAAAATAATGCACCTGTCAAATTGCAAGAGCCGATCAACTCGCTTGAGAAGGGATGATAAATAGACAATGCTCTGCAATATCCCAACAGGTTGACAAGAATCAAAAAGGTAATCTATGTTTGAGTAATAAGAAAGCTAACTTTAGAAGAAAATGGCCCTGAAACCCCATATAACTGGCATGCAGGAAACATCATGGAATGTGATAGAAGTGAATGACCAGAAAAAGAAAAGAAAAGCTCATACCAAATTTATGCTTAACTCCATCATTAAAGACTTACGGAAAAAGGATAACAGAAACAAAATTCTGAATAGAAGAGAAAAGGCAGGCAATTCATCAGGCAGATTGGCAAGGATTCGTGAAAATGATGAATACCTGCTGTCCAAATTCAAGCTCACCAATGGACTGGACTAATGCAGCGAGCCAAAAGACATCAGAGTAGGGGTTCCCACTGTTGTCGTTGTACTGCATGAAGCCAAAACAACTGATATGTAAAATGCATATAAATTCGCACTAGCACATGCCAGTAGAATCACTATAATGACCACCTTCAGAAGTTGTAGAACAAATTCAACAGCTTCCCTAGGGCTTTTCTGGTCAGCTGCTCGAACCATAGCTATAGCATGTGGAATAGCCTGGGGAAAAAGAATAGTACAAAGAATGGCTAAAAGCTAAAAGAAGAACAAACAAAAGCATAAAAAGCCATTTACAAGAGAGTTGAATCATCATCAATATGAGCATCTTCAAGCTCAGTAATGGTATGGGTCGTTGAAGAATTAGGCAAGCCTATCGATTCAAGAATGTATTGGAAGTCTTCCTAAACTTCATTAAATGGTGAAGACGTGTGTCACTTAAACCGAGCCTCTCTTGAAAATAGACTTCAGAATATGAGTTGACACCCAGAGGATTGCCAAAAACCTTATGATTGTGAAGAAGCCGCACTAGAAAGGCTGGGATCTCATGGAGACTTATTGGAAAGGTGATTACACCCAGAGGATTACCTTTTACGCTTAAAACAATTTAACTTTAAATCTTAAGCGTAAAAGGAAAAGTTTAAAGTTAAATTGTTGTCAAATAAGGAAATGTGTCATTATTTTTGGGACTGACCACAAATGAAAGTGTCATATAAATTATGACAGAGGGAGTATTTGTTTTTGGTTGATTTCTATTGGGATAGCGGTTCCAAACACCTTGTCCCAAAAAGAGGATTTTGACTATTGTGGTGTTTCAATACCTTGTCCCAAAAAAAAAGGATATTGATTGTGATAACATTCCAAAAACCTTGTCCCAAAAAGAGGAAGTGATACCAAAACCTTTGTTCTGGATACAAACATGATGATCCGTAATTCTTGAGATCTTTTGGCACACACTTATTGGTTGTCCATGATGCAAGTAGTAGTGGATTACATCATACATGATTGATACGAAACAACCCACAAGATTCAAAGAATGGGTTATGAATTTAACAAACCCCAAGAACACTATGAAGATTGATATTGAAAGCAAGTAGAGGATATGTGGAATAGGTATTAGGGTTATAAATTAGCAAGCACACAACTACGAATTAGTTGCACATTCGTTATATAACAATAATCACACATCAAGTATAGCTAGAAAGAAGGTATGAATCAAGTAAAAAGAATGTCGAAATAAAGAACATTCAAAGAAAATCTGACACCAATTAGATTAACATTCAAATTAAGAAACATTGCTAGATGGAAGATAGAGAAGTCATACAAGAATTACATAGCTATGGTGTAATTCAAGAGAGGCTGCTAAAGAGAATTAAGATAAACCCTAAGATAAATAGCATAACATAAGCAACAATTCATCATTCATCGGATCTTATCTCTTATCCTTTTTTTTCTTGAAGTACTTTTTACATATGATATGAAACTTAATTGCTCATTCAATACTTCATTAGGCATTAACCTTGTCTGACTTACTTGAGATACTTGAACTTATTACTGGATTCTTGGGAAGAATCAGGCTTACTTGCTCACTTGCTGATTCATGAGACCTTATTTTATTGTGAAGGCATTTCACCTCTTATTTGTTTGGTTTCGGTTACTCTATTCTTTCTATGCTTCAACGATAATCTTCTTGTCACACTTCCCACAAGGGGGCTCAACTTCAAAAGTAGAATCAAGATTAGGAATGTTGATAGATTTACTATTCTCCATGCGGTTATTCCTTTCTGCTTCATGAGAATAGATACATATTTTTTCTTGTTTCTTCCCTATGTTCCTTCCAAGGTTTACTTCTAAGAATATCAAGAAATACATCACTTAGAAATTTCTCCCACACATAAAGAGGTACTACTAGGCACACATATCACCACTACCACGAGTATAATAGTTAGATGTAGCCAAGTTTCCTTGCATTTCATCTTATGGTCCATGAAAGTAATAACGGGTCATAGTAGTAAGGTGCATTGGAGTAAGTATCATAGGACTCGTTTTTATGTGTTTTTTATGCCTTTAATTTCTTTAAGGATTTGATTACTTGCTTTGTTTATTGTTTTCGTTAGTGTTAATTGGTGTTAGCTGATGAGTGATTCATAGTGAATGCTTAATTACTTATCTCGGAGATTTTCAGTAGTTACTAAGTACATGTTTGGATTGACTTTTGGGTACCCAGAAGTGATTCTGGGTACCTACTTTCGTGAAAATCAGAAAATTGACATGTTTTGATTGCCAGAATTAATTCTAGCAGAATTAATTTTGTCATTTATTTCAATTTGAACTTTAACCTTTCCTTCATTACCCTCTTTAATTTTCATCAACAACTCTATCCACTTTCATTACTCTCTTTAAATATTTATCTAAAAATAATTACTAAAAAAAAATCAAATATACAACTTTCATTACCCTCTTTAAATATCTAGAAATAATTAATAAAAAATATTTCAAATATACAACTTTCATTACCCTCTTTAAATATCTAAAAATTATTACTAAAAAAATCAAATATGCTACTCATGTTCTGTTTTAATTAAAAAAAATCAAATATACTACTAAAGTTGACATTTGTTCATGTGTAATTGAAGATTGGAACTTTAAATTCCTCACATCCTAACGTTGTCCGATTATACGAGGATTATCATTCTCTTTTTCCTATTGTCTTCTTTCAAATACTCCGAATATTATTACTATAATATATTATATTTTGAACAAACAAGAAATAAATATATCCAAGTTGAAGTATCCAAAAGTTTTATTATTTTTGAAAAATTGCCTGAAGCGCCGCGGCGCCTCCTGCCAAGGGCCGCGGCTCCTGTGGCGTGAAAAATCACTGGAACTTAATTATATATGTGTGGTGTCATGAATAGTAACGTTGAATTAGTAGAACGATAGTGAAATTGACCACGCTTTGCGCAATGATAAAAAATCATATTAGATACTTGAAATAAGCCTTCTCTAATTTTGAATATCAAAAAACTTTTGAAGATCCTTTTTATTTTTCAAATTCAAAGTAGATTAAATTCATCAAGTATTATCATTAATGGTTGTGAAGATATAACTAATTTATAGGATACCTTTTTGTAATTTTAGTCGAGATAGAAGAGATAAAATTGTCATATATAAACAATAGTTCTATGTAGTGATTAAATTACAAATAAAAACGATTTCATGAAAGAGTTAAAATGTGAATTCATATCAATCTTAGTAAATCACGTGGTTGAGAAATATTTTTTTAATATAGAGTACATGCAAAATTAGTATTGTAATAATATTCTACTAATATTTAAGTATTACATTGCACTTTAATTTCTATTATCTATTTGTAATTTTTATTTACATACTTCCATTTTTTAGTAATTTTTATTTATATATATATATTGATTAAATGTCTTCAAAAGCAATTTTGATCAAAACTATCCAAACATAAATCAATTATAACAATCACTTTTACATTGTTGCATCCAAACATAAATCAATACTACCAGAATCAATTCTGCCCACCGCTAATCCAAACACACCCTAAATCTCTTGAGGGGTCTTCATAGTTTAGGGTTACAATTAATTGAAATCTCAGAGGTAGTTAGGCTTCATAATTCTAATTGGTTCTAGTTTTAACTTAACTGTAGGTCTAGATCCTATCGCTAAGTCCGTGTTAGTTACATTATACGTTTTCTCAATATTGCTTAGTACCAACGACAATATTAATTCTCTCTAAAATCCTTCTGTCTAATTCATCCCATACCACCATAAATAGAAGCCATCACAGACACTAGCTTTACAACAACAATGTAATCCCACAAGTGGGGTCTAGGGTGGGTAAGATATACCCAGACCTTACCCCTACATTGCGGGGTAGAGGCTGTTTCTAATAGACTCTCGGCTCAAAAGAGAAGTTTTCGAAGTAAAGTTGCCAGAGAAGTATGATAACAAATAGCAAGATACAAAGCAAATGAAGCATAGTAATACACATTAAGAATAAAAAAAACTACGCTGCAATGGGATACTACTACTAATAAGGAGGAGAGGTGATGAGGCTAGCCCTGCCTCTCCCACATAAAGTGCGACAACCCTCGGCTTCCCCTAAGCCTCGACCTCCATAACTTCCCCCAATAAAATCATTTTCACCCTCTGGCCACTACTAGAAAACTTAGGTGAAGAAAAGAAATTCCAACGTCGTTTAGCAGCCTGATTCTAGTTTCAGAATGGAGAAATGGTTTAGAAGCCGAAGAATCCAGCAGAGACAATCTCTGATTCTCTTCTTTCAAGCTCCTTTTTTGGAACTAGGCAGAAAGGTTTGAGAAGAAGGGCTAGGAGAAAAGAAAAAACGGATGAAACAAAAGGTGAGGAGTCGCCGGTGATTGGAAGGGTACTACTGAGGCCGCCACACCAAGAAAGATGGAGAAGAACGGGAGGGATAATTTGGAATGAAATTGAGGCAGGTTATAAGGGTAAAACAAGAATCTAACTACATTTTCAACTGGAACTGCGTTGGATTAACATATAAGGCACTCAAACATGAAGACGTGTGGTGCCATGTCAGACTTGGATGTCCGAGAGAGACAATTCCACCCAGTAAACGTGTTTAAATGGTCGATCTGGAAATTGATGACAACTAAGTGTCTATCCATATATTTGACCTTGATTACAACAAGAATTCATCAAGCAATCAAAGATAGCAAGAGTTACTGGCAACCAATTTGGTCAGCTAGCGCCTGGAACTTCTGTAAGAATTTAAAAGGCAAATGAATATAAGAGCTTTTGAAGTGGTGATATACAACTTTGTACAGATTACAGCATTTCTTTTGGCTTATAACTTTTATTGCACTCAAAAGGTCCTTGTTACCAAGAATGGTTGGGTGTGTGTGTCCCGTAGAGTGACTCATATTTTGTGTAGTTCCCTGCTTTTTGGTATACTAGTATAAACATTGTACAGAGTTTCCCCCTACAATATCAATAAAACTATTAAGGTACCCAAAGAAAAGGAAATGAAAATCCATGGTATTAGTCAAATCTCATTGATTTGCGGCAGTTCAAAATCCCAAATATGCAGAGTGAAGGGATGCAGACAAAGGTAAAGCCGTCCCAAACTTCCAGCTTCCAGCAATCAAGAAGATGGACAATCAATTAATGTCTAATTTCAGATAACCAGCACATTGATTCACAACTGTGTACATACAATTCACATCCTACCTCGTTGCATTACCTCAAGTACAAAGTACTCCTGGAAATCAAGGAAGTCATTTGGCCTAAAAAGGAAAGGAAAAATAACATGTGAATTCCAAATTGCAGAAAATCGATGAAGATGCCAGCAAAAAGGTATGCAGAGCTCACTTGGGGAGTCCAATATTGGCATCAAATCGTCGAGTTTTATAAAATGCAACAAGATGTGTCAAGCCAGCCCAATCAGTTTCCTGACCATGAAATTAAAATTGTCGTTTAATGTGAAGGAGGCACACCAATAATCTTGATAAGGGAAAAAAACACAATCTACAAAATGAACATCTTTCCTTAGAAACATCTGGCCTTGTCAAAGAATATGAGAATCCCAAAGACAACTAAAGAGAAAGGAATGCACACCTCATGGATAAGGGTGAGCAATTCACTAAGCAATCTCTGATGAGGACATACGCAAGGGAAATAACTTTAACGTACATCTTTATCCAGGAGGAATCGTAAATAGCGTTTAATGTGCCAGTGAGACGTCCAATTCACAAAATGGAAACTACTTTTAAGCCATTTGAACACCCATTATTCAGCTTGAATGATATCCTTCTCTATGGTTGACATTTAAATTGAAACTATTTAACATGAATATAGATTTCAAATAACTCTAGAAGATAAGACCTACCATTACGAAGACAAAAGGGCTATGGTGGGCTTTAATTCATAGATGAGTTGCACGTTCATTAGATCACAATGAATGGATGAAAAAATAGGGATAGCCTAGTGGTAAGAACTCCCTACCTTCAACCAAAAGGTTCAGGGATTCAAATCACCCAGGGAGCAAAAGTGAGAACATGCCACTGTCAGACACGTATGGAGTTTTGAGTGGTGGAGTAAACCATATGAAAAGAATTGTCAAGAGGAGGATGTACGGTTTACTCCCCCATCTATATTATGATATCTATATCAAGGTCTTTTAATATAGCAGATTCAAAGTCATATGAATGAAGTCTCAATTCAGTTGGATGACGCTGAAACATTTAAATTATGATTCAGAAAACATAAAAAATCACATTTTGTAACAAATGGGGGAATCACATTTTGCGGATAGAGAACGGAGAGATCTTATAATCCAATAGCAATGCAAAATCAGAAGCATCAATGAACACACTGCTCAGGAGGGTACTGAGAAGAATAGGACAACATGATAGCAAAAAAAAACTACTAATCTGAATGGAAAAGAGAAAAGACCTTTACCTCAGATGCTGTACTGGCCAAAGCAAACGCCGCCTCAATTCGAATCCTCCAAAAGGCCTGAAGCATCCCCAAGTATTAGAAAGCAAAATAGAAGGTAAATAATGATTTCACCAAGCTTAGCATAAAAACAAGAGGAAACAAGGGGGGAGATGTAGCTTTTCGGTAGTTCATGATGAAAGCACACCTTAGAGTCACTAAGGAAGTTGTTGAGAGCATTAACAACTGCAAAAGAAAGTTGTGGCAATGCTTCTAATGTTGCAATAGCCTGCGCCTGAGCAACCACGTCTCTATCCTTCTCCAATTGATTTATCTTTGGAATAATCCAAACATTAACATAAGGATTAACATTTTTTAAACCAAATAAAATGAAAATTAAGCTGGGAATATTAAAATGCATATAGCACTTCATGATTAACTCACGATATACTTACCCACATCTGGACCGGTTGATTAAAATGAATTTCAGCGAGATACTCCAATTCAGGATCTGCCCGTAGCCATAACAACGGGGAGTCAGAGCTGCAAATACACAGCAAGTATAAATTGCCAGATACACTAAATGGTGAAGAAACAAAAACTGTTTACGATTGAAGAGAATAGTATGCAAGACATAAATACATCAAACATACGTTGCACGCGTATCTACATTAGCCACAGTGTCACCATTATCATCCGAACCATCGGGTTTAGAAGCCTTTTTGGGTTTTTGAAATCGTTTTGCTGCAAGTCTAGAATGACACTGAAATTCAAGCAGCTGCCAGGGTTCACCCGTCATAGGAAGAATTGGATGATCGTACATGCCATCAAGCTCATGCACCCTTATGCTCATCATGCCAGGCCAGCCATCACCGTCTTGCTTTTCAGAGTCATGCTTACCATTTGTCATAGTAGCACTTGAATCGAGTCTAGCTGTGCATTCCCTCGATATTGCTAATTCGACCATATTCTTTCTTTTGTTATAGGAGAACCCCATTCTTGTTCAGGCACCAAAGACAAGTTCAAACAGACATCAGTCAAACAATTTCAATGCCTAACTCAAAGTAAGTACAGAGGCGTGCAGGAGAAATCATACTTCAGAACCGGACAGCCACATGATCCGACCCAACGTGGAAAGAATTCTTTAAGAAACGGGCGTTCAAGATTACCAACCTTGTTGGCAAGGTGCCGAAACTGCAATTTGTAGTGCAAAATCAGATACGCAAAGAGCTACCAAATGATTCAAAAGGTGATGATGCAAATGTAATCCACTTAATTAGCATTACTAGCACAAAAATATAGTGAAGATAAAAGCAACGATATAGCAAAACTTCCAGAGCATGCCAAGCACAATCACTGAATTGGACCTGAACGCATTTTGGCAGATAACTTTTGAAGATGCATGCTTCATGTGAAATACAGGAAACTATATCTAAAAGGCTAGATTATTTCTTGCTTTGTTACAGAGGGAGAAACTATTCCAAAATGATTTCAAGAACTGAATTAGAAATAGAACCTCCTTCGTGCTAAGAGTTCTCAACGATCGATTTACATCATGAGCCCGGGAAACAACTTGCTGAAGAATCTGCAAAAATAAGGATAAGTAATTAGTATCACCAACTACTACTACAATAGCATACAAAGGACCTGACACCGTTTTGGATTTTTTAACTCCCTGTCCTAAGGGGGTTACAGAATCTCTTTTGTAATTGTTATCTTTTGCAATAGCAGCACCATCTGCATCTTCTCGATGCCCATTAATGATAATATGCACTTCATCAACAACAACAACAACAAAAAAGACCCGCCGTTTCCATAAACAAAATTTTCTGTAATTTAAACAGCATAAGAATCTCCAAAAGAGTATTGCCTTCTCTTACTGGGTATGTTGTTGTGGTTGTTTGTTAGTATTGCCTTCTCTACGACGGAGAGCAAACATACTGTGTCAGTAGTGCAATCCTATTCTTACATTAAGGTTCTCTCTTACCAATAATACATACAGAACAACCCTGAAACATATTTGCATCCCTATATAACATATCCTTTTTTTCTACCAAAAGAAGGGTATGTGTCCAGAAAGGACAACAATACCGCCGAATTAAGCTTCAAACGTCACATTCCCCAACACAAAAAAAGGCAGTCTGATGCACTAAGCTCCCGCTATGTGCGGGTCCGGGAAAGGTCCGGACCAGAAGGGTCTATTGTACGCAGCCTTAACTTGCATTTCTGCACAGAACAGGAAAAAATAGTGGGTGGCCCTTAACATGACTGATTCAGGAATTCATCATGCATCACTGCAACTGCATTAACGAATCCTGTGCAACAACTCAATGGAATTGCAGCGGTAACAAGGATGCATAGTGAATGGAGTTATGGAGAAGATACTGATTCCAAGAGCTATATTTTCTGACGCAAAGAAGACATCAAAGAGAGGCAAAGAATGAAGAGATGGACATTGGATGAGATACAAAAGAGCAAGACTGCAAGTGGTGTTGTAACTCTACAGTCAATAACTTCTCTTCTATCTATATGCATATTCAGGTCGGTAGAAAGGACTGGGCAAATGAAATCTCGACTTGCTCAGTAACCAGTAATATTTTTACAAAGATGGAGAATGCTTTAGGTTACACAATGAAGCAATTAGGAAAAAAACTGCATCATTTTTTTAGTTATTGGAGAACGGCAGAACCACTAAAGTTCATATACTATCCTTCCTACTTTAATTGACATCATTTTAGTTATTGGAGAACGGCAGAACCACTAAAGTTCATATACTATCCTTCCTACTTTAATTGACATCATTTTACTAGGCACAGATTTTACAAAGTTAATTTGATCTGGATATTACAATTCATTTACGAAGTACATATGCTTGTGACGATGGCAAACACTCTCTTCTTTAAAGAATCTAATTGTCCCTGTGATTATATCCATGAGGACTTTTACTACATATATAAACAAGTCAAAATGGTGCGGGCTTGCCAGTTTCTGGGCACTAATTAATGTTTAGCCACCATTTTAAATGTAACACGATGCTTCTCTTTTTTCCTAATGGTCACATAAGTGTAGGAAAGAAAATAAAATACTTCTCAACCACAGGCCACAAATTTGAATTACAAGATACTGTACTGAAGTTTAATTTGTATAAATTCGAACTTGACTCCAGTTAACTGTCATGGAGTTCCACTTTTATATAAATTCAAAGCGTTTCACTCAGTGGCGGATTATGGTAGGGGCTGGGGTTGTGGCCCTCCTCAAAAAACTCAATTTTTTTATTATACCCCTCTCTCTCACACGTCACTCTATAATCACGTTCTAAACAAGATATCAGCTCCCATTTTGCTCTTACCCACTGCGGCCACCCCCACCGCATCTCAGCCCCAAGCCCCCAAAAGTGGTAAATGAAAATCCCCAACAGTGGTAATCTCTCTCTTTCTCTCCTCTTTGTTGTTCTGTGAGTTCTTAATGGTTTTTAATTTTTATACTATTGACTGTATTGAGGACGAAAAACAATGTATCCCATTGGTTGAGAATCAAATATTTTCGAAAAGAAATAAAAATCGATGAAATTCATTTGTAGTTGTCCCACATCGATTTCAAGAACTTATGAGGTTTTGGAGTTCTATATTTTCTACTAATTCAAGAACCCTTACAAGTCTCATTTTCGAGCATAGAAACCCTAGATTTTGAAATTATGATCTGAAATTTGTCTTTTGCCAAAATCCTAACTATTTTTTTATTTTTCCAAGGTTTCTCCTAGTCTAAAATTTTCTTTTCTGTGTGGCTGAGTTCGTGAGATTGGGGAAACTTTATGTTTGTTTCATCATATACGAGGCTATTTTGGGCTTATGGGAGTGGAATTAACAGATTAAGGCTTTAAAAGCCGAATTTTTCTTAGTTCTGTTTTCATATTTTGATGTTATTTTGAATCTTTGATAAAATCTTATAAATTTCAATTATAATATTTTTGGCAAGTTCCGCCACTGGTTTCACTTGTATGGATTCGAACTCTATGACATTGTCTAGGAGTTTCACGTGTATAAATTCACAGAGTCTTCTATGAGTTCAAACTCCAGGGCACTTGTATAAGTTCGAATTTCAGGACACTATTTTAGAGTTTTAGTTTTACAAGTTCCAAACTCAAAACATTGTCCTAAAGTTGCTAAACTGAACCCCAGGCACAGATTGAGAACGGCAAAACCACTAAAGTTCATATACTATCCTTCCTACTTTAATTGACATCATTTTACTAGGCACGGATTTTACAAAGTTAATTTGATCTGGGTATTACAATTCATTTTATAGTATTAGTTTTAAAAAACTCGTGTAGCATCTTTGTTTGCCATCATCACAAGCATATGTACTTCGTAAATTATAGCGGAACCAAACTAATAATTTGACTGATTAAGATCTATTCTTCCTGTCGCTAGGGAAATACCTCTTTTTCTTGAGTTAAAATAAAATACTACTTCTAGTACACTGGAATATTTCATTTTTTATTAAGACACACGAAACTTCACTATCATAGGTGAATCAATGGAACACCTGGTTGTGACTGATCAATTAAGGAAGAAGATTGTTTTCTCTCATACTCTTTTCCAACACAAATATTATCGAACAGATATGCTTGACAAGTTGATGAGCTATAATATGGTTGATTTACTTTTCATCTGTACAGACTGTACGTGAATGGAACCTGAGATTTAGAATTATACCAGCCAAAGGATATAAAAACGCATGTGTTTTACTAAAATATCTAATATATTAAGCTAAACTATTTTTTCAGAAATAAAATAGAGAAGCCAATAAATAATTCCTAACAAGATGCATTTACACCTAAAAGCCATAAGATTCTAAGATGTCTTTTCCAAGATAAGAGTGGCACCTAGTAGTTGCTATAAGGCTCATACCTTGCGAAATGACTCAGGTCCCATCTGCTTTTCTAACATTTGGAGAATCGCAACCTATTAAGACAAATACAGACTTCCAATATCAGACCTGATTGGTACACTATATTTTGTAACTACAATGAAAGGCAGCATATCACTTACAGACTTCCACGATCTTATTTTTCCAAATAAACCAATACACTGGGTGCCATACAAATTCTTTGAAGCAGCAACAGCACTTAAGGCAGTTGCACCACTATCGTCTGCTCTGCAAACAGCAATATTAGCCTGCAAGTCATGGGCGAAGTAAGATCAAGAAAGAACACTTTCTCACCCTAAATTACCAAACTAATTAAATATGATATTGCAAGAGAAGCCAGGTATGAGAACTACACACATTCAACACAAATAGCACAGTTGATGAACCTAAAAGCTTGTGATATGAATATGCATAGTGACATTATGAGCCTAAAAGAGCTGCAAGCTTCCATGGAACTACAAATAAAATGAAAAATAGACTTGCTCATTGCGAATGAAGACCTTAAAACAGAAGAATGTGACCTAGTGTACTTTTACCTTATCAAAAAAGTGTGATTTAGTGGTTAAGTGAGAGGAGACATCTGAAGTTCAAGCCCAACGGAGGCCAAAACACTAGGTGATTTCTTCATCTACCTAAGTCTGGCAAAGTTACCCAGTACCCGTGGAGTAGTCATGGTGCACAAAAGTTGGCCCCGACACCACTATCATTTTAAAAAAAGACCATAAAGCAGAAGCGAACCTTGTATCTCCTATAGCGTGCTTCATTATTGCCAAGGAATCTCTTGATGAATATATCAGTCAAGAAACCAGCAAGACCATCCAACAACCAATCTGAGAGCATTAACGACACATAGTTAATATACAGAAGTTATATTTTATCACATGTTAACTTGTCCAACAATTTACCATCGCTTGGCGCTTCCGGGTTAATATACACTCCAAACCATTGTCTTGCAAGGGAATAAGCAAGTTTCATCCTCGTCTCTATGGTCTGTTAAATAAATCTGAACCCATCAAAAGAAATAACAAGGAAGAAGAAAAATAAACAAAATATTTTCTTGACAGCCAATAGTTCATGCAATCCAGTAATCACCTACACATTCTTTAGGGAGAAGAGTAATAAAATGGCAACAGAATAACAAGTAAGCATGAATTGGAGCAGAAAAGATTGCAAAATTTGAAGCAGAGAAAAGCACAAGCCACTTCTGCAGATTTTCCTTTTTGACTTCACTAGATTTTTCTCCAATTTTGAAGATCAAAACCCAAAATTTCCAGTGTATTACTTTCCCAATTCATTATACAAGCATACCTTATTAATGACCTTCTCGTCGAATAGTAATTGAGAGCTGAAGATGCTCAAGGAGGCTCCTAAACTCACTGAGGATATTGCTATCTCAGGAGAAATAAAAACTTGAGTGTATGACCCAAATGGAAATGATGCAGAAAGGTAGTCCTCATAGTAGCTGTTCAAAACCAATGAAGAGATTTTCTTTGAGGTCCACTGGTTGAATATGAGTAACAGGGGGTTGGGTAGGGAGGGTAAAGTGAAAAGAGATCCAAGTATCCATGAGGAGACATTTACATACCTAAAAGCACTGTGAAAAAATCCCATAGTATGCCGCAGCTTTGTTGAGTCAGTAGGTAGACAAATATGTGATAGATGAGCAATATTGTGGTCCGGAAGAATTTCAAATGGTGCGACTGCCAAGGAAATCCATCGAGCACTAACAGGAGTACTTAGTCTGTAGACAAAAGTTTTACGCGCAGGAACATCCTCGGTCCAGATCTGACGGTAAAAAAAGGAAAATGAAAACTAAGTTAGAACAACTCACTGGGGGGGGGGGGGGGGGGGCCCCCAAACAAAGGACATCATTTGGATACATTGGTTGCATTATATGGGCAAAGTTAGGGCTGGCCAGTGGGTCGGCCCGGCCCCGGTTAAATTAAAAAAAAAGCGGGTTCGGGGCTCGAACCGGGACATGGTCCCGCTAGGACCCGGTCCCGCCCCAGTCCCGCCACTTGCCAAAAATAGTCGTTGCAATAACGGTCATTTTACATTTTGGCCGTTAGACAACGGCCATTTTTGGCTTCCCCACTCCCCCAACCCCCCTACCCCCTTTATATTTATTTTTAACCCCTAAATTATTATATTTACACTTTAACCCAATTTTCCAACTATAAATAACTCATTTTCTCTTCTTATTTCTCACAAATCTTTCTACAATCTCTAATCTCTCAAATCTCAATCAATCTATTTCTATACAACATTGTCTACTACATATTCACTCTATTTATTAATTTGAGAATTGGGAGTGAAGTTGGCAACTAGCTTGAAGATTAATCTATCGAGCAAAGTTTCAATTTTCAACCTCTCTCGATTATACATCGACTCTACGTCGGCGTTTGGTACATTCGTTCTCTCATTAAATTGTTATTTTGTTTTTATTTCATTTAGCACATTTAATTTCATTATCTTTAACTTTTTAAGTCTTTAACTATTTATTACCCTAATTAAAATGAAAAGAACAAAAAATGTTTTTGGTATCAAGGGCAAGGGTACTTCTTCTAGTATTCCTAGACAAGATTTTATGGATCCTGAACTGTTTCCTGAAATACCATATGATCTTGACACAAATGTTTATCCTCAAAATGAAAAAGATTTTAATTTAGATGACACTCTAGATGATGATACACCTACTAATGTAGATGATGATACACCTACTAATGTAGATGATGATACACCCACTGGTGAAATGTCTCCTATCCCCCTAGTATGAGACGAGGTCCGGCAAAACGACCATTAACATTAGCTGTATGGAAATATTTTCACAGGGACGTACCGAATCAAGTAGCTATATGTAAAACTTGTAAATCTGTTTATACTTTTAAAACTGGACAAGATCATGGTGGGACGGGGGTTTAGCAAGACACCTATTGCAAAAACACAAAGCCTTGCATGCCCAATACCTTATTGAAAAAGATGGAGAGCAAGCGTCCTCTCAATCGGGACAAGGTTCACATACTGTCCCGGACAAAGTACAGGGTCAAATTAACCCTATGACGGGGGAGTTGTAGGTCCTAAATACGATAAACATAAAGATAGGGAAGCACTAGCAAAATTAGTTGTTGTAGAGGGTTTGTCTTTTTCATTTCCTGAATCGTCTGGTTTTATCCATTATATTAGAGATATGTATAATCCTGCTTATAAAGATTTTCCTAGATCAACGGTTAAGAGAGACGTGTTTAAATTTGCACACGAATATCAACAATATTTGCGTTATTCATTATATCATTTAAATTGCAAAGTCGCTCTAACTTCTGATATAGGTCGTAGTACTAACGGTCATGATTATTTAACGGTAACCTGTCATTGGATAGATTATAAATAGTCTATGCAAAAACATATTTTAGCATATAGATATATAGATAGTAGGCACACTGGTGTGTTTATTTCACAAAATATTTATTTAGTCTGTGATTATTACGAAATAACTGATAAAGTTATGAGTATTACATTAGATAATGCACCTTCTAACAATTCTGCTATTTATGTTTTAAAAGAAGTTTTAACTTCGTCTTTTCCAAAATATTTTCATATCAAATGTGTGTGTCATATTTATAACTTAGTTGTAAAGGATGGTCTTTCACATATTCTTGAAAAAATACAATTTGCTATAAACTTTATTTTTAAAAATAATAGAATTCAACAGAGAAAAGAATATAAAAAACCTGTCACGATTGTGGACCTATGAAGCACGGACACCTCATTTAGGGTGAGGTGTCCGTGTCGGACACTGGGGGACACAACACGCGGCGGACACAGCTCGGACACGTGTCCGGGACTTGTCCGAGTGGGCCCATCCCAAAAAAAAAAATTGCTCGGACACGGCTCGAACATGTACGAGACACGACAATTACAAAAAAGTGTTAAAAGCCTAAAAATTAAAAAAAACCTAGACATTACTCGTCAATCAGAAAATCGACTGCTGCGGCGCGCGCTTCTTCGATCGCTGCGGCGCGATCGCTGGATCTGCGCGACGGAGCTTGCGAGCTCGCGATGCGATAGATGATCTTTGGTTTAAGAAGTTCGACCTATTAAATTGAAAGGTTTAAGAAGTATACATAATCGCATTTGTATTTTTGGTGAAGAATTGGACCATTAATCTTCTTAGGAATGTAATGGGTAAATAACTGTCAATATTTATTAAGGTTAAAGAAGTTCTGACCTATTAAATTGTTATGAATGTTTCTTTTTAATTTGGTACATATTTAATTTGGTATTTTGGTATATAACAAATTTGAATTAAATTTTATAATTTATTTATGAATGTGAAGCTTTAAAAATATTAATTTTAGTATTTTATATATTATATCATATATATATAAAAATATTTTTTAATTTATTTTTACAATCGTGTCTCTGCCGTGTCGTGTCCCTTATTTTTCAAAATTGTCGTTTCCGCGTGTCCGTGTCTTATCGGACACCTCTCACGTGTCTGTGCTACATAGTTGTGGACTATCTTACATAAAAATTCCCGAAGAAGTACCAACTAGGTGGAATTCTTTATATGACCAACTAGTTGTTGCTTATGACTATAGAAAACCTAACACTTTATTTTTTAACGCACATAATCAAAATCCAATTGATATGATTGTGGATAATGATTGGACAAAATTAAAGAATTTATTGTATTTCTAGAGAATTTTCAACGAGCAACAAAAGAATTTTCTACTTTATATTATCCTACTATTTCAACTATGTTGTTTATATAGCTATAATATTTTTACTTCTTAAAGAATATATGGAAAAACTTGCTTATAAGGCAGCTATTAAAAATGTTTATGAAATTAAAAAAAAAATATTCCTATTCCCCTATTTATATTATTGGTGTTGTATTAAACCCGGCTATTAAAGTAGACGGTTGTAAAAGTCTTATTGAAAATATTTATAACTGTATGAACGTACTACCACCTCCAACTCCCAAAAATTTAAATGTTGAGTCACCTATTGAACAAACGCTAGAAGAAGTGTTGGATAGCGTAGAAGATAAATGCAAAAAAGTATATCGGCATTACCAGCAAGAAAGTGCTAGTAACCAACCGGCTTCTGCTTCAACACATCCTCAAAAAAGACATGTTGTTTCTGCGGACAGTATTGAAAGCCTCAGAAATAGAATGTGCGGTGGTAGTACTGCTAACCAAATTAGCGAGTTCGATGTTATTGCTTTGCAGGGCACTTTACCTTACCAAGCAGTTGTCAATGAAGACGAAAAGGAAGACTTGCTGAAATATTGGGTGCAAAATGAGAAGACATTTCCGACACTTTCAATGATGGCCCGGGATATTTTGAACATTCAAGCGTCATCAATCGCTTCTGAAAGCGTTTTTTCTGCATGCAGATTTCAAATAGGAGAGCACAGACACTCATTAGCCGGAGACAGCTTGGAGATTGCGGTACTATTCAGAGATTGGATACAAGCGGAGCGAAGAAGGTGCGGTCACCCAGAGATTAACGAAGAAGAAGACGAAAACTACAACGACATCTTATCTGAAGGCATGAGTAGCGACGTGGAACAATTTGATCAAGATATACCAATTCCAACCGAAGAACCACACGAAATTATAAAGAAACTAGAAAAAATATTTTCAAATTGGTAATATATTTCATTGCAATTTTAGTATTTTTTCTGTCTTTTGCAATTTTTTTCAACGGTACACTACAATGTTGTAATTCTGAATCTTGTATATTTCAATGAAATAATTAATAATATAAGAGGCACACAAACAGCATTGGGATGTTTTTTTTACACTCTTCTCGTCTTTGTTTAATTATTTAGTTTATAAATATATATGAGTATAATATTATAATAGTAAAATATGAGTATATGACTATCACTATATGACTATATGTTACTTTGTTAGTAATTTAGTATTTTACATTTAATGGAAAAAAATTTAAAAATGCCCATGTCGACTCGGCGAACTAGCCACTAACCGGGACCAATCTGGGGCGGGACACGGTATCGTCCGCTAATCGGTCACTTTGTACCGTCCCGCCAGCCCGCCCGACCCCTCGCCTCTCCGTCCCGAGGCCGTCCAGGCCCGCCTATCTCGATCGGTGGGCCTAGATAGGCCTCGGCCACCACTGGCAAAGTACATCCAGCAAAAGATTGATACCGAGTGATGAACCATAAACTCACGATTTCTTTTTATTTGAAAATCAATGTCAAACTGCAACATGAAGGACAAATTGGCCATCCCCCAACAAGAGTAAATAGATTTAACTCCCCTTGTGACTTCGAAGAACATTCCAACAAGACACAAATGAATTTTGATTTACCCTAGAAGGATGATTAAAGCTTGCAAAAAGCTGAAAAATAATCATGTCTCCCTCTTTTCACAATTTTCTCTTTACAACCATTGAACAAAAACCTAGTTGATTCATAGATTCAAAAATCTACCACAAAACTTACCTTCACCATTCATCCAGCCATTACAGTTAGCAACTATAAACATCTGGTTCAACCCTTCCATAGACATACTCTTCAGTCACAAGAAAACCAGCAACGAAAAAAATTACGAGAAGCACCATCTTTTATCCTTTTAGTCCAACTCTTGGTTCTCACTCCTCACAGAGGAACTGGAAATTAAAGCAACTGTTCTAGGCAGGGAAGGTTTCCAGAAACAGCTAGAAAAAACCTTAGAAGTCGAAGTTTTGCAACGAAAGCAGATTATGAAATATTTTTTTTGATTAGGAAATAATTTTATAACAATTGGGGAAACCCCGTATACAAGCCATATACCAAAAAAAGAGAACCTACATCAATTATGAATTTATAACCTAAGATCAGTAATTAACCATTTTCCCCAAGTAATTATCACGAATATATTTATCAAGAAAAGAACAGATGATTAAAAATCATAATTATAGCTCTGTCATCAACTAACCAACTGATACTCATTCTTGTCATCATAGAGGTAACGTCTAATGGGCTTCTAAGGAAAAGGTCACTGATCTTAATGTTAGAACACTCTAAAATCCATGCAAACCAGCAAACTAGTGCTAGCACAAGTCCACATTCACGGGAACCCCACACTTTCTCACCATGATTTTCACCTCACAACACTAGCGAAGAAGAAGAGATGTAACTTATCCACCTACCTGATAAAGTAAGCTTCCAGTACTAACAGCCACAAGATTACTGGCCACTGTAAATTCCAAATCATAGCTGCAGAAGGAGCAACAATAATGAATATAGTAAACTTAAATTCAAACAGTATCCAAAAGTATAACAAGCCTTGCATCTTACCAGCAACATTGTAAATTGTCATCTATGCAGGGGAACCAACATCGTGCACGCCGGATTTGGTTGTCAGTATGTAAAACGTCACCATCAAAGTGGATTCCAGTTTCAGCCTTCTCTACCCAATAATCAATACGGACCTTCTTCACATTCTGCATCCAACATAACCTACATAAGTCACAGAAGTGTAAACCTCATTACTTAAATATCCTAAAGGAAATCTGATCAAAGTTATAAGACATAAAATCTCTATACAGATTAAAGTAGACAGATAGACAAATTTTCTTCAATTAACACAATTCTAATCTGACTAGGGCCCTTTAATTTTGAGTATAATATTTCCTTTGGAGACACGACTGGTGTGGGAACATATTATTGAAAGATGATTTCTAGAGCTTGAACAAAATATCTTGCCAAAGAGACTTGACAATTCAACAGATTAGGGAAACAAGGTGGGGAGACTTTTTGGAATTGAGATTTAGAAGGAATTTTCAAGATTGTGAAGTGAACGAGTTTCAGAGTTTGATACATTTGCTTCATAGGCAAGTCAATCCGGTGGATAATCCCGATGTGTGGTGGTAGGGCCTGGGAAATAATAGAGTGTTCTCAGTGAAAGTCTTTTTATGAGAAACTTTTGGTTAGGGAGGAAGTTAATTTTTCCATGTAATGCAATATGGGTTTCAAGTGTGTCGAGGAAGGTGTGTTTTTCACTTTAAAAGCCATTAGAAGGGTGATTTTGACGGTGGAAATTCTTAGAAAGCGGAAGGTTGTATGTGTCTGTTGGTGTTACATGTGCAAGGAGACGGGGAAGGACGTCGACCATCTTCTTCTACATTGCGGGCTTACAATGAAATTGTGGTGGGATATGTTTAGGTGGTTCGCACTCCTTGGGCAATGCCAATAACTATGAGTTGGAAGAGCATGAGGAGAAGGAAAAGACGAAAGAGCTTGGAACATGGCTCTGCTTGCATTGATGTGGGTAGTTGGGGAGAGAGAAATAAGAGAGCTTTTGAAGGAGCAGTTGAGGAGGAGATATGGCAACACATCAGTTTCGCTGGAGGAAAGTTAAATTCATGTGTGGACAAAGACTCTACATTTCAAGCTAACTCGCTTGAAAATTATGTGACTAAGGTTTTGATATTTTGGATGAGCTGGAAGTTCTAGAATAACATTTTCATGTTCATTTGTTCCAGACCCAAACATGTTATGTTGAGATACTTGTAAAGAAAATTGAGTTCCGCCCATAAAAACAAGTCATTTTCACCTTGTGGTGGAAAATACCTCCAGAAAAAGTTTTTCACAAAAGAAAATGACTTCCACTCATCAGTGGCAAGACTCATTTTCACCCTTTGCTGGAAAATATTTCCCAAACTTCAGGGTAACTAAATACAGGAAAAGGCTCTCTTCCCATAAGTCATTTTCCATCATAAAACATGCAACCGCATTCAATACCGATCACAACAATTATGAAACAAATATATAGCCACTAAAGCTTGTCCGATGAGCCAAAAACTAAAAAAATACTCAAAAACCTGATTGTTTTCAGCTGAAGAGTTCACCCCATTCTCTAAACGCATTTCCTCTCCTTCAATATCATGCTTCGCTGGTTTTCTGCACATTATCAGCAAATTTGCTAGCAATTCTCGATCTAGATGTGACAAGTAAACTGAACCAGCCGCATCAGCAGCTGAAGTAGTTGATGATACAGAGCACCATCTATCCCCATTTTCCAAGGCTAAATAATGCGGGAAAACTTCAAATTCTGTAGGCTCCCCATCAACTGTAACACTATCTATCACCAGATTATCCGCGTGCAAGCCTAAAATTCCATTTTCTGGTACAACTATATCAAGCTCTGTGTAGCTGAAAAGCCAAAAAGTTAACACCGAATTTAGTACTAATGCCAAGTGTTTGCATAACGCGCTAAGAACAATTCCTAATACAAGCAAGCAATGACATGGTACTTGGGAAAAAATATGAACAAAAACAGATTTTCCACTTCAGGTTTGAAGACCTAAAAAAAATCCAAGTAAACCAAGTGAATCTTCAGAATGAATCAGCTTGGGAAAATAATCACGGTCAGGGTGTGCTGTGGAGATGTTTTCCAATTTTCCCATGTTCGGTTGGTCAATTTTTTTGGAAAACATTTCCTCTAAGAAAACAAGTTCCTTAAAAATGAGGAAAAAACAAGTTCCACATGTGGCATTACACATTGAATGCGTCCCCCTCCCCCCTACGGCCCTCCAACACACCTTGTCTTCACCCCCCCCACACCCCATAGTATATGTCTCGATTATATACAAATGCTTTTAGGATAATTATTTTTGCTTAAATACGAACACAAGAAAATAAGTAGAACACACATTTTCCATGAAAAACATTTTTCTTCATACCAAACACACCCTAAACCTAGTACCTTTCTAAAATTCATAATTTCTTGAAATTTACACTGGTGAAAAACACTTCATAACATAGTAAGTCTCAACAAGAGTGAACATTCCAAACTTTCTATAAATTTACTGGGTGGAAATATAATTCATCTTTAGAACAATGTAATTCATCTTTAAAACCCTAGTTCTCTTGAAAAAAACCTTTAAAACCCTAGGACACTAAATGACTAACTCTAGAAAAAATATACTATATAATTTCAAATGTGATCAACCTTGACAAAATAATGCAATTTTGGTTGGTGGGTTAAAAAGGAAACAAACCCGTAAATTCGACGTTTGTCCATGTCAATTGAGAGACATAGCTTTTGATGACGAACCACTGCTTCGGTATTATCCCCTTTTTGCTCTTCGATTTTCCCTTTACGTGCCTTCGCCATTTTTCAACACACATATACGTATTGATTTCTTCACTCACTAAGGACAAGACGAACACTGGAACGAAAAATTACTCCAATTGGGATTTATAGAGCCAGCGAAAGTTAGAGAGACTCGAGGGGGGAGTTGATTTATAGAGCCAATGAAGGTTAGAGAGACTCGAAGGGGGGGTTGATTTATAGAGGTGAAATTGAAGAGGAGAGGTCTCTGTGTTTTGGTTGGATCCGTGCCCTAGATTCTAATTTTTCATCTTGGCCGTTCGTGTCTCGGTGGCTTATTTTATAACCGTTGATTTGATCTGTAGCTTTGAAAAGTAAGAAAATCTATTGGTACACGAGAGAGCATTGACTCAAATGATTCTAGTTTATGTTAACTTTTGCTAATGGTAGCCTAGATCTCTTTTATCTCAAATAAAAAAGATCTTCTAATTTCTCCAAAAAATAAAAATATCAAAAAGAAACTGTCATCTGGAGCAGGTCTCTGAAGCTGGTGCATATAGTTTAATCAAAGAAATCACAAATCTTGGAGCAGCAGGCTCACAGTCTCAACCAAGTGTGGGCCACCAAGGTCCTACAAATCCTATGTGCAGAGACCCAGGAGAGTGTCATTTAGGCACAAATGGTTGTTTTGGATGTGGTCAACAGGGTCATTATGTGAGGGATTATCCATCAGCAAGGCAAGATATCGGCGTAAAGTGGCTCAGTCCACAAATTCAGAGGCTCCTCGAAATTCTCAAGCCCAAACAGGGTGTGGTGCAGCAAAGTCCGATAATACGGGTTTAGGTAAGAACCGCTTATATGCACTAGCAAGTCGTCAAGACACATAGGTTAGTGCAGATGTTGTCACATGTATGCTAACAGTTTTTACATTTGATGGTTTTGCCCTTATGGATCCAGAATTCACTCTATTTTATGTAATATCATTTATTGCTAAGAAATTTGGGATAGAACTATAAAAAAATACATGAGCCTAAGTGTCCACCCCAATTGGAGAGTTAGTTATAGTTAGGTGTGCGTATAGGGGTTGCCAAGTAAGAGTTTATCACTACATTACTGTAGCAGACTTAGTAAAGTTATAGATAGTGGAGTTTGATTTAATCGTGGACATAGATTGGTTGTCTCCACGTTATGTCACAGTAGGTTGTAGAACCAAAATAGTGAGTTTTGAATTTCCTAGTGAACCAGTTCTATAATGGAAGGGTGATTCAATGGAGCATATGGGTAAAATTATTTCTTATATTAAGGCCAGAAAGATGATATCTAACCAGTACATTTATCACCTAATTCGAGTCAGGGATGCAGACGCTTAGACCTCCATTATTTAGTCAGTACCAATTGTTAGTGACTTTCCGGGGGTTTTCTTGAAGATATTCATGGAGTTCCTCCCGATATGAAGATTGACTTTGGAATTGATCTACTTCCTGATACTAAGCTGATATTTATTCTGTCATATAGAATGGCTCCAACAGAGTTGAAGGAGCTAAAATTCGATCTTTTAGATGAGTGATTTATAAGGTCAAGTGTCTCACATTGGGGCGCACCAATCTTGTTTGTGTGAAAGAAATATGGGTCATTGCAAATGTGCATTGATTACCGTCAACTAAACAAGGTTACCATAAAAAATAAACATTATGACTCATTTGATCAACTACGTGGTGCTCAGTGTTATTCCAATATTGACCTCAGATCAGGGTACCATCAGCTAAAGGTTAATGAAGTTGATATTCCAAAAATAGCTTTATGGGCATTTCAAAAAACTTATGATGTCGTTTGACGAATGCACCGGCTGCTTTCATGGATCTTATGAACATGGTTTTCAAGCCATATCTAGACTTATTCGTCATTGTGTTTATTAATGATATCTTGATGTATTCCCGTAATGAGGCAGATCATGCAAAACACCTCACGATAGTGTTGCAGACACTTCAGGACGCCATGTTTTATTCATAATTTTTGAAGTGTGAATTTCGGTTGAAACTAATAGCATTTCTAGGCAATGTCATTTCAAGTGAGGATGTGAATGTGGATTTTCAAAAAATATAAGCAGTAGCTAATTATCCTAGACCCACCTCAACGTCCCAGATAAGAAATTTTTGGGTTATAGCAGGCTATTACAGTCGTTTCATGAAAGGTTTTTCCTCTATCTCAACTCCGTTGACTAAATTATCTGACAAAAAAGTTAAGTTTCGATGGTAAGATGCTTGTGAAAAAAGTTTCAAAGAGTTGAAGAAGAGGTTGACTACTGCTCTAGTTTTGACGCTACTAGAGGGAATCGAAGGGATCTTTGTATATTTCTGTTACACCCCGTAATTCAGGTCATGCTTATAAGAACGTACGAAAGGAATTAAGACTTAATTTTAGAAAGATAGGTTGACAGAATGTTTCAGACGGGTTTTAGTCAACCTTGGGGCAGTTTATGTCCAGTTGCATTGGGAGTTCCTAGGTGTTTCAAAGGCCTAGTATGTAGTTCGTTGAGTCTAGTTCCCAACGCAACAAACCGTTCGTCGATAGGACATCGGAGTAGAAAGTTATGGAAGTTACAAGTTCGGTCTTGTGATCGGCGAGAAAAGTTTTTCTGGTCATGAGCCAACGCGCCGCTGATGCAGGGCGCATCGCCGGTTCTGGGAGTCCTTCGAAGTTGCGCCATGGCCCGGAGAAGCAGGCAGCGGCGCGAAATCTTGAAATTCTCGGAGGTTTCGTTGCGTGGCCGGCGGATTTTGTGAAATCTGGGGGGGAAATCAGAAGATATTTTTTTTGAAGGCCATGGGAGGGTGACAACTGTCCCTCCCATCTGATTTTGTGGAAGTGCTATTTATTGACCAAGTCTTCATTCTTCAAAAATCTCATTCTCTCTAAAAAAAAATCCTCTTCCTTCTCTCTAAAAATCCCTCTCCCTTCTCTCTAAAAATTCAAAGACAAACCAAGGCCTAGAGAAATTTCGGAAAGGTGGCAAGAAGGAAATATGTTGACAAGCTTGTAGGAGGTTTGTGGAGGTGATTGTGGAAAGAGGGCAAGTGAGATTTGTTGGACTGATTTGGGTAAACTCTAAGGTAACAATTCATTCTCCCTTTTAAGTAAATTGTGTTGCATGTGAGAAGAAAGGACATGTAGTTGTCAATAGCGCTTTTAAGTAGATTGCATGTAGGAATAACGAGTTGGATTTGAAAGGATTGGATAAGGATGATATATGAACATGTTATAGCCAAGATACTACCTTAAACTTATTGGATTATTTAATTTGTATTGTGGGGCAGAATTTTACACGTCCAAGTTAGGCGTGTAATCCCCTTGTATTGCTGAATTGTTGGGCCTTAAATGTGGCGTTTAGTAGTTGATATCGGACCTTGAAAAGGTGGAAAAGTATGTAGAAACAAAGGAAGTGATGTCCAATTTTCCGTAGAATAAGGAACTTTATACTTAGAATATTCGACGAAGAAATCTAGACGTTAATAGACGTATTTGATTATTATAGGTTGATACTCTACGCGGAGCATATTCGACTTGGCAAGTGGATTTAGCCGAGGAGGTATGTGATTCTTCCTATCCTCTTGAGCATGATATTTATAAATATATAGTACGGTAGACGTACATGTATTAACTGAATTGAGTTTCACTTTGATATCTTTTGACTTGAGTTCTAAATGTTAAGAATCTTGAAATATTTCAAAAAGAGTTATGAATCATTATTCGGAAGGAAATTAATACTTGGTTTTAAAAGAACAAGTTCTTTTGGTTCTCCAAACAAATGTGAATGTTTTGATTTATTACAAAATTTAAGTGGTATACTAACTTTATGGGAAGTTAGTTGTAGTGACTTAAGGAAGATAAAAATAATGGTTTACTTACTTGTTTGTAGAAGCCTTGTAATGATGTCTGAATGTGTGGTAAGTTGGTTTGAAAAGTAAACATGTTATGTTACTATGGGTGTTAGCGCCTTGAGTTTTGTTGTGGTAAGGGGGTTCTCTCGTTGTGCTTATGTCGTTTACGATAAGCTGGTTGTGCTTGTGTATACCACTTACCCCCTGACTTGTTATGTTGCCGCGGGTTAGCTACCCCCGATGCGAGGAGTACCTCATGCGGGTCCACATGACCTATGCGGACTACGGTAGTCCAGGAATCACTCCGGGTGTGTTACGCCGATGCGAGAAATACCCCATGCGGTCCAAGTGGCCATGCGGACTACGATAGTCCAGGAAAATACCGCGGGTTAGCTACCCCCGATGCGAGGAGTACCTCATGCGGGCCCAGGTGGCCTATGCGGACTACGGAAGTCCAGGATTAGGCTCGCATAATGATACTACGGGCGAGTGGCCCTGCTTCGATCATTAGCGGCCTAGAAGAGACCGGTTACGTTTCACTTATTTGCTCTTGTTTATGTTGTGGCACTATGTGCGGCTAATTGGTTGTTCATACATATTTGTGGATTTGGTTTGGAAATGTTATGATTTCATTCTGATATTTCGATTTCACATACTTGTTACTGTTGTCTTGACCTCTCCCGGGTGCGTTAACGCCAGTAGGTCGAGGTACATCAGTTGTTGATCCTCGCTCCTAGGATCACCGTTCTGCTTTTGGGAAGCCCCGTTTCTCTGGAGGCTTATCTTTTGGTATGATTCCCTGTCATTGTAGATTCATGTACATTCAGGGGTATGACGGGGCCCTGTCCCGTCATAGTTGATACAAACTCTTAGAGGTCTGTAGTCCTATTGTAAATTTGGTTTTGTAAATAATGTAAATGTTCAGTTTTTGTTATATATATTTACCGGAAGGTAACCATTTTGGTTAGCCTATTTCTTATTTTATATTGTTTCATGTTTATGAGTTTACTTCCGCTGGTTTTTCTCTGATGTTGTATCACTAGGGTGCCCGGGGTAAGGCACCAGTCACGGGCCCGAGGTCGGGTCGTGACAATTTCCATGCTTCAGGTGTTGGGTGTGTCGTAATGCAACATGTCAATGATGTAGCTTATGCATCCAGACAGCTTAAATCTCACGAGAAGAATTATCCGACACATGATTTGGAGTTAGCAGTAGTGGTGTTCATACTGAAGATCTGGCGTCACTACTTGTATGAGGTGCACGTTGATATTTCATCGATCACAAGAGCTTTCAGTACATGTTCAAGTAAAAATAGTTGAATCTTAGACATAGTAGATTGCTCGAGTTGCTTAAAGATTATGATGTAAATATTATCTATCATCCAGGAAAGGTGAATGTCGTAGCCGATCCTTAGTCTGTGTTACATGGAAATTTTAGCCCACATTGAAGAAGAAAATAGGACTATGGTAAATAAAGTCCATCGTTTAGCTTATCTAGGGGTTTGACTTTTGGACTTCGAATATGGTGTTGTTGTGATTCAAAATAAAGTTGAATCCTCTTTAGTAGCTGAAGCGAATGAGAAATAGTTTAATGACCCCTACTTATTACAGCTAAGGGAGGGGATTACAAGCATAATACGATGACTTTTGAATAAGGGGAGATGAGGATACCTTGAGGTAGATTATGTGTTTCCTGATGTAGATGGGCTTAGAGAGCGAATCATGACAAAAACCCATAATTCTGTGTATTATATTCACCTAGGTTCCACATAAATGTATCATGACCTCAAGGAGATTTATTGGTGGAATGACATGAAAAAGAATATTTGCAGATTTTATGGCTAAGTGTCTGAATTATCAGCAGATGAAAGCCGGGCACTAGATGCTCGGTGGTTTGGCTCAGAATATAGACATTCTTGTTTGAAAATGGGAGATGATCAATATGGATTTCATAAACAGATCTACCTTACTTTTTAGTAAGCATGATTCGATTTGGGTGATTGTAGACCGACTCACTAAGTCAACACACCTTTTTCCCATGAAAACTATCGACTCAGTAGAAGACTACGCCAAGTTATATATTCAAGAGATCATAAGATTGCATGAGACCTCAGTGTCCATCATTTCAGATTTTGATGCCTAATTCACATCAATTTTTTGAAAATCCTTTTAGAAAGGATCAAGAACAATGGTGAACCTCAGTACATCTTTTCATCCTCGGAAATATGGACGGCAGAGCACACTATTCAGATCATTGAGGATATGTTAAGGACATGTGTCCTTGATTTTGAAGGTAATTGAGATGAATAGTTATCTCTTATTGAATTTGCATCTAATAACAATTATCACTCTTGCATCAAGATGTCACCGTTCAAGGATCTGTACGAGCGCATGTGTAGATCGCCAATTGGATGTTCTAAAGCTTGTGAGGCAAAATTGTTAGGGCAAGATTTGGTCTGCTAGGCTATGGAGAAAGTCAAATTGATTTAGGAGCATTTAAATACGACTTAGAGCCGCCAGAAGTCTTATTCAGACGTATGTCATATAGATTTAGAATTTTAGGTTGATGATTAGGTATTTTTGAAAGTTTCACACATGAAAAAAGTTATGATATTTGGGAAGAAGGAGAAGCTCAATCCCTGTTATATTGGATCGTATAAGATCCTATGAAGAATCAGATATGTGGCTTATGAGTTAGAGCTGCCACGAGATTTGGTTGTTGTACACTCAGTGTTTCACGTCTCTATATTGAAGAAGTTCACGGGGGACCCATCTCTGGTTGTTCATACAAAAATCACATGAATTAAAGATAATATGTCTATGAGGAGATTCCAGTGGCTATTCTTGATCATCAGGTTCGTGAGTTGAGAACTAAGAAAATTGCTTCAGTGAAAGTGTTATGGAGATATCAGAAAGTTGAAGAGAATACATGGAAGGGCGAAGAGGACATGAAGACCAAGTATCCATATCTCTTTGAATAAAAAGCAGAAAATGTTGAAGATAACTAATCTTTTCATTCAGACCTTATATTGTAGTCTATGTGCTTTCAACATTTAGTCAATTCAATTTTCATTCAGTACAATACTTATTCAATTTAGTACCTATTCAATTCAGTATTCATGTGGTCGCGACAGTTTAGTGCCTGCAGTTTCCGTTAGTCACAATTATGATCCAGCATTATCTATATATGTAACCAAAATCATCATTCAAGGACGAATAATCCCAAGCGGGCGATAATGTAACATCTCAGGTCTCCATACTAGTTCTTGACTCTTTCTAAGGAAAAAAATCAAAATTGAGAAGGTTTCACATTTTGCAAAAGTGGCTGAGACACATACTTCAAGCAACCATAACCCTTTGATTAAATGAGAATTTAGAAATTCTTTCTTACTGAAAGTTGTAGTACGTTGAAATACATTTACATCCATATAATGATTAGGCCAAAACAGAGGTCTATACAATAAGTTATACGCGTTACAAAAACGCTGAAGAAAGTAGGCCACCCCGCGTTAGTCAGGCGTCGTGTATGGGGCTCGTGCGTGTTGGCCATACGTTGCGGGCCCAGAGCAGAAAAACAATGCTCTGAAATTTGGTCTGCAGAGGGGCCACACATTGCATATGCGACACATGCCCAACGTACATATCATAATTTTAAGTCTAATTTTCAGACTTCACATTTTAAAGTTATATTTAAGCTTATGGTTTATTTCCCCAACTCCATAAAGCTCAAAAATTACCCAAGATGTAGGGAGGAAAAGTCTCAAGAACCATCTAAGGTAAGTTCTTCAATGATTCTAGTATACATTCAAGTCCTAATTCCTTACTAACACGATTAAACCCTTCAAATCACTGAGATATTCGATTGAGACGCCACTGAGATATTCGATTGAGACGCCACTGTTGGGAGAAGGAACCCTAACTTACAAATTCAAGGAGATATGACGTCAAAAATGTAATCATTTTTTCTTCTTTTAATTATTAGTAGTTGTGAATTTATGAGTTATTGGGAGGCAAGTTCATGTGTTTGATAAAGGAAAGCATGAACTATAGTAGGGGTTTGTGATTGTTGATTTAACATTGTTGTAATCATATGAGTGATGAAAAATGGGGTTAATTCTAGCTATTTGGGATTGTAGAATCACCTAAAAGTAATATAATGGAAATTGGGCGAGGAAAACCCCATTAATGGAAGTTGTGGAGCTTTATGCCCACCAAGTGTTTGATAAAATATTTAAATGATTAAAAATGGATTTTATTGTTAATATATAATCCCTTTTATTTGTATTGCGTTAGATTAAAGTTGAAAGGGTTGAAAGATATTGTATTACGCTCAAGAGCAGTGACTCAAGGTATGTGATGCTAACTCTTTACGTTTGGAATGTTGATGATTCTCCCCACATCACGTTCTTTATTGACTATTATGAATTGCATCACAACATAGTTATGCCTTAGTTTCGTGAATAGTTGCATAACTTATATTCCATAGATGTCGTAATTTCGTAATTCGTTCATGATCTTCATTCTGGACACTATGAACTCAAAACGTAGTCACTATAGACTCATGTTTAATACTCACGAGTCTCAGTCTAGAAACTCAGCAGGTTTAGAAATAGTTAAGGTTTCAGGTCTCATAATCAATTTATGAATATATGTCTCAGTTTATTAATGCTCATTATTCCAGTAATCCCAGTCCTTTAATAAATAATGAATATTGAACATATTAATTTTCTTAAGGGCACAATCTCATGTATACATATACTTGACCATGATTATACACTGTCACACTTACTTAGCCAAGGCCATAATTTGTACATTTATTATTGGGCCAAGACCCCACATATAAATACAGTTAAGCAGGTGTTTCAGATGCATAACATGAAATACTTATAACTTCACTTCTCTTGTTCATTTAAGTTATGAGTTATAATTTCAATATTTATCAGTTATTCATTTATTTGGGCCGCTCTTTCTTGAGCACCCCACTTACAATTCTTTCTTTTCAATTGCGTTATATACGGGTACAATTCAAATATGACGATGTCTCATTTTCTCGGGGCATGCATCTCGTGATACAAATAACAATTTATAGTTTGACAATTTTGCTTGGTATGATTCACGTATCAGCTACTTGGTGAGTACATACATTCGGGGAGTTATCATATTTTCAGTCTTTACAATATTTTAGTGAGTGAGAAATGTCAGGAGCCTTGTCTCGGTGAACAATAAGTATTTCAGTACTCTTTAGATGCTCCGTAGACTATAGTCGCAGTGAGACGTTTAACAACCTTTTGTGTTAGCCTTATCGGCTATTTATTTATACATTGAGACTTATTCATTATTTTTCGCATTTATGACATCTCAATAGACTTTTTAGTAGATAAGCGCGTTGTGTATTTATATTTTGCTTTCATTTATACCACATGTTGATCCAACCAACCAATTGGTTCGTTCGGTCACATGCAATGAGTCATCGAGTGCCGTGCTACGCTCAGACCATGGTTCAGACTGTGTTATCATGTATATCAACATTGAATTCCCATTTTATAAGTCTTATCACTTATAAGCATTTTACTCCGAATCATGTATATCAACATTGAATTCCCATTTTATAAGTCTTATCACTTATAAGCATTTTACTCTGAAAATGAAGTCACGTAGTAAATTTATCTTTAAATATGAGAATACATCGTGTCTGAAAAATCTTAAACCTAATTCAAAAGAATGAATTATTGTGAAGAAAATTTACATGTACTTAATATTTATATCAAATTAATAAATATAAAATATATATCTTTAGCGACTATATAGATACATTTCCACTATATTTTAGTCATTAAAATTAAGCTATTTAGTGTAAACATCATTATTAATCCCATTCTCACACGAAAAGAAATCAAATTAGGGTGGGAAGTGAAATTTGGAAACTCTCTAGGGGACGCGGAGATACAGGGAATTAAATTGGGGCTGCTTCAGCAACTTATTAAATACTCGCCCAAATCCCCAATTAAAGGATTTAACACCATTCCATCACCTCTTTTTCTCCCTAGCGCCGATCTCCTCCGCACTAATTTCAGTGAACAGTGAAACAGCAAATGTTGGCGATAATTTATGGATTTGAGGATCATATTTTCACGTCTCACTGTATGAACTTTCCAATTTAATTCGTATAAAATGAGTATTGAGCCATTCAATAGGTAAACTTCGTGTTGAATTCACCAATTCTTCTGTTTGTTGTTGTGTGGATTTATTTATTGGAAAATATTGGATAGGTTGGTGAAACTTGCGGCGAGAGCTTTCTATGATGACATTACGACTAAAGGAGACAATCAACCAAAGTCAGGTAGAAGTGACAATCGAGGAATTGCAGTGGTTATTCTAGACGCACTCACAAGGTTGTTCTCACTTTTACTCTTTTTTCTTAACTTAATTTTGTCTCGATACAACATTATTCTTGAAGCTGAAATTGGGACGGAGGGAGTATATATTTTTAAGCATTGTATGCTTAGGTTCTGCACAATTCACCCACACACACATAAACTGCATTGATGGAGCAGTGTATATGTGTGTTAAAATTCGTAAATTTCAGGCGGCAATGGGTGAGAGAAGAAGACTTGGCAAAGGACTTGAAGTTGCACACGAAGCAACTGCGCCGCACCTTGCGGTTCTTTGAAGAAGAAAAGCTCATCACACGGGACCATAGGAAAGAGGTTTTTCCTTTACCTATGATTTAATTTTTGGAAGATTTAGCCCTTCTTGCTATCTTGGAATATATGAGAAATTTGCTGTTTGGTAACCATATGGATGTAAGGTGCACACTAAGTTGTGTCTCTTTACTCAATTTTGAGAATACTGTAGATTTGTGATGTAATTCATTCAACCTATATCTTATCTGAAAAAACATGGAATTGTTACGTAATATTCTTTTGGTTACCTACCAACACAAACAAACAATAAGGAAACCAAGGGTGAAGCTCAATCTTACGAAGCTCATCTATTTGCGTAATCTAGCCAAAAGAATCATAATTTGTTATTCCTAACCATTTTTAAAAAATTCCTATTTTGTTCTTACCTTATGCATTACTATGTTCTCCTGCACGGGGATACTCCTCCAAGTTGATCTTTTTAGCAAATTTTATTTGTTCTTCACTATCATGGTTCAAACGTTGAGACCTGTTAGGCAAATGCATTATGACAGCAAAGAAGAGGATTTTTTTCAGTTACAAATCCAAAGAAGCAGCATTTTTCTTCCGTGTGCTCATATTCTTTTAACCTCAGCCCTCGTTAATTTAATTGCTAATGACAAACTTATGGCATTTTAATAATGTGTGCATATTCTCCTCCTTCTCCGAAAGTCATGGTAGGTGGGAAGGGGGAGATTTGATTGCATTTTTTTTTCTCCGCGATTGGTAAGAAGGGGGGTGATTTGGCGGCATATTCTTTTCCCTCAGCCCTTATTAGCCTAGTTGCTAATGTTCAACCAACTACCCTCCTTCTCTACCAAAAGCTGATGGGTGAGAAAGGGTCGATTCAATTGCATATTTGTCTGTTATTATCACATACTACTAAAATTCTCCAGATTTTGCCAGCAATTTCTTTGCAAAATAATTTGTCATTCGTTCTCTGACAATCTTTTGTTACAGGGAGCAAAGGGTGCAAAAGTATACAATGCTGCAGTTGCAGCTACTGTTGATGGCTTGCACGGGAAAGAAGGAGATGACAAAATAAAGATGCATACTCATTCTTATTGCTGCCTGGACTATGCACAGGTTCCCACGCCAAACCCCTGATTTACCAACTTCGTGTAGATTATTGAAGTATTCTGATACTTCTAGTCATAGCATTTTCAGACTTGACTGATAGACAAACAACCGAGACACAGTAGTAAAAGTTGTCTAATTTTCGTTGGTTGAATTAAACTATGAGAGACTTTAAGTAATCTATAGTAACATCACTTCTGCTTATTATGGTACTAGCACAAGCATGATCGTTGACCAGGGATAACTTCTCCTGCATCTTGGATTATCATTGATATTTAACTATATTGGTACTTTCATGAAAGTTAAAGACTTGAGGGGTATTTCAAATTCTGCAGATATATGATGTCGTGAGGTACAGACTGCACCGAATGAAGAAAAAGTTAAGAGATGAGCTGGATAACAAAAACACAGTGCAGGAGTATATATGTCCCAACTGTGGGAAAAGGTTCTGCCTTCATACTGCCACTGAGTTTTGGCTTTTTGATAGGTACCGTCTCATGACAAATTCAGAATTTTCCTTCAATATGTGAATTCAGATATACAGCGTTGGATGCATTGCGGCTGGTCTCTCCCGAGGATGAGTACTTCCACTGTGAAAGTTGCAACGGGGAACTAGTGGCAGAGAGTGACAAGCTAGCTTCTCAAGGGGCTGCAGATGGGGATGACAATGATAGGAGACGACGTCACGAAAAATTGGAAGACATGCTTCATAGGGTGGAGGTTTGTCTTCTTTCAATGATATGTTTAGGGTGTTCTTTTTTCTTTGGAGGTTGATATATAAGGTGCTTTCCAAAATTTATTTTGTTTTTAACGTATTCACTCATTTGGTCATGTAATACTGGTGGCTCTCGGGTGGGTGGGTGGTGGGGTTGTGTTGTGAATATGGTGCAGTGGTTTTCAAAGCATCTTATTACTCCAGTTCCTTAGGTAGATATACACACACATACACAAAAAGAAGTCAGTGAACTGTTTTAGCACGCTAATATATACACCTTTGCCAGTTTGCTTTTGTTACTCCGTGTATTTTCAATGTCCACAGTTACTAAATTAAGCTGTTTGGTTTTAACTTATGTTCATCTTAAAAGAACTTATGTTCATCTTACACTATATTCATTTAAATTTAAACTTGGATAACTCAGTGTTGCATTCCTAGGAGGGCAGCATGCTTTGAGACTACTAACTAGCCATCTACCCACGATAGTGAAGAGAACTAGAGATCCAACGAATGTTAATTATGCCTTTTTCTTCAATGAATTAGTGGAGTGCTGCATAATCTGTTCGTTGGTTGTGTAAGGATGTTCATAACAGGCCTGGTCAAAGAAGTAATGTTCAACTGGACCGTAGGAAGAGGGAAATAGGAGAGCTTTTGAGGGAATAGAGAAGGATTTTGTACACTTGAGTAATATCCTCTTATCCCTTATCCCTTTATGGTGCTCTAGAAGCATAAAGATTGGGTGTTGTTCCTAGAAAATCATATTTTTCTGTAAAATTGTCTTCTTTTTGTTTTACTTCTCGTATAGGGGCATTTTGTGCCTCTCTTTTAAATATATAATTTGATTACTTGGTAAAAAGAGGATGTTAATAAGGCAGATCTATGAAGTTCTGTTTTCTTTGGTTGAAATGGAGGAGTCTCTCTCTGTGCCAAATTGAACGCTTCTCTATAACTTTCTTTTCGCCTGAAGGAATTTGATTTTTCTTTCGGTAGAACATGATTTTTCTAGTAGTTTCGGAATAATTTCTACAACTTGTATTCACTGAATCTTTTAAGGAGAGATCGGATCTTGTCATCCAATTTCATATTGTTTGGCTTCATTTACATCATTTTATCTCATGAAAAGAGATAACTACTCCTTAATCCATGAACTAGTTGGGACAATCCTAACTGCGTCCATTTTAGTATTACTACATGAACTAGTTTGGATGAGCTATAGCCCCTCGTTGTTTTGATCTATATAACAATTGGTGAATTATTAAGAGTACTTCCTCCTTTCTTTTTTTCTCTTTTCGTAATCCCTGGATATCTGAGAATAGTTGACTTGTTTTTACTCTCTTTCCTGTGAGTCTGATTTAGTTTACTGAGTACTAAAAGCATTGCAGGCACAACTCAAACCATTGATGGATCAACTTGCCAGAGTAAAAGATTTACCTGCTCCTGAGTTTGGAAGCCTTCAAGCATGGGAAGTGCGAGCTAACGCTGTGGCACGAGGTGCAAATGGAGATAATGCAAATGATTCTAAGTCAGGACAAGGGCTAGGATTTGGTGGAACACCTATGCCATTTGTTGGGGAGACAAAGGTTCTTGTGCCCAACTGGAAAAGGAAAAAAGAAATATTGTTGTTACAGGCGTTTACTTGGAAGCTCATCATTATGTGTTTCTAGTTGCTTCTTGGAAATGCACTGCAGTGATTTTGGTGTATAATCATGCTCATGCATCATAATTACGACTCCTGCACGCACATGCATTTTTCCAAAACACACTCCAAATCTGAACTGGATTTTAATGCACTAGTGTAACTCTGGAAGTTTTTTCCATTTTGTGCGTATGAACGTCTTGGTTATTTGTTTATACTACATACAAACTTCTGTTTCCTTTCTCACTTATCACTTGGGTCTTTGTTTATCCGTTAGCAACTGTTTTGTCTCAATGATAAAGTATGTAGCAATTGCTCTGAATGCTTTCAATAAAATATCCTCGTCTTTCCTTTCTTGTGAATTTGATGGGGGAAAATAGTGCCAAGTTATGCAGGATGTAGGGGTTGCAGATTGGTTGAGTGAATAACACCCTGAAACTATGGCGTCTATGAATTTAAACCACTTTTGTTCTGTTGATTGCAGGTTGAAGTTGCTTTCTCTGATCTTGAAGAAAAAGGAGACATCAAATCTGAGGTTTCAGCTACACCAATGAAAGTTTTGCCTCCATGGATGATAAAGGAGGGAATGAATCTTACAAAGGAGCAGCGTGGAGAGGTCAAGCAAGAGTCGAATATGGAGGGTACTTCTGCTGCAGCGGGATCATCTGATGACAAGAAGTCCATAGAAACCGAGGACGTGAAAAATATAAAGGTGAAGCTCATTGCCTTCTGTATGGTTCCTTACCTCTTCCTGCCCTTCTCCTTTTCTGCCCCTTCATTTCTTGCTTAAATTCTCTATATGCTGTATCTTGATGCTTTAATGCCTTTAACTTTTTTTTCTTGGTTTTGTAGGATGAATATGTTAAGGCATATTATGAGGCTCTATTCAAGCGGCAAAGAGAGCAAGAAGAAGCTGCCAAAATGTTACCGGAAACATCAACTACAGATGGAGTGTATAACACCTCTACTGAGCGCCAAGTTGGTATGAAATCCAAACGCGAAGAGGACGAAGGAGAGGATATTGAATGGGAGGAGGCTCCACCTGCAGGTAATTTATATTGTTCATATACTTCAATCTATTAAGTAGTTGAGGAAAGGAGGGCAGTTCAAAGACATTGATAATGGAGGCGCAAGTAATTGAAGTTATTAGCTTGCTACATCATGAGTTCAGCTCCTTACCTCATACGTGATTGTGCAAATCCTTTGTTTGAGTCCATATAAAGTGGAGATAAACCATAAATGGAACAAATGGATTAAAATGATATACTTTGTGCATCAGAATCCTGTGGGGTTTAGCTGCTTGAAGTGTTGGCCTTCCTTTTATTTTTGGTCTCCCACAAATTCCAAAGCTTCCTCCACCATGTTTACTTTTACAGCGCGGACATCCCTTCTTCTCCTAATTGTTGAATGTTATTCTGAAAAATTATCGCTCAAAACATTAAGAAAATAGCCCTCAGGGCTTTGGTTCAATTGTAAGGATGCAACCCTGGATGTGTGGATTGTGGGTGTACGTCACGAGTTTGAACTCCGACACCAACACGAAGGGTGATATTTAAGATGGAGCAGGGTAGATGATTGGCCTATAATCCACTGAGTTTCAGACCTATGAGCCCTCTGATTTGGCCAGCTAACCCAAGGGAGATTTTTTTGTTATCAGAAGATATTTAAAAAGAAAAGGAAAATTAAGAAGATTTTGAAGAATATGCAACTTATCGAAGTGTGCTAACAACTCTTAACATCTTTCACTATTTAATCTGAAAGAGTTAGGGCACATAGTAGTATACTTTAAGAAGATTTTGAAGAATATGCAACTGCTAACAACTCTTTAACATCGTTCACTATTTAATCTGAAAGAGTTTAGGCACATAATACTCATTTATACACTCGTATCATAGAGATATCAAGAAATGATTACATACGCTATTTTATGTCCTGTTTGAATAAAAACAATTAGTCTATGATAGCTGAGAATGGGAATATATGGCCAAAATTTTCCAAGGGTGGATGACATAAGCCACGTGGTAATCCATACAAGAGAGGAGAGGTATAATTTTGTTTGAGAATGCTCAAGGTTCCAGAGTTCCTAGAGCCTTGACTTTCTAGGATATTATGGTCTTTGGAAGTCTAGTTACTCAATAAGAAAAGTCGACTGCAAATGCCATGCAAGTTCTGCGGAGTTTATAGTAGTTGGGCCTGTAATTGAGCAATTGAGCCTAATATCAGTTTCAAGTACTCTTCTTTATCTGTTCCACTGTTTAGTGTAAAAAGATATGCTTTAGGTCAAGGAAGATAGGTTTCTTCCTATACCAACTAAGAGGAAAAGAGAGACATGCATGCTCGTTTCTTGTTCTAACCATGTTATGTCCCTTCTTGCGTGGATATGTTGACCACTTCCCTCAACAACCAGAATTCATAGCATACTGTAAGGCAGCACATTATTTTATGATTTTCCTTAAATTTATAGCCAGTGCTGATGTTGCTGCCTGCACTGGCTATCATCAAATTAGAGTAACTAAAAGCAGAAACTTGAAATTCCTTCTCTTTCCGTATGAAATTTTCGTGGGGTCATGCGCGAGGGAGTGACAATGGGCGGTCTGGTCTTTTTCAAGTTATGACATGTGTAGCGCAGTGAGTGACATGTGTCATGCACTTCTTAGGAAGAAGTAATCTTAGACTATTAAGAGTGGTAGTAGATACATTTTGGACAAGGACAAGGTATAATGAGTTTCTCGCGAAGTTTAGGTGCGTAGGTGGAACTTCGAGACCGGTTAGAGTGTTACTTTGTTCTGCCTGCTTGATTAGAGTTCTACATGAGATGATTGCTGCTAAATTTTGTCTTCCCCCAATTTAAGACTCAGACTCTTCTTTCCTTTTTCTCTGAGTCCTGCCTCTTCTTTTTTGCTTTCAATTTATAGGTCGTGTTTTATTTGTTTAGTTTTGAAGTTCAACTTTCATGTTCGCATTGGGTATGTTTCAGGTAATAATACAACTGGAGCTCTTAAGGTAGACTTGAATGTTGAAGCAGATGCTTCGGGAGACGACAATGATGAAGAAGATGACATAGACTGGGAAGAAGGTTGATGGTCAAAGTAATATTTAAGACACAAAAAAATCTGAGTCTGCAGGCATGTTGTAGCTTTGTGAAGAGAGAACCATTGTCATCCGGACTTGGGGTCGTTTGGTTAAGAAACTAAGTTATGCAGGAATTGTGTACCACAAGGACTAACAATGCGGGGATTATAACACAGATTATTTGTATTGAGCGTTTGTTACTTTGTGCTAAAAATAGGATATGTAGGCTAAAATTAAAAACTGTGGGTATATTTTTTGAACTTAATAGAATTGAAAGTGTTAATGATGGATTTGAGGAAAAGATAAAGGGTGGTTTTGCCTTTTGATGTTTGACCCGTGTATTGTTATTCCATATTATTAAGTCTAAAATATTACACCAATTGGTGGATTAGCAACGCAGGACTCAAAAGTCCAACCAAACACTGGATTAAAAAAATTATACCATGACTATTGTATCCAATCCATCATATCAAACTGAATACACCAATTGGTGGATTAGCTACGCAGGATTCAAAAGACCAACCAAGCACTGGATTAAATTTTTTATACCAGGACTATTGTATCCAATCCATCAAACCAAACTGACTTTTAAGAGGTTGATTGTCGTTGGTGACAAAATTATTTGAGATTTGCCCCGTCGCCACTCTCACATTCTTTGACATCCATGTTATTTTGATTTGTGGTGGTTCATATTTCTCATGGTCCCTTGCTGGTTATTGAAAGTGTACAAGTACGTGGCTGCTAGCGTATCACTGTTAGGCGTGAGCAATGCAATGGCTGGAAAAGAAAAGGGAAAAATAAAAAAAGGATGGTAATGGGCGTTTTCATAATTTTAGTGGGAGCGTTTTTTTATTGGAAGCCAGAGAAATACAGTAAGAATGCAGTAAACACAAATCTTCTCATAACACTCTCTATGAGGCTTTGTTATTAGTAATAAGTAATCTCATAAAATAGTACAAACAGGGTAAACGAGACATTAAAGAACCCTAAAAGTTCCGTTAACTCTGATGCCTATCAAAATCTTAGAAACTGTCTCACACAACTATGCAAGTGCTAGAAATTATCCCAGGACAGATGATAAAAGGAAAGGATCCCAAGCTGCACTTTCACCAGTACCCCAAAGCCCATTTTCAAACTGCAGCAACTGTTGTTCAGTTGGAACTGAAGTTGTTTGTGTTAATCCATTCATATGGGGCATCATCATTGGCCTATTTAAAACATCTACTTCCCCAAATGTAGACAAATCAACCGTTGGTTCACTTGTCCATGTACAACTTGTACTATTACCACCACCAAAAATGTCGGTGTTAATGTTATTATTTGTAGTACTAAATGGAACCTCATCATGGCCACGACTCATCTGTGGTTCTTCCCAAGGCAATCGTCCTTGCTCGTTAGCCCACATTATTGCTGAATTTGTCTCACTATGCCACTGGTTATTTTGCCACTGTGATGACACCATTGGCTGATCACTAGTCATTAAGCTTATGTAATCAAGATTGTGATTACATAAGCCTAATTTATCGTGTCCAATATTATTTACATGGGTATGATCTTGTTTAGGTAACTTCTCAGCTCGTCTTGTTTGTGAGGAGGATGTTTTCTTGATTTCAAGTGTTGGTACTGATGGTTTAATTTTGGATGTCAATTGGGAGTTGGAATTAGAGGCATAAGCTTGAATAAAAGATCTTGAATTCTTGCTGTTAAAGAGTTTAGCTTTAAGTGCACCAACAAGTCCATTTTCAGGTTCCTCAGTTCTGCAGGCTTCTTCAAAGTTAAAAGGCTCAGAATTTTCAAGAATACTACTCCTACCTTGGTGAGAATCAGACGCGGGTAGTTCAAAATTAGTTCGAGCATTAACCCCTCTTAGTGTGCGCGCGGCTTGATCATAAGCCCGTGCAGCATCCTCAGCCGTGTCGAATGTTCCGAGCCATAGCCTCACTTTTTGCAAAGAATCTTTGATCTCTGCCACCCATCTACCTGATGGCCTTTGGCGAACGCCTACGAATCTTGGATGCCCCCTTGATGATGGTTTTCTTCTTGTTCTAATGCTATCACTTGGTTGAGGTGCTGGTGCTTTCATCTTTTTGTTATCTAAGGTGTGTAAATTCTTAAATTTGTTGGTTGAAATTGGAATCAATATTTCATAGTAGGTTGCTGTCTCTAAGCTTGGTGTCTTGAACCGTTGAAGGTATAAAATGGGAAGGCATCTACGTTTTGTGAATGTGGACGATAAACTAATGACAAAGAAAAATTCTATTCCTATATATATTAACTCTTTATTGGTGCAGGCGGTGTTGGTTTTATCGATTGAAATCATAAAATATGAACAATTTATGGCAATACATCGACGATTGTATATAGTTACACTATGTGCTGATGGAGAAACTTCCAAATGAAACGTTGTTCTCAGAATGATGTGATCAATATAAATCAGGATGGATAAATTCTCTTGTACCTAATGTACACTCAATGCAACAAATGGCAGGTCACTAGGAAACACCAATTTTTAAAGATTTTTGGTGCACTCGAAGACCAGATCAATTCTAACCTGAACTAGTATTGCGGATGTACTGACAAGATTAATATCAGTAAAGTAAGTTAAGTTGGTGTTGCAATTTGTTGAAATTAATGCAAAAATAAGCAAGCAACATGGCATGAGTATCTGTTGGAAACTTTAGCCTAGTTTGTGCGCCTATACGTTCCAACAATGCAGAAACAAAATAGTTTAAATGTTTAAGAACAAATATTTGTGCTTGTTAAGGAAAATTATATCCCTGGGTTGTTGCTTAATACACTGCCACATATATGAATGCCTCTTCCCATCTGTTCATAGGATGTCTCTTTCCATCTATTTCTTGACTCTCTCATGTTAGGCTAATACCTTTGAACTAAGTGTCATCCGACACCACTTTTAATTAAACTTTATATACATGTAAAATTTATTTTTAAAATAATGCAAAGTAAACATCGATTTACCATGGACTCAGAATCTATTTAAAATTCCACATCCTAAACTGAACCCGAATACAACATAAATTGTGACAATAGACTAACAATTCTTATTCAAAATCTTGTGTACGAGCTAATACTCGGGAAAGACATCCTAATTCCCTCTGAACCACGAATTAATGAGCAAAATATATTCTTTGCCTAGTCGTTGTTTAAGTTAATAGAACCACATAAATCCAACTTCATAAAGGTGAAACCGACCAGAGTTATCGCATGATAGTTAAGGCATTCAAAATTCAAAGTAGATTGCCACTTCCGAAAGTTAAGGGGAAAGAAAGCTCAGTCTTTACCTGCTCTCATAAGACTGCTTTGCAGAAAAATACAGATATATATGTTCCTCTCAAGCCTAAGACTAGAACTATAGGTTACAAGGTTTGTCTCTATTTTGTGATTGAGTTTTTTTTTATTACATCGGGGTGGGGATGAGGAGGGGATTATAACGTGAAGATTCAAACCCTCACCAATAAGGTGAAAATTTCGGTAGCCAACCAATTTAGCTATTAGATCCCTACATGTATGAGTTTTTGGATTTAACTTGCTTATTGATAGTGTAAAACATTTTACTAACACTATTGCTTCAATGGTAGTAGTAGTATTTTTAACTTGTTCCAGCAGATAGTTAATCTACTTAATCTTTTATCTGGTAGTATAAAAATTCTTAGCGTGCTAGTGTACTCAAATTAAACATATATTTTTGAGGTAACATTAGATAAACTTTCCTATCAAGCTTGATATGCTATTCTAAAAAATAAAGTAAGAATTTGTTATAAACTATTAATTTATATTATTAGTGAAAGTTCTTTACACTATCTATTGGCATTACAAGAAACGTGTAAAATACTACAGAGGATTTGATCCTTATGTTATTCAAAATCAACTTTTTGTAAGTTTCAATACTTTATATTACTGCTATTTCAATTTATATGACGAGATTTGATTTTATAAAGAATTTAAAAATTTATTATTTTAAATATACTATGACATTTGGTAATTAATATACTTTTAAAATTTGTGATTTTAATCATATCATAACATTTGTGTGACGATAAAAACTTTTCATTAAGAATAACTTATTAAAGTTTATTTTTTTCTAAATATAAAAATGTGATATTTTTTAAAATTAAAAGTTTCACATAAACTAAACCGGAAGTGACTAAACTATTGATAATATAAATAATCAATTTGTCCATATCGTAAGTTGATTATCATGATTCATGCGGGCCTGCTGAATAGCACAAAATCCATTTTTTAATTCTTTCCTCTGTTTTATTTTTTCCATATAAAATCCACAAAAAGAAAATGTATTTCTTGAATCCAAAGTGCTTTAATATAACTCGGCTACGACACGTGGTCCAAAATTGAATTTAACTTTGTACTTACTTGAAAGTTGAAATACCTAATCTTTGACTAATAGTAATTTTGGGGAGATAAATGGGGATCTTGCACAAAGAAATTGCATTTAATAAACTATTTACGCTGATATTGTTAATTTTTAGCATATATTGACCAACCTATCCTTATTTTGCAATGGTTTTTGTTGACTTTATAAAAGAAAACCCCACATGACATTTTTTAAAATGAACCCCATTAGATTAATATTAAAATTAAGTACACTAGTTTAACAAAATTCTATGATTTCTTCTTTGGCAATATAGTCTTTTGATTATTTTTCTTCTTGTTAATGACTAAGAACAAAAGAAAATTAGGTGATATATCGATCTGGCCGGTAGGAAATGACTAAATCATAATTAATATCACAAAGTCATATCCCAGAAGAGAGTCAGTCTCTCACTAGATTCAACCTGTGAATTTTAAGTTCACATCCTTCGAATTCGGTATCTGGAACTTCTGGTGGTTATTTTTGATATGATAACTTCAAACCATGCTGCTATCAAAATATTAAGTTTTATTTACTTGCACTTGTAGTATATCATTTCGCAAGAAACAATAGTGTCATACTAGTATTTTTGTAAGAGTTACTCAACTTTTATAAGCTATTAGTTTGAACTTTTTTACACTATCAATTTATTTTAAGGATACTACACGTAATTATTCATAATAAGAGAGTTAGTACATAACCCGAAATATATAAGTAAGCAACTTGCTACAAAGGGTTAAGTTATAGTGGTAGTGTAATTTAGTTACTTTCAAAGTCCTAGAAGAGCATCCTTATTTTGTTTTTGTGGCTTTAAATGATCGAAATTCTATATATGGAGTGTCACAGAGGCATGTTCATAATTGACTTCAAAATACTAAAAATATTAGTAGAATCGAAATTGATCGATAGATTTCTCAAAACAAACGAAAAGGAAACGAAAGATGAAATATAAATCATGGATCAACTAAGCTCTCTCGGGGACTTTAAAGAGAATTGCAATAAAATAAGCTCTTGCTCACCGAATTCCTTTCAGGTGCAGATGAATATGCTGTTTAACTTGGGACTAGGTCTTATGATTCTTCTCTTAACGGGCGTGTGTCACAGTTGTCCTTCCACGCACCGAAATATCGCTAAAAAGGATTTTTTATTACAAGTGTTATGAATTCGATTTGACAGTTCACTCATATTTTGTAATTTTATTTATTTATTTATTTCAAAGTCGTAATTATTAGATAAATAATTAAATGACAATTTTATATAATGTGATATATATTTTAAGTTAAATCCTTTTTCTAATAATGTTGTTTTCTTTATAACGACTTAATTACTTTCTATCTAAATTTAGCATCTCCAAATTCAAGGCAAACAAACATTATGTTTCGTGTCAATATTAGTATGTATATAGGCTTGAGATTATTATAGGTGAAGGTGAGGGTCTCTTATTTCAAAGTTAAATGGAGCATTCATTTTCAATTAAAATAAATAATATAAGGTTTGACTAAGGGACTTTAATGGCCACTCTAACGTGAACGCAAAGCAAGTTTTATTGGAGGAAATGTCGACAACCCTTGCCTCCCTCCCCGCATTATTTGGACCTTCATTTCACTCTCTCTCCTTAAATACCATATAAACATACAAAAAACCCAGCTTATAAGTGTATTTATTAGTTATATAACAAGATAGAAAAGTTGCATTTGATGAAGCTTAGTTATAGGTGAGTCTCATGGAAGCAAAAGCATTGCTCCCATGTCAACCAGCTTGTGTAACACCATATCTGTCACTTGCTTCTTTCTCTCTTCTTCTTCAACATCTAAAATTTCTCTCAAATTAATACTATTATATACTTCCATATGCTTTTTTAATCTCCATGCCCACTTTTCTCCTTATTTCCCCCCTACTATTATGGCAACACTTTCCAAAAATGTTATCACTCTCATTTTTTTGCTAGCTCTCTTATTATTCTTCTTTCATGGACATTGGTGCAACTTTATTGGTGGTAACTTTAATCATATTAATCAAGGGACTTTGAATAGAAGGAGAGATTTAATAGCAACCAAATTTGACTTCAAGCCATTTATGCAACACCACCACCGGAAACACCTATCTCCGCCGCCTGAAAGTGAGATCGACCCGATTTATGGTGTTGAGAAACGATTAGTTCCTACCGGACCAAATCCGCTTCATCATTGAGGTTTTAATTTCTTCATTACATTTCATGTATTATTATTAGTAGTTTTGTCATCATATATAATTATTGTTGCTGTTTCTACAAGTAATATATGTTGTTAATGATCAAGGATGCATATTTTGTATCATATGAGAAAAGTTCAATATTCACACTGCAACCAGATCAACTTTTACCTTCAAATTTAATTATTTCATTTATTTCACAGTTTCTTTAACATTGGTTTGCGCACATTCATGTGGAGGCTAGATATACATGTAGAATTTGTATTAATTTCGATTGGAGAGTCTTTCTCATCAATATAAATATATATAATGAGTATAATATTGAGTCCTAATAGAATAAGTACCCTATATTTATCATAATTATACACTATTATTAATAACAAATTATATAATGAATATATTGTAATATTCACTAATAATACGTTCATCTTCCATAAGCTCTGAAATTGTTACCTCTAATCATTTTCATTTATTATATTAATTATATTGAGGAATATGATGAATGAGTAATAAGAACTTTGGATCATGGAAAGCTGGTTGATGAATATTGTCATTGGGATACATCAGATTCAGCAAAATTAGTCTACTTGTGACGGCACGGCATGTGGGTGGGGGTGGGGGATTTGCCATGGGAAGAAGAGAGGAAATCGTGCCACTACAATTTGGTACAGTACTGCCATTATACTATTGTGGATTTGTGGGGGGTTTGGTGGTTATGATGGAACCTTGAAATTACTATAATAAATACAGATATACTCAAAGACATGCTTAAAAAGTGGTTGACTTTGTACACTTTTTTTTTTTTACTATTAGGCTCCTCCTTTATGCTTTCATTATGCTTTTCCGCTTTATTTTTAAGTGTTTTTTTTAATTTCCTCTACTATTTTGGTTAATTTATGATGAGATCATGCATAGTATTTAATTGAAAATATACACCAAATGATCCATGAAACATGCACCTGGTCTCAAGATCACACGGTCTCGTGCACATTTGATTGATTATTTCTGTTATAAGTTATTAAGGTGTATGTAAAGTTACATACTCGCCTTTACCCTTCTTCAAAATACTTGAAGATTGATTGTTTATCTGGTATGATGGAAGTCATACTTTCTATTTTTTTTAAATAAATTATTTTCTAATGTTTGATTGTCATGAAATATTTTCCCCGAATGAGAGAAGTAACTTTCAAATTTTTCGACGAAAGTCATTTTTTCTCCACAATTATCTCAAACTCTTAACTTCATGTCAATGCGTTAACCAACACTTAGATTACTATAAGTTCTTAATATTTAATTTTTTTTAATCAAAACACTATCATATTGTTTGCTAAATATCGCTATCTATAAGTGATTTTTAATTAGCAAAAATCAGAAAATATTTTTCAGAGATGAAGTCATTTTCGACCCCCCCCCCTTCATAAATCACTTCTAGCATACCAAACACACCATGATATCCAAATGTAGTGGTTGTATCAAGAATACGCGGATGTTTTCTTCTGGGTATGTTGAGTGGTTAATGGGTAAGTGGTCTAAAATATTGACATTTTCTAACTTAAAAATTTATGGGTTATAATCTGTGTTTTCAAAATTCAACATAGTGGTTGTGAAAATCTTTTGAGCTTGTCTTTGACTTGGAAATAGAAAATGATATTTTACACTTTTGGTTAGCACTAGCTGAGCCTCCATGGGTCTCACGGAATAGAGGATCTATTCGAGATAATGATACTCATTGACTTGTGTCTCAACCATTTAATTTGTACCTCAATTCTTCAATATTCCTGAAGGTCCACTCAGGAGTCAGGTGTACTGTTTTCTGTGTAAATTGAAATAACTTTTTTTTATTAAAGAAAGAAAAGTGTACATTGAGAAGATCCTATTTTGAGGAAGATCTTATCCAACAATGGTATTATAATTTACGTGGGTCCATGTATTGATTTTCAACTTTAATACAATTATAACTGGATATAGCCCTTTGGTGTTGTTGATATTCATCCTTCTGCATAACTTGGTCACTGACTGAAAAATGATAGCGTTTGAATAAGGTTCACAGCCAAAAATTTCCAACATACGAAGAACTTTCGCCTTTCGACATAAGAGAATCCAATTTAAATTCTATGAGTTCAATCACTAAGATTAGATCGACCTTATTGTACGAGTAGAGTGTTGGCCAGTCAATAACATCCACGTTCATAAAATGTAACAGAGATGAGGATGCTCAGATGGATGTGTTGGCATACTAGAAGGGATATGGTTAGGAATGAAGTTATACAAGGAAAGGTGGAAGTGCCTCATGTGGCGGATAAGATGAGGGAAGCGAGACTAAGATGGTTTGGACATGTGAAAAGGAGGTGTGCGGATGCGCCTGTGAGGAGGTTTGAGATGTTGGCTATAACATGAATTAGGAGAGGTAGAGGTAGGCCGAAAACGAACTTGAGGGAAGTGCTTAGACATGACATAACACAACTTCAGCTTACCGAGGATATGACCCTAGATATAAAGTTGTGGAGGTCGAGGAATAGACTAGAAGGTTACATAGGTAGCCGAATATGGTTTTCGTATTAGTAATATTTATGTACAAATCGCGTAGTTTTAGGAGTTTGAACGTAACAATTGAGCGAGGGGATTTACTAGATTCATAATAACGTTTGGGAGTTTGAATGTAACGATTGAGCGATGGGCTTTACTGTTGGAAATTTACTAATATGAAATTAAGATTATCTCATTATTTATGATTCGAACAATTGGAATTTCGCACGTCGGAAACGTCGTTTTCACACACGTGCACACATAATGCCAAGTATCATAAAATTTGATTAGTGAAAGAGATATTGGTACGTGAGTAAACGTTTCAGACATGAAATTATGGACGATCGTTGGTTAAATGACACGTGTTCCACGTTGGTAAATGAAGGAAGAAGTGTACGGAGTGTAAGATCGAAACGAGTCAAAAAAGGGCCGCGACGCTGGTTGGTCTTCTGGCCACTGGAGCTGCGGCGCCGCGGTGCTTCGGATGTAGAATGATCGACGGAAGATGGAAAATTTCTGACTTTTGGGATGGTTTTGGAGCATTGATCCTCCATTACTTGACACTTGAATTCAGTCATTATTTGGATGAATAACACTTCTTAATAAGTTTCATTACATGGTCATTGATTGTCATTAGTTGGCTAGATGAGAGGTCATCTTACACACACTATAAATTGAGGCCTTAGGCTCAATTGAAGAATAGACTTCACACTTGTATAAGTCAGTTTTCTGAATTCTTCCTCTCTAAGCACTCTTTCACACACTCAAATGTTCTTCTTGATAAACACTTGAGTTTTCTTTGCTCATTTGTTAGTTACTGTTTTATCTTGGGAGACAATTGCCCATATCGTAAAAGGATATATACGGGGCAATAATGTCTTAAAGACATAGTGAATATCACTCGACTCAGCAGCGCAATTGTAACACTACCAGATTTAGTGTTTCTTGGTTTCAGGTTGTCAAGATCAAGGAATTTGCTGCAGTTGATCGAAGATCCCAAGAAAGACTCAAGAACGCAGATTCAAGACGGATCAACAACTCACAAGTTTACTGTAGCCACAACTCTTGTTGGCTACAAGATTGTTAATCATTGTAATTACTTTGTTTATCCTTTCGAAACACTTGTAATAGTCGTTTACTATTCTCGTACATTCATGGTAACTCAAATTTATCAGAATAATGTTTGTTTATATTTTAGGAGAATGCACATTTTACATAAATGTTAATGTTGAGTTTTATGTTATGACATTTTTCGTAACATAATATTTTCAGTACTAAGTTAAAAACCAAAATATTGGAACAAATGTCTTTGACATTCGGACCAACATTCTGATAACAGTTTTGCCCTTCTTCACGGACTGAAGCTTATATCATGAGATTTTTACCACGATGGTAAAGTGACCTGACAATGATGTTGAGCTGATTATACACGTGGGAAGACCAAGTCCAAAGGCGTTGCTAAACTTGGGGAACAAGTTCAAGAAGTTGGAGGTTTTTGCTCCACTTTAGTCTCCAACAAATCTGGTCAAGCTGCCACCTTTTGCTTAACTTCCACAACGAGAATTTCAAGGAAGACTCTCTACTATAAATAGAGAGGCTACATCAAGGAATCGATATCCAGAAATTACAAGAGAAAAAGATCAAGAGAGAGCTCTCAAACAGATCACGATCTAAGACTGGATCACTGTGTTGCCTGAGTGTTTTGACAACATTCTGTTCAACATTATAGTTGCTGTCTAGATTATAGATTAGTTCTTTATTGAAGCAATTATAATGAGACGTTGTCTATATCTACTTAGTTAGATTTTTCAGGCATATAAGTCACCTGCGAGGCTGCGACTTCACCTTTTTATTCATTTTGTATTATCTTGTAATATTGTAAAAGAAGAAATATATATATATATATATATATATATATACTTTTGGTCATTGACCATCATAGGTTATATTAATATATAACTTATGTAAATTAAATCTGTGTCTTTATTATTTTCGCTGCAATTTAACTCTTCAAATATTTTTTTATTTTTATCTAAGTGTCGTCAGTTCTGCCAGACGACATTATTAACGACATTTGCAAACTGTTTCAGCTAACAAGCAATTTTACTTACTGTTTGATTTTTATTATTTCATAGTATAACTCCGGGACCCAACAATAACAAAGAAAGAAACATAGTAAAACAAAAAGTAACTTAATGAAGGTTTTGAAACATAAAATAGGATCAATAATGAGACAATCCAATGATCAAGAGGTGATAATTAAAGTTGAACTGATTATGAGGTGAAGAAAAGGTATGGGTACTAGTGTTGTCTCTGGGCTCTACAAACTGTTAGGGGAAATGATGGTCCATATTTGAGCCATCAGGCATTTGTTGGACTGGAAGCCACTGGGCCATTATCTCTGAACCAGACCAGCCTCAGCCCTCAAATATGCATAGTAATAGCGCGTTTTGCTATTTTTCAACTCTATAATTAATAAACAACTGTATTGTAAAATTTATTCAAATTTTATAATAATTACTATTTTTTAAATATAGAGTTGAAAAATGACTATTTTTTAAATTTACCTCACTTACGGGCAATCTTAGGAGTTAGGATCAGTTTGGTACAACTTATTAAAAAGAGCTTATAGTAGCGCTTATACGAGTAGAACATTTTCAAGTAGAGCTTTTATAAAAAAGTTATGTGTTTGGTTGTCAATAAAAAAAACACTTTTGTACAAAAAACAAAAAATTTAAAGCCGAAAGAAGATCTACTCCAAAAAAACCCAAATTTTAAGCTTTTGGAATAAATGCTTATTTTAAAATAAGCTCTATTCCTATTTTAAAATAAGCTCAACCAAACAACTCTCAATATTTTTATAAATAGTTATTTAAAAAAAAAATACTTACGAGCTTAAAATAAGCTCAACTAAAGAGGCACTTAGCCAGTTAGGAGTCACATCTTCCTGCATTAGGCCCATTACCCATAGGACCCAGCTCTTCGTATGGAATGGGTACGCTATCCCAAACTCCATAGAGCCCAATGACTGTCATCTTCAACTATAAGCCTACGTTATTTAGCAGAAACAATTCATAAAATAGCCAGTTTTTGTAACTAAAAAATTGCTATATGAATCAATTTAAATTTAAGAATTTTATAATAATAAGCTATGTTTAATGTTAAGAGCTTTAGTGGTATTTTTGTCCTAGAACAGTGAAGCCATTTAGAATTTGTCTGAAACTTGATTCATATTTTCTCTAAGATTATAATCACAATATTAGAAGAAGAACATTAACAAGAAGAATAACCAGAGACCGTAGATGACAACATGGGAAGAGAAACATCAATTGCAATCCAGAAAACAATCAATAACAAACCCATTTTCAATCTTTATCCAAATTCTATATTTTAAACATTAAAAGTTACATATATTTATAAAAAATAACTCAAATAATCAGTTTATATTTAAATTGAATTAATATATAAATTAATTTTAATTTTAATCAATTTTAGAATAAAAAAACTCATAATAATCAACTTGTTTGTAGTGTTAACAACTTTAAGGGTGTCATTTTGACAGAAAAAAGTGCTTAACAACACTTGTGTACCAAACACATAAATAACTTATTTTCCGGTTCATCACTTTTATCCAAACACGTAACTGATTATTTACAAAATAAGTCTCACCACTTAAAAAGTACTTTAATGACTTATGCTTAAAAGCCATTTTTCCAGCTAATCCAACGGGCTCTTAATTTTATTCAATTAGGGTCTAGGTAATGGCCTTGGGACTTGGGTAGTTGGGTTGGGTTGGATGAAAATATTTTGAACCCACTAAGTATTATGAATTTTTTTGGGTACTCATATAGTAAAATTTGGTTAAACCGAAATACCAAAGAATCGGTAACCCATAATCGAACACCAAATTTCTAAAAAAAAACTGAATCGAACCGAAAAAACGGAATAAAAAAATTGAATTAATTCAATTCGATCCGATCTTTCAGTTTTCGGTATTTATGCCCAACCCGGTTAAGAATGGAGTTGCTTTCGAATTTATACAAAAGTTTTTTTAAGAAAAAATATTTTTTATTGTTATATTCTTTTATACTGGGTGTCCGGTTGCTTTCAACCAAAAAAAAGCAATTGATGAGATGGTAGTTGATAATACCAAATATTAGTTAATTAAGGTTGTAATTAAATTCGTTAATCGGTCGACGTGGTTTCTGGTATTGCGTCATTGGGAGTTTCTGCTGTCTTGTATTTCGAAAGAGTAGCGGCTGCGGGTTCCTTCGTTAACAAAAGGTTGTAATTAAATTCATAAAAGAAAGCAAGTTTGTTTGATTTGGTCACGTGTGGTCTTATTGGAGTATAGCTTATCAAATATAATGACGCATGTCATTTGGTTATCCTTCAGAGACTTGATTAATTGTTGCTTTCTCATTTCATAATTGCTTGTTATTTTATTTAATTGATGTCTATTATTCTTTGTGGATTGTCCACTGAGAATGATAAAATCAAGGGTTTTAATTACATTTTAGTATGTTTGCCTTTTCATAGTTGGTTAAGGTCAGTTAATCAGGATTAGTTTAAACCAAAGTGCTTTAATAATCGCAACTACTGGTTATGAACGAGATGCAAACGTATCTTTTCCTATTCTCCAAAAGCAATTTGAATTGGAAAATAATATTTTTCCATATGTCTGTGCCAGAAACCATATAGTAAAATCTTAAAGTTATGCACTGTAAAATAAACCTCTTTATAGGTCCAAATAAATAAAACAAATTTTAACTTAAAATCAAGTGGCATGATTATAATGTATTTACCTAATACTAGTGTATAGGAATAAGTCATTGGAATTTTATTTAAGGGATCATAATTAATGTCCACATGGTAGAGTGTGTTAATTTTGTTTTTGGAGTGTGTCAACTTTGGCATACCAAAAGAAGTCAGTCAACGGTGTTATCCCCAAAATCTAAATGCATGAACCTTGCCTTAGTGAATAAAAAACTTGCAAGATCAAATGTAACCTAACTACAAGTATTACTACATATTTTCCGCTGCACTAATACGTGAACCTGCGATTTGTTCTCCAACAATTTGGTCAGCTACCACTTCTTTATTAGTGCCTTAGACATGGAACTACCTCTGGGCTTATCACTAATTTTTACCATGGTCTTTAATCGAATTAAAGTGATATATACCGATAAGTGTAATAAATTTCTACACCATCAAGTCATGATTATATGTTACAGCAGATAATTTATCTTATTTTTGAAGGTTATATAAATCGATAATTTACGAAAACTTACCTTTAGATATCTTTTGGCTAAAGTGATAATATTTTTTTACACTAATGGTGTAACTTAAATTCTAATCTTAATGTCTTTTCTTCATATCATTATTTTAGAAAATGTAAAATGCAATCTTAGGATTCGTTTGGTACATTGTACTGGACTGTACTAATTTTATTGGACTGGACTGAACTGTATTGAATTGTATTAATATATAATGGACGGTATTAGACTATTAATATATAATAGATTTTATTTTTTTATTTTTAGTACAGTCCAGTGAAGACCCACCTATTAGATGGGTCTCAGAAATGGCAGTTGGACTGTACTGTACAGTCCAATGTAGCTAAAAACGTCCACTAAATACTGTATTATTTTTTTATCCAATACAATTTAGCTTAATACAACGTACCAAACGTGTCGTTAATAAACAAATGAAGGAGTATTAATATTCTAGGGCAAGTGCAAAGTGTGTCATAATCACCATATGCCACGTTGTGTGTTAAAGATTGCTCTGCAAGTGGTCCATTATTTTACAAAATATTTACTGATGTCTTGTCCAAATTGCCGAAAGATGTGATAAGAATATTTTCATATACTTACCATATTTTATATATCTTTTATATTAGGTAAATTTATATTTTAATTATAATTTAAAAGAGTTGGTTATCTAAATTGTAGCCATGTAACACTATATATATTATACATAATAATTAATAAAAGACAAGAAATATATTCATACATAGTATCAGAAGCTAAATCCTATTTTTTTTTCCCTAAGTCGTCGCCCAACCTCCATCCACCATCCCCCCTTTCTTCCAATTCTCGAAAATTCTCCTCTAGTCTTCTTTCCCAATATTCAATGACTAAACAACTTAAATTCAATTATGCTCTTGGAATAAACAACATCAAGAATTTTAATTCTCATAACTCTTGAGATAGAAAAAGTTTAATATTCCTCTTGGGTGGAACTGTTTAAGATCCACTGTCGTGTATATAAAGTCATCGATCACATTATCCCTCCAAAATCCAAGCCCACTACTGAACTTCTGGAGAGACATGATGACAGACTTTGGTCACGTTTAGATGTTGTTGTTCTACAATGGATCTACGACACAATCACAAATGATCTATTGCATACAATCATTGAAACCGACGCGACTGTACAACAAACTCGCGAGCGATTGAAAAATATCTTTCACGATAAGAAGACACTATGTGCCTTGTATTTGGAAAATCAATTCAAGGATATTCAGCAGGATGATTTTCCCAATGCGTCGGCCTATTTCCAAGAGCTTAAGATGATTGTCGGTCACTCTCCAACGTCGGTGCACCGGTCACCAATCAAGATTGGTGATGCAACTCATTGCGGGTTTGAATGAATGTATGACGGTGTCGCTATCATCTTCCAACAAAGCACACCATTGCCTCCATTCTATGAGGCTCATTCGAGACTCATCCCGAAAAAACAAGCGGGCTGCCATCGTGACCACCGCGCGGTCCAATGCCGACCCGAACGGCTCGGCCTCCACCCCACCACACCGATAAGCCAAATGATCCAAAATATGGCCCAATCCTGGACCAACAATAAAGAGCGAAATTCCGACCGAATTCACGGTCGGCCGAGCGAAGCTTGATGGCAAGCGCGGCCGACAGCGCTGATGGCAGCAGCCTCCGTTGTGGGCTGCCTACCCATCATGGGTTGCGTGGGCCCCCACCGACTTGGGATGCTCCACTGTGTCCCTATCCGACATCGTTCTGGGCCCCACATCCCAACCAGGCACCATCGACACACTTCCACAACATGCATACAGTGCACCTGTCTCTTCTTCTTCAACCTACGCATCGATAAATATTGAGGCGGCTATGAACACGATGTCTCTCAATGCACCAGACAACGATTGATACATGAATACTGACATCACATCTTATATGATAACATCCCAAAGTACTCTCACGTCTTATTTCAATATGACAATTTAAATTGAAATATTATTATTGGTAATGGAGAAGACATTCATATTCGAGGTTATGGACAATCATTCATCTCCCCACCACATCCACCGTTAATCTTAAACAATGTCCTTCATGCCCTCTAATTCCTGCTTAGAATATTATTTACGCACATATTGAAAGGAGGAGATACTATGTAGTAATTAATTGCTGAATAACATATAATTTATAAAATAAATTTCTCAAACGGCTGCTCAACTATGTGGAATTGTTTAGTAAACACACTTAATTTTGTGTCAATAAACTGACTCGTTTTTTTAAAAAAATCTTTACAACATCACTCAACTTAATTTTTTAGCAATAAAATCACTAAACTTTAAATTTTTCTCTTACAAAGTCACTGTAATTGAGTTTGTCACTTCAAGTCATCATACAAATCCGACTTGGCAAAATAAGTTGATTTTTACGATATGTAAACCTGAACTCACACTATATAATACATAAGCTAATCCCATATCAAAAGATCTTACCCAATAATCAAATATTCTTTTACAACATGTTCAATTAAATCTATTGCGTAAATATTCATTTACACTTTATGTGGATATAAGATAAATTAATTTTTTTCTTCAAATTAACAAGGTAAATTAATAAATTCATATGTTGAATGGTTTATATACTTTCCTTAACTAGCGCAAATAACCTCCGATAGAAATAATTTAACATGTTGAAATTAAAGGGATATTTGACTATTGGGTCAGGTAGTTTGATACTATATTATTTAATACGGGGTTTAGATTTATATGACATAAAAATCAGCTTAATTTGTCAAGTCAGATTAATCTGATAACTGGAAGTGACAAATCCAACATAAGAACAAACAAAATATTGAGTGACTTTATACTTACAAATTAGGTTGTATGACTTTGTCAGAAAAAATCCAAATATTGAGTGATTTTATTGATACAAAATTAAGTTAAGTAATTTACTAATTTTGTTAAATAATTTTACATAATTGAATATATATATATATATTACTCCTTAACTATTATTAACAACTTTTATAATATGTTCACCCTTCTGAAAGCTCCATTTGCAGCAGGCGCCTAAACAGATGATTCCAGGTCAACTAATTTTGGAAATGCTACCTTAAGAGAAGGGGGCCTCTGGCCAACCTTCCCTCAAAAGTAGAGATAGCGGATCCAGTTAACGAAAAGGCAGACTACGAATGTAGCTGCAACGAGGAATGCTTTCTCAGAAGCTTTTTCACCATTGCCTCGTCCTGTTCTTGACAACTCTACTGCTGCCCTGCAATAGCTCTGACAGACCTCTCTTACTTAAAAAACTGACCTAACATAACTCACTGAGATTTTTCTTAATGGTAGTAAGCCGCAGTGCCTTGTTGTACTAACTGCACTTAGAGCATTACTAACCCAAAGCAAGGCCAATCCCTTAGGGCATTAGCTAGAATCAGATAACTTAGGCTTGATGGTAATTCACCCGTACCAACCTAGAGTAGGAGAGAATTCAATACCAATTGCATGGAGAATTCCTTAGGTCAATACTAATAGCCAATTTCCTATCAGCTTTTCGTATCTATAATAGTCCGGAAAAGCACCAAGAAAAGGTACAATTATAGGACTCATCGTTTACGGCATGGACTACCAGGGTATCTAATCTTGTTCGCTCCCCATTCTTTCGCACCTTAGCGTCAGCTGGCAAGTGGATTCTGTGTCTGGGTACGAAACTCTAAACTAGAAATTCGATCTTGAAAGAGTGAAATCTAGCCTTTTGTCTTTATCCTTTATGAGTCTGGGCTAATTCTTGGAAGCAGCAACTCCTAGGGAAACTTTAACAGAACAACTATCGATTCTCACCCTCGAGTCAGGAGCTCGCTTTCAATCTCTAAGAGCTGATTCGATGACATCTTCTCTTATGATCTTTCTAGTTAGCACGTAATGGGAATAGTCCCTCATCGACACGGGAAGAGAGCTTCATGTAAAAAGGGTTTGTGCAAGCAAGTGACACTTTACTTCAAGTGAATAGTGTTGCCTCACTTTTTTTAGCTAGGCTGAGAAGCCGATTCCCGACATAGACTATTTCCTTCTCATCGAAAGATGCCTAAGACCTTTTCACCAAAACAAAACATAAACCCCCTGCTCCTCGAAGAATTGAATCAGAAGTCAAGATATTCACACCCACGCAAAAAGAATAGGGACTTAAGGGAATGTGTTTTACTATTGTTTAACTCTAATATAACGGCTTTATGGGGAGTTGGTTATATTAGTTTGTGAAAGTTTAATGGAGAAAGGTTTTGATGATTTGAACTGGTGGAAGGAAAATGGTTTTAAGGCATGAATTGCCTAAGGTTTTACAAGAAATGAAGTCACTTAATTTAGAAGCTTGAGATAGTTTTAAAAGGAAATGTGACTTGCTTTGAAAAGAATTCGTAGCTTGATACTATGGTGATTAGTATCTTGAAACTTTTGTATAAAAAGAGTTATTTCTTAAAAGGTTAGAGGTACATGATACTTGGGTTAAATTCCCGGTTTTTTTTATATTAAAAGACATGATCGTGCCTTAGGTATACTAAAATGAGAGGATGTATTAATACTATTAATAAGAAGTTAGGTGATTCTTAACTTGCTTAAGTTATGATAGGCCGGTAGTGCTTAGGTTGTGATGTGATAGGCCGGTAGTGCTTATGTTATGTTTAATAGCCGGATGAGCTATGTTATATATATTTAAATTGTTACGGGTAAACCCCGGGTTATTATTTATGCCATGGATTTGCTACCCATGATGCGAGTGCGGCGCTTGTACTCATGCAGATCTGGACCATAGGATCCATGCGGGTGAAATAGTCCCATGCGAGTACGCGATGGTACTCATGCGGATCCACAGGATCCATGCGGGTGAAATAGTCCCATGCGGGTGAAATAGTCCTATGGCGAGGCGGATGACCTCATGCGGGTCCACGGGACCTATGCGGGTGAAATAGTCCCGAGTAGGATTGCTTAATGATACTACAGGCGAGGTACCTGTTTTGATCATGAGCCTCCTATTTTTATGCTATAAAATGTATACTTGTCACTCTCATTATTAGTAAGGCACGGTCTGACATAATTTGGTTTTATCTATAACTTGGTGTATTTTGGACTTATGATATTACTACGGTATTTTCGATTTACATACTTGAGTACGTTGTGTCGACCCGCTCTCGAAATTTGCGTTCAATCTGCGAGTAAGGGAAGCGGTGGTAGATCCTCATTCCTAGGATCTTGTACTCAGTGTCGTGAGCTCCATTTCTTGAGGCTCGACTTTTGGTATGGTTCTCACAGAGTCGTTGATATTTTGTACATTCAGGGGCATGGCGGGGCCTGTCCCGTCATAGTGTTATTCATTCTTAGAGTCACGTAGTCTTGTCGAACTTGGTTCGTTAAGGATGTAATCGGTTTATGTACTTTGGGTTAGCCATTTTGGGCTAGACTATTCTATATCTTAATGGTTGTTTATCTTGAGTTTATATTCATTGGTTTTCTCGATGTTGTGTCACTAGGGTGCGGGTTAAGGCACCAGGTCACGGTCGGGTTGGTCGTGACAAAAGTGGTATCGAGCGATTAATCCTCGGAAAGGGTCTAGGAGTATCTAGTAGAGTCTTGATTATCGGTGTGTTGTGCACCACATCTATAATCGTGGAGGCTACGAGATATTTAGGATTGGTTTCATTCTTCTCACTCTAGATCGTGCGATAGAGGCATTGTGGTTAGGTCGTCTCTCCTAACGAGGTTATGGTGTTTGCATTCTGAGAAGCGTGATGACCAGGGGAAGATTATGTGGATTGCGTATCGGGTTGGTAATACTTGTAGTATAGTTGGTATTGTGACATACGGTATCACAGATTTACGTGTGAGTCACATATGTGTTGCTTAGAATGATTTTAGATTACCGAGGATTTGGTAAGGACTAAATAGATCAGGAAGGTGTGAGCAGTTAAGGAACTCTCATCGAGGTTTTACGTGCTAGTTTGAGATAATTAGGAGATGATGAGTTGTCGGAAAAAGTAATGGAACCTTAAGAAGCTTAATTAAGGGGCCCGATGGGAGACTATGTTTGTAAATTAAGCTACGTGGTATGCTTAAAAGGATAGTGCGGATGAGATCCGTGTGGAGTAAGTAATGGTTGTTGTGATCAAGCGACACGGTCGTGGTATTATGAGAAGTTAGGGTACCGTTTATGGGGTGGGATCGGTTGATAGTAGTCCATACGTGGCGAGTCAGGAACAAGCGATGCAGTTGTCGTTATGCAGAGTTCGTGGGCGCATTCCACCGGAACCAGGTTGTGAGCGGAAATGGCCTTATATTGTTTGACTTAGTAACTCAAGATTGGGGGCGGCTTTATTATGGAAGTTATGTCGTAAGCTAGAATAAGTTTGGGAGTACGAAAAAATCTGGCCGTAAGAAGTGAGCAACGGTGTGAAAGAAATAGAGCCGAATCCATGAGAACCTTTAGAGGTAACTACACCCGTGAGTGATGGGTGGTAGGCGGCGGTGTATACTAATTGCGGAGGCGTCTGATCGTGGGACCACTAGCAAACCTAGCGAAGCTGTTATGACGTTGAGGTCATTATGAGTACGGACTAGTTGGCCTCTTGTTATGTCAACGTGGACTACAGAAGAGAGATTGATTCGGTACCAGTTTCCCGGTAAGTCGGTTATTGAAGTGGAAAGGAAGTGAAGTAGTAGTAACCAGTGAATTATCCTTTCTTCTTTGGCATTATTGTTTTAATAAGTCTGTGTGACTTGTTCATTGAGGAAAATTGACGCAGAAAGTAAGTAATACTTGGATTTGAAGGAATTTATGTTAAGTGCCCTTGGAGGTACTTGGAGTTGGTTTGGTGTGGCGGTAAGGGCCACGACCTTCCGGATAATTTCAAGGAAATGTGCAAGGCAAGAATAAAATAAGTACGAGCGCTGCCGACAGAAAACTGAGAGCATCTTTGGTACTCATGATGCAAGTGCGGCGCTTGTACTCATGCGGATCTGGACCATAGGATCCCTCCAAATCTTCAAGGTACGATTAACTGCCGCTGACTCTAAATCGTGAGTAGCGTAATTCCTTATATAGATTTCATGTGGATATTTGTGCAGACCACAAGAGACTCCGGTATATCTTCAGACTGAGGCAACTGAATTTGCGACAGAGACGGTGATTAGGGTTACTCAAGGATTGTGATATTGATATCCTATACCACCCAGGGAAGGCCAATGTAGTTGCAGATGCCCTTAGTCGCAGATCGATGGGTAGTCTGTCAGGGGTACAGCCAGGGAGGAAGGACAGGGTTCGTGAGTTACATTAGCTAGCGAGCCTTGAGATTCGTTTGTTTGATTCTGACAGTGATGGAGTTCGGGTTCGAGAGGTTGCCGAGTCTTCCATCGTCGAGGAGGTGAAGAGGCGACAGTATGAGGATCCGATTTTGATACGATATTGAGATGCCGCTTTTCAGGGAGAGAAGAGTCTATTTGAAGTAGCGTCTGATGGGGTGCTAAGGTTTGAGGGCCGATTGTGTGTTCCCGACGTGACAGGACTTCGTCAGCAGATTTTGGGGGAGACACACAGTGCTCGTTATTCTATTCACCCGGGGTCGACTAAGATGTACCATGACCTCAGGTGTGTGTATTGGTGGGATGGCCTGAAGAGGGACGTGACAGGTTTTGTTGCCCAGTGTCCTAATTGTCAGCAGGTTAAGGTTGAGCACCAGAAGCCCGGTGGGCTATTACAGGCTATTGATATTCCGATGTGGAAGTGGGAGGTGGTCAACATGGACTTTATTACAGGGTTACCTCGCACCCAGAGGAGACATGATTCCATTTGGGTTATTGTTGTGGTGTGAAATCAACCCACTTTCTTCCCGATCGGACGACTTGTGAGAGGACTATGCGGATTATATATTAGTGAGATTGTGAGATTGCGGAGTCGGTGTCGATTATATCGAGATAGAGAGCTCGATTCCGACTAACTTACGGAGGTCTTTCGGAAGGGATTAGGACACAGTGAGTCTCAAGACGGCGTTTCATCCTCGAGACGGACGGGCCGAGCGCACTATCGAACAACGAGGATATCTTTGCGGGCTTGTGTTATTGATTTCGAGGGTAGTGGGAGGATCATTTACCTCTTGGGAGTTTGCTTATAACAACGGCTACCATTCTAGTGTTCGGATGGCGCGCTATGAGGCCTTATACGGGAGGAAGTGCAGTCACCGATAGGTTGGTTTGAAGTGGGAGAAGTGCGATTAATCGGGCGGATTTGGTTGTGACGGTGGATAAGGTGAAGCTTATCCAGGAGCGGTTATTGGCAGCCCAGAGTCGACAGAAATCATATGCAGAGCGGTTATTGGCAGCCCAGTGCAACATAATTTGGTTTTATCTATAACTTCAGTGTATTTTGGACTTATGATATTACTACAGTATTGTAACGACCCGTTCCGGGGCCCGTTACTGGTGCCTTATCCCGGGCACCCTAGTGATACAACATCAGAGAAAACCAGCGGAAAATAAAACATGAGTCATGAAACAAGAGATATAATAATAAGCGAGCCAACCAAAAGCGGTTGCCTTCGATATACATAAAACACGAGCAGTTTAATCCTTTACAACCCCGCCACAAAGATTACTACGGACCTCTAAGATTTACAACGACTATGACGGACGGGGCCGCCATACCACGAATGTACAAGAACCTACAACTCGGGGAACACATACCAAAGATAAGCCTCAGAAGAAAGCGGAGCTTCCCAATCTGTTGTGTGATCCTAGGCGGGGATCCACGGCCGATGTACCTCTACTGCGGCATGAACGCACGAAGAGGTCGATCTGCAGTACCAAGTATGTGAAATCGTAAAAGATCGTAATGAAATCATACTATTCTATATAAAGCGAGACATGTATGATAACCAAACTACGATTCCAACATAAAGCGATCATGTCGATCGAGGACTCACGCTCAGTCATCACTCAAATATAACTATGGGTCTCACGCCCAACATCAATCATGTTCGCATCACGTGGCGCGTGCCGGGTCTGCATCGGTGTAGACATGTCCATGATGCAACAATAATACCAATGCCCGGCCACGCGTGCCGGAATTCTACCTCGGTGTGAACGCGTCCATGTGACATCAACGATAATATCTTGGGTGATCAACCTGCGCGTAACGCATGCCCCGAATTCTACCTCTGTGTAGACATGTCCATGTAACCACAATAACAATATATCGGTGTCAACCCGACCGCGTGGCCGCGTGCCGGGTCTGCGTCGGTGTAGAGCATGTCCGTGACATCAACAACAAGACGATAATCAAAAATGAAACATACGTGGAATTCTCCATCACCGCCAAGACGACGTCAGTAAGTTCTCAACAAGTCGACCGGCCTATCGAGACGCGGTAATACGTAAATACCACACTTGCACAAAGGCTATCATCACAAGCATAGGCAAGTTTCACAACAACAAGCATAGGCAAGTTTCACAACAACAAGCATAGGCAAGTTTCACACAACTCAAAGTACTTTCATTTTATGCCAAAGTCGGGTTTTTAACCCCAAAGTACTACATCGTAAGTTCTTTTAAAGAGATCCATTTCTTTTATAAAAGTCACCCGATACGTAGTATTAGAATGACCAACCCACCTTCCTTTTCAAAACCAAGTAACAACATTCTTTTCCTAAGTTCCGGTTGCCTAGTTTGATTACTCAAGCTTCTCATTTTCAAATGGTTTCATAGTTCCCAAACTTAATCACTTGATTCCTTTTTAGAACAATTGAGTAACATATGTCATATATGTGAGTAGTTTATTCTTGTTTATAACGATCTTATTACAGTAGCCATGATCTAGAAAATGTAATATCATTTTGTCTTATCTTAGCTTACATGCGGATGGAGGTTTCTACTGGTTTTAATACAACATCATTATTCAATACATTTTCCTTTTATTAACGCTGCGGTGGTGCGTCGATACACATTCGATTCGAAATCGGTAAAACATTATCCCTTTAAAACCAAGTACTCATTACTCACGAATGAGGTTTCACACAAACATCCACATTAAAACAAATAAGTTAAGTCTCTTATCTTATAAGATCAAGTCTCTTAACTTCTAACATCAGTAAACCATTTTCACTTACATAAGGTCGTTATAACTAACTTCCCATAAAGATATTATAACACCCTATGTTTTTAAACCAACCAAATAACTTAGCACACGTCGTCTACGTACTACATAGTTCACAACAATCATGCTAGAAAAGATAGGAAGAGGTTCACATACCTCGCGACGATTTATCGACAATAAGCAAAATGCTCCAAGTACTACAACGCGCTAGCCACTTTCCACTCCTTGAGTAGAATACGCTACTCTTAGTACTTTCACCTATAAAGGTCAAAACGTCTATTAACCACAAAACACAAGATACTATCTTACTATAGAAAATTCTTAAGAACCTCCCGCATGGCGTAAATCTCCTCTATCGAGGCCTGCCAAGCCAACCGGGGGTTTACATCTACGGGCGTGTACAATTCTACGATATCTTACACAAGTCTACTGCAATACGATCTATGTAAATACAGATTCGATTGATTCTTTATTACGGGCTTAAGTCAAAAGACATTGCGAATACTAAGTATAGTTCCATATATAGTATACTTCAACTATATATTCTAACAAACATGTAATTTCCAATTACAATAGAGGACAAGATAATTACCTCGATAAGCCCAAAATTATCCAAGTTATAATGTCGATCTGAGCAAGGTTTAGCTCTCGCTCAGTGCGCTCCAAACCACTAAACAACCCTTAGAAGTTCTAACCAACTTCTACTCAAATACTTCAACCAATGAAGATTTCCTTAGGGTTTCGGTTTGAGACTAAAGGACAAAAGGTAGTATTTAGGACTCTACGTAAAGAGGTATCTTTGGAATACTACAAGTCTGAGGCTAAGGTATTTTGGGTATTATAACAACACTGGGAGTATTTCTATACCACAACAAGGGTATTATACGAAAACAACTAGGCTAGGGGTACCCCGGCTAGCACCAGTGAGGGAACCCTTCCGCCAAGGCGCCAGGAGGAGGAGGAGGAGAGGCTTGGGGCGAGAGCTACTAGAGGAGTGAGGGATTTCAAGACTTAGACAAAGTGAGGAGTGAATGAATAAGTCTTCACAGGAGGGTATTTATAGCAAAACCAAAGGCCAACCAATGGCCAAGATTAAGCCATGTGCAAGGCAAGTGTAAGGCGAGATCAAGCGAGTGCACACAGCCCTACTCCTTAAAACCTCACAAATATCTACACAAATATCTAGCACCACATGCCCCCTCAATTCGGCCAAGTGCCGCCCCACTTGTCTCCATTGTGAGGGTGACACATGTCACCCTCCCGTTGGTCCAAAATGTTTCGTCGAAAAACGACTCCAACCGGGTGTTGTGCCCAAATGTAAAATCGGCCAAGGGTGCCACATGGGGGTGACACGTGTCGCCCCCCGATTCGCCCAGAATATTTCGTCTTCCGAAAATATCCAAATTACCGGAAATCTCAAAAACAAAGCGGGCCCCACAAACCAGTAAATTTCTCCGTGGGCCCACGTGACCATTTCAGAAAATAAAATCTCAAAATTCTAATATAATCTATGAAGTCCAAATACCAAATCGGGAATCCAATTCCCATTAACGAACCTTTTCTTCACAAATAACAGGAAACTTTTCCGTGAAAACTCACATCTTTCTTTCTTTCAAAATTTCTGTAGTACTCGTGCGTGCGTCCTCACATACATACCACGCAACTACGGTATAACATTCTCCCTCTTAGAAACATTCGTCGAATGTTCCTTCTCAAGACGGATATCGATGAAGTTCCTCTACAACGAGTTGCCAACGCGCGGCAGCGCGCGAGATAACACACGTTATCTTCCTCCCTTACTCGTTGTACCGCTTCTCGAACACTCGAACTCTCCCAAGACGTACCATACTTCGGTCATTACTTAGTTCGAAAATCTGCGGAGTCACTACCTCCAACTTGGTCATCTTACTAACCTCAAACTTCATTAAGGCCATTCCCGGCCTTTACGAACCGCTTCTGGTCGAACGCGTCCACGAACTCATACGTTGGTCGCACAAACTTGGGCCTAGCATCCTCGTGACCCTACCACCTGGCGGGACCACCCAGAAGCCGGCCCCCCAAACCGGGTTACGGGTTGACCCGCAAATGGTCCTCAACCCGACCCCCAACGCGCGAACTCTTGTTCCCCGATTCGGAACAATCTTACTAATTCACATCATGAAAGCTACCACTTCCATCTCACACTACCCACGGACTTATCACACAAATAAATCCCACGTACTACTACTCTGATAAGGGTCAAAAATAAATCTTTAACTCAAGACGACCTTACCCTAAGGTCTCGATCGTGACATAGTCTAAGGTTCACACTTACCATGCCATCGTATCCTCCCAACTAAGCATGTTTTCTAACTCACAATTAACACAACGCTATTCGTACATAGCACATAATAATGAGACCATCATAACAAGCATACCAAAACTCTAGAGGTTAAGGATATACAAGCTACCGCTCACTTTAATCATAGGCACGCAGGCTGCATAATGTAGAAAGCGATGAACGACCATCGATCCGGTGGTGAGTCGTAACATCCGTGCTACCCTTGGTTGGGCAGTTCCGCAAAAATGGCCTGCGCGCCAAAAATAACAAGCTCCTGGCACCACGACACTTTCGAAATGCGGTCTACCACATCGACCACACCGAGGTAGGGGTGACCGCGTCCGCCAACACTTCCTCGAAACACGAACCTCGGAGCCACGACGCTCCGAATACTCTGAAGGTTGTGGAGGACCACTCTGCCGGCGGAGGTGCAAAACTAATATCTTCTTGGCGGTCCGCCTCGAAAGTCGCCAAAGACCACGATGTCACGGCCTCTTCTGGCGATCCAGGTCGTTCCCGACCTCTCCGTACCTCGCATCGGTCGTGAGCTGCGTGCGGGCAATGTCGTGCCGGTGAAGGCTACTCACGAACATGCCTCCGGCATGTAATCATCGAGCCACTGTAACATATCGGTGCACTCGATCCTCCATACTAGCTACCATTTGGGACGTCGCAGGGCGATGAGTCGAACTCACATTGTACTCCCGAACCGTGCGCGCTCTGTCTAAGCATCAAAAATCGCCGGCGTGCCCTCGCCATCTGCGGAGGCAAGAAGTGCGTGAGAAAGCCCCGAAAACTCATCCCATCTGCTGGAGGTGCATGCTCTCCCGAAAGCTCCGTGAATCAAACCAATCATCGCGGTATCACGCGGCCGTCGCGAACCAAAGGTCACAGACTTCGGTTTACGAAGCCTTGATCACCGCGTGATCATTGTAGCTGCCGGATGAACTCCTGCGGATCATCCTCGTGCCTCGACCCATAAAACTCTGGCGGGCTCTGACTCGGAAAGTCCCGTAGCCTCAAACTATCCGCTCGGGGTGAACGGCTGGTGCTCTCGGGCTGGGCTGCTGCGTCGGCCTATCCTCATATCGGCCACGACCACGGCGCCAAGAATCGGGCCATCTCGCGTAACCCATCTCCTCGCCCCTGTGGGGTGGAGGCTCAGTCTTGTAGTCTCATCGACCACGGCTGCGCTCTAAACTCTTTGGGTGGCGGCGTCCTGAAACCCGCCGTCAAGCCTGACCTCATGTCTTGTCAGGGCTGCGCCTCCGTACTCCTCTGTATCTCACTAGCGGCACCTCGGTGCCTTGCCCTTCAGGCTCTGGTTGCTCTTGCGGCGGAGGCATAGCGGTAAAAGCGAGATACGTCGGAGGGTACAACTTACAACACGCCTCTAAGGCACGATCTCGGAATGAGAAGAATGGAAACCAATCCTAAATGTCCTATAGCCTCACGATTATAGATGTGGTGCACAACACACGATAATCAAGACTCTACTGAACACGATGCGTAGACACTTTCAGAGGATTAATCGCTTCGATACCACTTTTGTAACGACCCGTTCGGGGCGTTCTTGGTGCCTTATCCGGGCACCCTAGTGATACAACATCGAGAAAACGGCGGAAAATAAAACATGAGTCATGAAACAAGAGATATAATAATAAGCAGGCCAACCAAAACGGTTGCCTTCAGTATATACATAAAACCTGAACAGTTTAATCTTTTACAACCCCGCTTACAAAGATCTACTGGACTTAAGATTTACAACGACTATGACGGGGCGGGGCCCGCCATACCACGAATGTACAAGAACCTACAACTCGAGGGAACACATACAAAAGATAAGCCTCAGAAAGCGGAGCTTCCAATCTGTTGGTGTGATCCTAAGGCGGGGATCCACGACCGATGTACCTCTACTGCGGCATGAGCGGCCGAAGGAGGTCGATCTGGCAGTACCAAGTATGTGAAATCGTAAAAGATCGTAATGAAATCATACTATTCTATATAAAGCGAGAGACATGTATGATAACCAACTACGATTCACAACATAAAAGCGATCATGTCGATCGAGGACTCACGCCTCAAGTCATCACTCAAATATAACTATGGGTCTCACGCCCACAACATCAATCATGTTCGCATCGTGGCGCGTGCCGGATTCTGCGCCGGTGTAGACATGTCCATGATGCAACAATAATACCATGCCCCACGGCGCATGCCGGAATTCTACCTCGGTGTAGACGCGTCCGTGTGACATCAACGATAATATCTTGGGTGATCAACCTCGCGTGGCCACATGCCGGAATTCTACCTCGGTGTAGCATGTCCATGTAACCACAATAACAATATATCGTAATCAACCCGACCGCGTGGCCGCGTGCCGGAGTCTGCGTCGGTGTAGACATGTCCATGTGACATCAACAACAAGCGAAGAATCAAAAATGGAAACATACGGTGGAATTCTCCATCAGCGCCGGACGCGTCCAAGTAAGTTCTCAACAAGTCGACCGGCCTATCGAGAGACGCGGTAACACGAAATACCACACTTGCACAAAAGGCTATCATCACAAGCATAGGCAAGTTTCACAACAACAAGCATAGGCAAGTTTCACAACAACAAGCATAGCAAGTTTCACACAACTCAAAGTACTTTCATTTTATGCCAAAGTCGGGTTTTAACCCCAAAGTACTACATACGTAAGTTCTTTTAAAGAGATCCATTTCTTTTATAAAAGTCACCCGATACGTAGTATTAGAATGACCAACCCACCTTCCTTTTCAAAACCAAGTAACAACATTCTTTTCCTAAGTTCGGTTTGCCTAGTTTGATTACTCAAGCTTCTCATTTTCAAATGGTTTCATAGTTCCCAAACTTAATCACTTGATTCCTTTTTAGAACAATTGAGTAACATATGTCATATATGTGAGTAGTTTATTCTTGTTTATAACGATCTTATTACAAAGACCATGATCTAGAAAATGTAATATCATTTTGTCTTATCTTAGCTTACATGCGGATGGAGGTTTCTTGGTTTTTAATACAACACATCATTATTCAATACATTTTCCTTTTATTAACGCCGCGGTGGTGCTGTCGATACACATTACGATTCGAAATCGGTAAAACATTATCCCTTTAAAAACCAGTACTCATTACTCACGAATGAGGTTTCACAAACATCCACATTAAAACAAATAAGTTAAGTCTCTTATCTTATAAGATCAAGTCTCTTAACTTCTAACATCATAAACCATTTTCACTTACATAAGGTCGTTATAACTAACTTCCCATAAAGCTATTATTACACCCTATGTTTTTAAACCAACCAAATCTCTTAGGACACGTCCGTCTACCGTACTACATAGTTGACAACAATCATGCTTGAAAAGATAGTAAGAGGTTCACATACCTCGCGACGATTTATCGACAATAAGCAAAATGCTCCAAGTACTACAACGCACTAGCCCTTTCCACTCCTTGGTAGAATACGCTACTCTTAGTACTTTCACCTATAAAGGTCAAAACGTCTATTAACCCCAAACACAAGTTTCTATCTTTACATAGAAAATTCAGCAAGACACTCACATGGCGTAAATCTCTCTCTATCGAGGCCGGCTACCAAGCCAACGAGGTTTACCGCGTCTACGGGCGTGTACAATTCTCTGTGATATCTTACAAATCTACTGTCTGATCTATGTAAATCTGATTCGATTCGATTCTTTATTCTTCAGCTTAAGTCAAAAGACATTGCGAATACTAAGTATAGTTCCATATATAGTATACTTCACTATATATTCTAACAAACATGTAATTTCCAATTACAATAGAGGACAAGATAATTACCTCGATAAGCCCAACATTATCCAAGTTATAATGTCGATCACGAGCAAGGTTTAGCTCATTTCCGTGCGCTCAAACCACTCCAACAACCCAGAAGTTCTAACCAACCTACTCAAATACTTGACCAACTATGAAGATTTCCTTAGGGTTTCGGTTTGAGACTAAAAGGACAAAGGTAGTATTTAGGACTCTACGTAAAGAGGTATCTTTGGAATCTTACAAGGTCTGAAAGGCTAAGGTATTTTGGGTATTATAACAACACTTTGGGGAGTATTTCTATACCTGACAAGGGGTATTATCTGAAAACAACTAGGCTGGGGTACCCACGGCTAGCACCACGAGGGAACCGCTAGGCGAAGGCCACGAGGAGGAGGGAGGAGGAGGCTTAGGGCGAGAGCTACTAGAGGGAGGAGGGATTTCAAGACTTAGACAAAGTGAGGTGAATGAATAAGTCTTCACAAGGAGGGTATTTATAGCAAAACCAAAGGCCAACCAATGGCGAGATTAAGCCATGTGCAAGGCAAGTGTAAGGCGAATCGAGCGAGTGCACACAGCCCCTACTCTTAAAACCCCTGCAAATATCTACACAAATATCTAGCACCACATGCCCCACCAGTTCGGCCAAGTGCGCCCACTTGTCTCCGTTGTGAGGGTGACACATGTCACCTCGTTGGTCCAAAATGTTTCGTCGAAACGACTCCAACGGGTGTTGTGCCCCGAATGTAAAATCGGCCAGGGTGCCACGTGGGGTGACACGTGTCGCCCGGTCGCCGAATATTTCGTCTTAGAAAATATCCAAATTAGAAATCTCAAAAACAAGCGGGCCCACAGCCAGTAAATTTCTCGTGGGCCCAGCGTGACCATTTAGAAAATAAAATCTCAAAATTCTAATATAATCTATGAAGTCCAATACCAAATCGGGAATCCATTCCCATTAACGAACCTTTTTCTTCACAAATAACCGGAAACTTTTCCGTCGAAAACTCACATCTTTCTTTCTTTCAAAATTTCTGCCGTACTCTCGTACGTACGTCCTCACATACATACCCTGCAACTACGGGGTATAACAAGTATTTTCCAGTTTTACATACTTGGTACGTTGTGTCGACCCCTTCGCCGAGTGCGTTAATCTGCGCGGTAAGGAAGCGGTGGTAGATCCTCATTCCTGAGATCTTGTACTCGGTGTCGGGAGCTCCATTTCTTGGAGGCTCGACTTTTGGTATGGTTCTCCCGAGGTCGTTGATATTTTGTACATTCAGGCATGACGGGGCCTGTCGTCGTCATAGTGTTATTCATTCTTAGAGGCCTGTAGTCTTGTCAGAACTTGGTTCGTTAAGGATGTAACTGTTCGGTTTATGTACTTTGGGTTAGCCATTTTGGGCTAGACTATTCTATATCTTAATGGTTGTTTATCTTGAGTTTATATTCCGCTGGTTTTCTCTGATGTTGTGTCACTAGGGTGCCCGGGTTAAGGCACCGATCATGGGTCCGGGTTCGGGTCGTGACAAAAGTGGTATCAGAGCAGTTAATCCTCGGAAAGGGTGGTATAGGATATCAGAACAATACTATTCCAACTTTTACAAAAAATTACCAAAATCCCTGCATTTTTCTTAATGTAAATGAAACATATTAATATCTAAGTCTTCTTGTTAGATTTGAGGCCTTAACCTTATCTTCAAATCTAATGTGGAAAATTAATAAAAATCAATAATTAACCTTGCTAAATGCTAAAGTCTTCGATTTTTAATTGTATTTATTTGGAATATGAATTATTTGCATCCTCAATTATTAAAGGCATCGAAATAATAGCGCCAAATTTAAATTATGAGAGATTTTTTTTTTAAAAAACTAAAACTCAACAAAACCGTTGAACTACATTATCATATAATCTATGACTTCTATATTAAAAGAAAAACCACTTGTGCACATAATTAAGAAATTTCCAAAAGAAAACAGTATCAAAATCAAAATCAATCGTAATCCCAAAGTCAAAAAATAGTTACCGGCTATTTCCGGTTAACCACTTCCCTCACCCTCTCTTATAAATACCTCTCACATTCTTTTCCACCTCTTTCACCAGTTACTCAAAAAACAAAGAAAATGGTTCTTCTAACACCACCACGAACTCCGGGTCGGGTTATAGCCGGATCATCGAAGCGGCTTATGGTGAGTTTTATTGGTTCGATGTCTTTATTAGCTTTATGGTTAAAAAAAGCTAGCCGAGGAATTAAAACTCAAAAACTCGGCGGTGCGAAGCCGAGGAAGTTCCTCGCTACGATTAGTAACAAAGCGATTAATTTGAGGCATAAGAAGAAGGCTGAAGGAGAGCTTGTAGATGAAGATTTTGGAGATGGAGGGCTTTGGCAGAGAGGTATTTTAATGGGTGATAAATGTCAACCGTTGGATTTCTCTGGCGTGATTTATTATGATGGCAATGGGAATAGGTTGTCGGAAGTGCCGATGAGATCGCCTAGGGCGAGTCCCATGCCGAGTTATCTTTACGCTTCGCCAAGGTCAGCTGAAGTTAGTTAGAGAGACAAGAGGGAGTTGCTCATGTGGTAAACCCGTGGAGCTGGATAAAAAGAGTAAGTGATAGCATCAGTTAGTTGATTTTTGTTTTAGGGTACTGATGGGTATGTAGTGTTGGTTGGTCAGTTTTCTCTCTGTCCGCAAAGGTTAAACTTTTTTTTTTTTTTGTATTTATTATGTTTTGTTTGGGTTAATTAGAGGAGATGGCGATATATATGAGCTGTCCTAATTTTCCGTTAATTTGGAGAAAATACTGTATAAAAAGGTTTTGAATTTGGTGGAATAAACTTAATTTGAGTTGTATGTTTCTGTGGGATATTAATCCAAAATATGCAGTTGATATGAATTTTCAAGTTCATGTTTATTAACAGTATATCATGTTCAGTTCTTTGTCAACAACAATAACAACATACCCAGTAAAATTTGAACTTATCTTCTATCTTCTGGCAGAAGAAGATAGAGTGTACCAATTTAAATAACAGAGACCATGTTGCTTGTGGTATTCTTTTACTGCAGTATTCCGGTGAGCTTGCAATTTGATCGTTTTATTGAGTATTTGTCATTTTTCATTAGTAAAAATATTTGGTATTTCTGCTTAGGAGCGGAGATACAATTTCGTTTACTGTGTTGCTAGAACTCAATAACTTTGATCAATTTTATTTTTTGTGTTTAATATATATAAATAATTTAACATTAAAATTTCATTTATCATTATGGTTTACAAGTTACAACACAGACGTCTAATATTTATTTTAGACCATAAATTCTAAAAAACTTTTATTCCTTAAATTCCAAGATCAATCAAACAAAAATGCCACATAAATGGAGAGGGAAAAATTACTAATAAGTGAGCTAAAGGTAAAGAATTGAACTCAGTCGTCCCTAATTCGTTTGTTTAAGGAATAATTACGATTAAGCAAGTGACCCGGTCAACTTAATTAATACTTGTAAATAAAATGGACTAGTATGAATTAAAATAATAAGAAAGTGACACTTTCTCATGCGAATTTCAGTATATGCTAAATGTGGTTGGAATTGAATGATTCAACTTTTGTTAAATTCTACTACTACTTTTTTCCTTGTTGGACAAAGAATCACAATTATGGTCTAAGGGAGAATCTCTGAACACTAGCCACAGCCCACAGATACAATGTGAACAAGTTGATATTTAATTTTCTTGTGAAGTAGAAATAAAATTTTAAAAAGAAAAGATGAAAAATCAGTTTTGAAGAATATGAGCTAGAAAACAGATGAGTTGATATCCAATTTACAGAACAAAAAGTTTGTGTAACATACAACCACCATAGGGCATTGATGAGATGAGATCAATTTCTGCAGTCAACTTTGAAAGGATCACACAAAGGTCCATTAGGCTCTTTAATGTAGTCAAAATGGACTTCAATCAAAAGGGAATCCTTTGATCTGGAAATTCAAATCTTGTAGTGGTGCTAGGTGCCTCGCTAAACTTCAATTTTTGGTGTAGTATTTTTATTTGGGGAAGTTTATCGAATATTTAATATACTCATCTGATTCCAACTCTAAGTTGGAAAAAGGCAAATAACCTTTTTGGATTCAAGAAATAATCGATCTATATATTTTGGTAATTTTTTGTAAAAGTTGGAATAGTATTGCTCAATGTGCTATTACGTGATGTCTGAATATAATGTCATTGGTACAGCTGCGGAGCAATGACCCACAATGCTAAGTCATGCATGGATAGACCACGCAAATTAGGAGCAAAATGGAATGGAAAACATATTGCTCCCGATGAGAAGATAGAACAGTTTGAGCTGGATTATGATGGTAAAAGGGATCGTTGGAATGGTTATGCTGCTGCTTCTATGACTTAGTCCAACTGCATAATTTTATTTTCTTAAAAGAAGAAAATGCAAGGTCAAAGTAAATTTGTGCCTCATACTTGCTTACTCTATGTCCTGCAGTTAGAGATGGACCCGATTCGGATCCGGTGGATCCAGATCCATTTTATAGGATATGGATATTCAAAGTTTGGACCCGATGGATCCGGATCGGACCCGGATCCGTTTATGATGGATCGGATCTGGATCTTGTCTTTGAGATCCGTATCCGGTCCAGATCCGACCCGTAAATCCGTTTTTTATTAAATTAATTATACATTTATTATTTATACATCATGACACCAAACCTTTGTAATCTTAATTTTATTTTATATTCAAAGGGCCGAAGGCCATTATTTTTTTAATTGAGACACGTTTTGCGTGTTATTCTTTAATCATTATATTAATCATTTATGTGGTACTTATGTAGTAGCTTAGGTATTGAGAGGATTGTTTCTCACTACAGCAATAGCCAATAAGCATAACAATTGTCAACAATGTCATTTAGTCATAATTTACGGATGTATTCCCCATGATTCCGTTAAATTAAATTGACTCTTTTTTAAAAAAAATTGGACTGATTAGAAGGTATAACTTAATAATCAGTCACTTTGATTTGGATCCAGATCCGATCCGTGGATCCGATGGATCTGGATTTGGATATGATTTTATGGACCCTATGGATCTGAGTCTGGATATGGATACATGTATGTAAAACAGATCTGGATCTGGATCTAGTAGGATCCGGTCCATATCCTACCCGTTGCCATCCCTCCCTGCAGTAGTACTAGCTACTCTTAATTCCTAATTAAGAACGAACTCTTATTTCTTGAACTAGAAGACGTCTCAATAGTTCTTCGTGAAAAAATGGGTCATAGACACAAAATGCCAATGATGTAAAAATTCGTATATGTACATATCGCGTTAAAGAACTTTTGAGAAAGAAGTAATCCCAAGTAACGCATCTACCAGATTTTTACAATTTAGTGTAACCAATCTTTGCCGAAATATGGATGATACGTGTTTACAAACTCACATAGTATGTCGATGACTAGATGAGGAACCATTATTTGTGGAGGTCACAATCAGGGTAGAGTTAGAGGGTAAGGTCAAAAATTCCATTTAAGTATGTATAGTAAATAATGATTTTTAGATGAAATTCGTGCTTTTGCCACAGGAGCAGGAGCTACAATCGAAGTTACTTGGGAGCAATCTGGCGCAGGCAAATTGAAATTTCTACAGTGCGAAACTTTGAGGTAAACTTTTATCTTAGCCATCTCGCGCATCACCTGCGGCTCCACACAAGAAACCCCACCTCCATCCCGAATTGAGTGCATGCAAGCTGCGGTGACGGTGGAGAGATTTTTATGAGGCAGTTACAATGCCGTGAGTCGAACTCGAGACCCAAGACATCAATACCCTTAGCGAATTTATTAGAACCCATTAGCTCAAACTTATATTTATATTAAATAAAATAATTATTATGTATCAATAATGAATTTTGACTCCAATAAATAAAAAAGTTATGATCAACGTTCACAAATTTTAAATTTTGAATCCATGTCAGTCACAATCTCCTTCATTTGTGGAAGTAGCCATCCAGAAATCCTTATGCGCCTGGCTTTATATGGTGGTATGGCTTTTTTAAAATTGTCAAAACTTCGAAAAGCTCCTTTCGGATTTCACCACGTAAAAGAGCTACATGAACGGGATTGGTTTGAATTTTTTAAATATCAAATCAAATCAATTATTTCAGGTTTTTAAATTGATAAACCAAATCAAATCAATAAAAGTCAGATTTTTCGATTTTGATTTTTTCGATTTTTTGAATTTTTTTCCTGTAGAATTCTTCATACAAAATATTACTTTTACTTCAAACATTTCTTTATTCCTAGTAAGATACAACTACACAATTAAAGTGTTTCTTAAGAAAACAATAAATATGTAAAATGGGTGATGACATTGTAATAAAAAATAATAAAATAACATAAAATAAATATTGCTAATTAATAAGGCATAATGAAAATGATCATCATCTGAAAACACCTAAGTCATGATATAATAAGTACTACTAATAAGTATTATTTAAATGACAAAGAAAAATAAATAAATTATATATTTTATTGTTTAAATTAATAATGCAAAACTAATTAAAAAATATATATCCAACATTATAGTCATTCCTAATATTAGCATTTAATTACTTTTGTTATAAGCATTTGATTTTGATTTGGACTTTATTTGAGTTACTAACATCTATGAGCTATAAAATTTTAAAATATATAAACTTTTAAGTTCAAGCTTGATATAATATACTAAAAGACAAAAAAAACTACGCAAAAACTTAAAAATATTTGTAAGTTACATTTTGAGTAAATGTTTTATGTACAAAATATATTATAAATTTATATATATGTAATGTCAGGTTGATTAATTTGATTTGATTTATTTTAGTTAAAATGAAATGAAATCAAATCAGTTATGATCGATTTTTTTTTCAACATTAAATCAAGTCACACCAAATTACTAGTTAATTTTTTTTCGATTTGATTTGAATTATCGATTTGATGCAATTTATCGAGGTATATAATATACTAAAATTGTGATTTTAAATTAAAGAGGTATATAATATACTAAAATATTTTTTAAATTTCGTGATTTTAAAATTACCAATAAAATTCAAAACTTACCAGGTAGAATATTTGAATGGTCAAACATCAACGTCTTTAGAAAAAGGGAAGTAGAACACTTGACGTTGGGACGGAGAGTAGTATTTATGAACTGAACTAGTTCATACACATAATATTTTAACCCACCGCTTTACCCCTCTCCACTGCGTGTCCAACTGGACATCCCCTAAGAGGGAGGATCGAACATTACCATTCTATAATTGGTTTAGAATAGCACTAGTGGATGGCGTATAATTCCATGCTTCGCCTCAACAAGAAAAATAACTACTACTCCCCTTCCCAAAAAAATTGACCTAATTTGACTTCACATATAATTTATTTCAAACTTTTAAATATTTGTGTGACCATAAATGATTTCATAAAGTTAAGTCAAAAGTCTTCATACCTAAGTGTTGTGAAATTGTGACATTGTTGATAAGCTTGAACACATATTGATTAGCCAAAAAATGATTAGCTTGACACATATTGTGAAATCCCATTAGTCAATTTTGTTAGGTCACAAGTTCAATTCTAATACGTTCTCCGAAGCATATGTCTCGTATTAAAGTCTGGTAGCTTAACCGCGCGGACATATTGCAGTGTGAGTTTGATACTCACTCAGACAATCCCTGTTGGGGATCGGACCTTGTAGCATTAATCCGTTGGTGACGATCAGACACTGAATGCGCCCACATTCCGCGATTTATCTGACGGTGATAGCTAAGAATGGGTTCTGAATGCGGGGCGCACATCCCGCGATTTACCTGGCGATGGCGGCTAACAACGGATTTCATTCGCGCCGGGAAGCGTAAATGCCGTCTTGTGCAGTCTTAGCGATATGAATCTTAAGATCACCGAGACCTGGGTTATCAAAAAAAAAAAAATGATAATGCTGCCTTTTTGCCGGTTACAGCATTATCATTTCTATCTTGCTGTGCCTATGAGGGGCCCCAATTACCTATTATGAAATCTCATATAAAGTGTAACCCAAAAAAAAAAAAAATCAACCTCGAATAAAAAACATTCACTACCTTCTGTGTAAATCAGAACATTACAACCTTCCGATTTCCAAAAAAAAAAAACATTAGGAACCAAATCTTCACTCTGAAGGAGAAAAAAACCTGGTTTAAGCAAAAATGCGGTTCAGCTCAAGCACCAGGAGCTACATCTTTCACTTTACTATGAAGGTACCCACCGTATTCCCTAGCATAATCCTTCACATGGCTAGCCGTATCAACAATCCGGCTTCTCGCATAATCAACCCGGTCCGAACCGGGCGGTTGAAATCCCCTGAAATACCTATACAGCCAAGAGAGAGATGCCAGCGTGGCAACTCCAAATCCACAAACGGATAAGAACCCAGCAATGGCTATGAATAGAACAGTACCAACAGGGACCCAGATTGGGCTTGAGATTAGAACCAAAGGGGCGAAGAAAATTAGGCCCAAAATAATAGCAGTAAGAGTAAGCCCAGTAAGAAGGAGTAATATCCCTCCTGAGATAATTAAGGTTAAGAATCCGACAAGTTGGGTTGAGTTTGGGACATGTTCTTGTAATTTACGAAGAAAAGACGGTGTTGTCATGTTGCTGTGGAAACTGGCGGGTCGGGTCGGGGGCCTTTGTAGACGACCATAGCTGGGTTGTTGATCAGCCATTTGTATAGAGAAGAGAAGTAAGATGATTGAACGAAAAAAGTGAGAATGAAATAGATGAGAGTTATGGGAGAAAATAATGGGAGTGATGTGACACGTGTGAGGGGTGGAGAAGGTTGAGATTTTGAAGGGGAACATGCAAGAGCACACGTATGTGAAGTGTTAACAGTCCTATGGGAGAATTGGACCTTTTCTCGTGTCGAATTATATATGGAACTTTCAACGGTTACATTTTACCAAGTTTTAAAACACGGCTAATAATACGTTTAATTGGCATGAAATAATTATATGAAGTTAAAGGTGAAATCTATCAATATCTATTAATGTTATAATTTGGACTCAAGCTTGATTAACAAGATTGATTGAACATGTAAAGTAGTTTCATTAATGAAACTGCTGGTCGCGAAGAAGACCTAAGAAGAAAGGAAAAGTAGGGAAAATTTGTGAAAGCTTTTCTCTGCATATAAAATTTATAGCCCACAACTATTTATAGTATCCACATTTGCATTGTCTAACACTACTTAGGCCTATAGCCTTTATTACACAAGTAACCACAAATAACCACACTTGCTATGACAATATACTATGTATACTGTGTATGTATAACTATGGTATACTTATACTAGACTAATACTAATCCTCAACACGCCCCCTTAAGCTAGGAACTAAAAATAAATTCTTTAGTCCTAGCTTGGACAATAGATATTCATGTCGACGCGTGTCGATCCGCTGTAAGAATATTACATTTGCTCGTCGGTGGAAACATAGGCGATGTGAACCAACCGCGTAATATCTTCTCGGACAAAGTGACAATCAATATCGATGTCTTGTTCATTCATGAAAGCGAGTTGATCGCTATTTGCAATGCAGACTGGATATCACTATGAACATGTACTGTAAGAGTGATAGGGGCGTCGGCTCGAATAATCCACTAAGCCAAACCACTTGAATCGAAGCGAGCTCTTGTATTCACCTCTTTGAACTTCTCAGCGTAGTGCTTCTTAAATTTTCACGAGATAAGAGAGGTCCCAAAAAATAGAAAGTAACCAGAAATGGATCTTCTCGTGTTAAGGCATGAACCCCAATCAACATCACAATATGTAGTGAGACTGTTAGCATTACCAGTTGGCATAAAGAGCCCCAAATCTGGAGCCTGTTTGAGATATCGGACTACTCTATGTGCAGCAATGAGATGTGATGTTTTTGGACACTGCATAAACTGACTCAAGCACTGAACAACAAAAGCTATATCAGGCCTCGAATTTGTCAGATACAATAACCTTCCTATTAACCTTTGATAACTAGTTGGATCTTCCGTAGATAGATCATGACCGCGATGCATCACGAATCTGCACAGTTTCCTGAACATGCTTATCATAAATAACAGAAGTTAGCTTAACATTGATTTCCATAGGTGATCGAGCTATTTTCCCACCAGATAAACCAAGATCAGAAATTAACTCTAAAGTATATTTCCTCTAGCGCATTCTGATGCCCGCTGCATTCGCAAATTCAAAGCCCAAGAAATACCTTAAATTGCCCAAATCTTTGATCTTAAAATTACATTTGCAAAGTGTTTTTGTCTCTGAATAAGGACCTCATCATTACGATGTGAGAAGGTTAAATCTACATAAATGAGCACCACAACTATCTTGTCACCATCATTTTTTGTAAGAAGAGAGTGGTTCAGTTGGCTTTGCACAAAACCATAAGTCTTCAATGCAGTGGTAAGCTTGATATTCCATTGCCTTGAAGCTTGTTTTAAACCATATAATGATTGTTGACACCCAATTTTGACCCTCCCGTCCAGCCATTAACCATAAAATTACACTAATTTTGTAAAATAATTTTTTAGGATTTTTATAATAAAATACAACAATAAAACATTAAATACAGACATAAATAAATAATTTAATAATGGCATCGCGTCTTACGTAGAGTTTTAAACACTTAGAGTCCGCGCGCATTAACTAACTTTAAGCTTTGTCGTAATTCTTAAATAATTAATAAATGCATAAAATAAATAATTTAGCAACGACGTGTCAAGTAGCATAGCCGCATTTAATGTAATGCAAGAGAATTTCATAATCATTTGTAATTTTAAAATCAATTTTTATTTAATAGCGTCGCATTTATAAGGCTTTAAACAATTCTTAAATATCGTACTTGCATTCGGCATTTAAGTAATTTAATATAAACTCAATGCATTTTTAATTTAACCGCAATAATGCAATAATAAGATTTTAATAGCGTAGCGTTCTAAAATATTAAGCATTAATTAAATAGCACGCGCGCATTTATTAGACTAATTTAACACCTAAATAATTAGACTAATGTAGCACCTAGATAATTATAATAAAGCACCTAATTAATTTAATCACATTTGTTAATTAATTAATTATAACACTAACCTAAACTAAAACCTATTCTAATACCTAAAAACTAACTCCTAAAATCCTACTCAAAATAAATACACCTTTTATCTACCAAGAACTTTTCGCCAAATTTCAATTCTTATCTGCCCAAACATCAGCCCAAACCTGAACAACCCGCAGCCCAGCAAATCTCTAGCCCATCTACCCGCAAGCCCTTCTCTTTCACTACCCACAGAAGCCCAAACCCGTCGCCCGACCCACGTCTTTATTACCCGCAAGCCCACGCCCATCCCTTACTTTCCCAGCCCTTTTTCCCTTCTCGTTTAACCCAGAACCTAAAAAGAAACCCAGCAGCCCTTACTCACCCTCTCCCTCACGCGAAACCCTAGTTCGCCGCACCACGCCTCTTCACCTTCCATCGCCGCCAAGACGGCAAAGATATCGAGATTCTCGCCGAGAATCCGAACCTTCTCACCCATGCAAAGCGACTTTCCTTAACCAGGCACATAACCAAACGAATCTTCCATAAATCCCTTAAAATCAGAACCCATTCGAATCTACAAAATCAGTAGCAAATCAATCCAAAATAGGCAGCCAATATCACACAAAATCGCCCTTGTATGGTAAGAGCCTTCAACGAATCAAGCACAAATCTCGTCAAGAATCAGCCCGAAAATTAGCCTTGATTATTTACCTAATGAGGAACCCGAAGAATGGCTATTTAAGGCACATGCAATAGGCATTCGAGGGAAGAGGTCAGAGAGGGAGACCCATAGCATCGATAGGGACACCCTTAGGAGCAGTTAAGAAGAGCATATCCATAGCATAGAAATCGACGGGGGAATTCAGAACAGGGCATATACGAGAGAGCAGAGACGGGGAGAGTACAGTAGAGTCTATTCAGGTTCCAGCAAAGAAACCAACAGCCAAACCTTGCCCCTCTGTTTCGCATCGCAAAGCCCAAAACCCGTCGAGTGGCTCCGACGACTTGATACGCTGCCCCGGCTCGCTGTCCGGAGAAGGTAAAATCCGCTTCTTATCGACTACTTTTTGCAGCTCTGTATTTCTGTATTTTTGTTTCGCTTACTGAATATGTGTTAGTTCGTTCGACTGGCAGTTTCTTTGTTAATGTATGAATAAGATATTGAATGATTTGCTTCTGATTAATCTAGGTATGGTAATTATGGGAGTATCGTGCTATCGTGTCATATTTAGTAAAGATGAACATGTCTGTTGGCTATTATTCTTATATGTTTCTGTCTGCATTAGCATGAACTGAACTGTTGGACTTGGGATCTGATGCAAGATCTGAAATAGATGCTAACCCGAGAAAATGTCTATTGTCGATTGTTTAGTGTTTCTTCTTGGTTGCCTGAATTGGATCTTCATGTCTAAATTACCTATTGTGATGTGTGTGGTTGCCTGCTGGGCTCCTTGAAAAAAAAATTGTTTATGTCGTCTATGCTATGATAGATCCTAGCCATTCTACATTCATTCTAATGGCATGATATCTTAAAGTGTTAGTATATTTGTAAAATGGCTTGAGATTAGACTGTATCTCCTTCCCTTTGAGGCTACTGCCAAAGGATCAAGTAAAGGTGATCTGAATGGTCCCTCAGCACGAACAAACATCTACACTTTTCTGATCAAATTGCACACATATACGATTCATCTTTTGCCAGCATGTATTCGTCGCGTCTGTTTTTCTGAATCTGTCCATTTGTGACTACTCTAGTATGCTTGTTTCATTCAAGTCATATAAGATGTCCCTGAATTCCCTTTCTTCCTGGTGGTATTAGTAGTCGACTAGCATTGTTTGATTCGTTTGTATGCTTATTATGTCTTGTCTAGAGGCATAAGAACTTAATCTTTCCTTTGCCTAATCCTATATGTCAATTTAGTTGTATTACTAAAATCTAATAAATCGCCTTGAATAATGAGATGAAATTTGTTTTCTCCATTGTTTGTTTTAATATATACACTAGTATATCCCTTAGTAAATACCACTTGCATATTCAGATTTGTTCTGCTGGTTTGATTCTAGTAAGTATGTTCCAACATATGTTCAAATGCTCTGTTTTCTGAAAACCACTTAGTAAAACTCTTTGGATCTTAATTTGCTTGAGAAAATATATATACATACATGCCTTTACCCTCTAAGTGTTGGAATATACCTATGCTAGATAGCTACATCTCCTAAGTCATTATCGTGCCTATATGCATTGAGTTTGTCGGATGGTGCCCGTGCTAGCATACTACTCTCTTGAACTAATCGCACCATGTTAAGTTACAACCTCTGTTGGCATTTTGTATCTGATCCATGTCAGGGCGCCTTCATAAGCAATCAAGTATAGTGTATAACTTAGTATTGAAGCTGCGTAGGGGTGAATAAAAGAATTAAATAAGCCCTCTTTAGGTACAGTGTCTATCTCTGGATAAGTTACACATATGTGTCTAAATAGTCCAGTATAAGTATGTATTAATTTAAGCATGTGTAATAGAAAGTATATGCATCTTCCAGCACGTTAAATAAAGTCTTACATGCCACCTCTTCATCTGGCAATGTGCATACATGGATACTTGTTACTGGGACCATCAAACTCGGGCCGATTTGTACCTAAAGTCTGAAAATCAGTGTTGGAGTCCACCTTTTGTTTAGGCCACTGAATACGAACGTGGTCCTACATCTGTTAAATTTATGAAAATATGTGTCATTTTACTTGCATTATTAATATGATTTGGATATATGCTAATCATTATCTTTTCTTTTCACATGAAATGCATTGAGCAACGAAAAGTCTCATTGCGAGACTCTTGCGACCATCGTCAAATGAAGACCCAGCGTCTATGTACCGCATCCGCATCGAAATTTCAAACCACGCGGAATGACACGCCATGCCTTGAGTCCATTATTAATTCATATCCTTCCTATTCATTTGTTGTAATTAGCGTCTAACGCTACATTAATTATTAGAACACTTAGAATAATTGAATCTTGAATCAATAAATTAGCAAGTAGTTGGATACTAGAAATTTGCTTCCCTTTTAAGTTAATTGTTTTAGGCTTGACATGCATGTCTAAACTTTTTACCAAATAATATTAAATCTCTTTTGCATTATGCCACATATAAAAAATATTCTTTAAATAAATGCATACCTTTAATCAATAAATCAACTTTAAAGATAAATGCATACTTTTTTCATATGCATTTATAATGCTTTACAAATGCATGCCTTCATTCAAAAGACTAATTTTACAGGTATACAATAAGTCTTATAAATCCTTTTATGTTAGCAAAAAATGTACTCTTTTATAAAATAATTGCATCATCTTTTAAAACATGCATTACACTCTTAGCATAATAATTACCCTAGGTTTGGCAGGACAACCGCAAGTTAGCGGATCTTAGAGGGTGCCTAACCCCTTCCCTCTAGATTAATAAAGAACCCTTACCCAGAATCTCACTAAGTTTAGCAGACCATAAAATGGAGTTAATGTTTTACTTTAAACTAGTTAAACATTTAGGTGTCCTAATTCACCCAAATTAATTAGGTGGCGACTCCGCGAACCCTTTTGCACTTTTAGCACCCCTTTTAGCATTTTAGCACCCTTTTAAACTTTAGCCTTTTTTTGCAATTTTAGCATACCTTTTAGCATTTTTTTTTAAAACCTTTAAGCCTTTTTAATTATTTAGCATTTTCTATTTTATTTTCTAACCTTTTATTTGAGCAGAAGTTTAGAAAATAATGTCGCGGTCGAAAAAGGGCGCGACAGAAATGGCGACTCCGCTGGGGATTTTAGGTTCTTAACCACAACAGACCTAGGGCTATTATTTGACAATTATTTTGCATTTAATTTTTTGTGTATTGTATTTTGTTTATTTTTTGCTACTTGCTTTACTGCTTTCCCTAAACTGGCATTCCGCTCATATTTCTTCCACTCTGGAAAATTCACACTATCACACTCGTATTTGGTGTGCTCGCGCACCGCAAGTTTCTTTCAAAAAATATCCAAATTTTAGGAGAGTTGGCGCTGCGAGTTAGATCGGTTCGTCGATCAGCGTAGCCTTCCGCTCGAGTTGTCCGCTCGGGAACGCTGCGTCGGAAAAGCCAAATCTTAGAAACTTAAGATAGAGCTATACCACCCTTTATCTTAGGGCATGCGTGCATTCACCTTAGGTGGGTTGGTCCTGGCATCGACACGCAATTAGGAAGACACCAAACTTGTCGACGGGTTTCTCAACCCAAACGACCAACCAAAGTATTATGTGTGGCGTGGCAATAATGACAAATCCAAACCCAATCATGACATGCTGAAATTGGGAAAAGTGCACCGTCATTTGGTCGCCATTTCCAACAAAGGCATTATAGTTGGACGACTTGGACAAATCCGTCATAATCTCGCATGAGTGACGTTTAGGCTTACCTCTGACATAAAGAGGCCCCCCTGCATGTTAGGAAACATTTGAATATGCTATGTGCAATATATCTGCTAGATACCTGCAAATTATGTGCTTTATGCTAACACCGTTTGTTGCATTTTTAGAAAGATTTATCATCTCCCCAAAGGTCGATTTGTATTTGACTTAGCAATGACAGAGCATCAATATTTCACAAGATCAAAGGCACGGTCGGCATGGCCGATTCAAGGGCATCGGCGGAGCAGTCGGAACTTGTCTTAGTTCCTATAGGCAAGCGGTCTCGAGAAAAGAAGAGCGGCATGACACCTTCTCAAAAGCGGACAATGTAGGAAACGCAGGCAGTGCAAATCAGCGGACTGCACGCAGATGTCGAGGAATGGCGGCGAAGTCAAATCTGAATCGACCCCAAAACTCACAAATTTTTCTTTGAGCGCAGTCTTTTCATATTAACAAAAGCGGCAAATGCAATAGCCAAGCGAAAATACGGCGAAGTTTCTTATGAAGAAAGCAGCAGAGCGAAGATATGACAAAATATCCCAAAATTCAAAATCCGCGTCGAAGCGGCAGTGAAAGGCATCAACAATCGGCAATCAAAGTTGAGTTCGCAACAAAACCTAGCGCGTCAACTCGGGCATAAAGTCAAACTTGCAACCCGCGCATCGCACACAACAAAGGCATCATAACAATTCGCCAGTTGCAGTGCAAGGGAAACATCTCAGTATTCGTCAGGCATAATCAGGGACGACATCTCGACCCATAAAATTGCACTTCTTATACATTTATCATTTCGTTTAAGCGGTATACACTAACGTTTTCTCAAGCTTAGCTCGCGGAGCATTTATTCTCTGGGAAGCGGCGGCAATACGTCGGCAGCGGCGTCATCGGCGTTATGTCCGGCGACATCATCGATGTGCGTCTACAACGACGCCCGGCAACATTATGTCCGGCGACATCATCGGCATTTTGTCGAACGCGACACCATCGGCGTGCGTCTGCAGCGGCGACACCATCGGCGTTGCGTCACGCAACGACGCCCGGCAACACGTCCGCAACGCGGCGTTATCAACATTGTGTCGAGCAACGACACCATCGGCGTGCGTCTACGCGGCGATGCCAACAAAGACGCGTCGAGCAACGGCGTTATCGGCCAAGACAAGTCGGCAGCGCCATCATGACGATATCACATCTACGGGGCGATTTTCTCTGTTCTCAAAATTGCATTTCCTCTCATTCATGCTTTATTCTGTCTTAGCAGTTATGCACTAACTCTTTCTTGAGCTTTAGTCTACAGGGGCAATTGCAGCAAGGACAACGTATCCGCATTCACAATCGCAACACGTCCGTGCAAGGGCGAAATCACAACATTTGCAGCATCGCATCAACACAGCAGGCATCATATTTTTGCAGGATAACCTTTTCTACTCACAGTTGCATTACTTTAAAATTATGCATCATCATTTTGCCTTAACAGTTATGCACTAACCGTTTGTTCAAGTCTTAGCATGCAGGAAGCGGGAGCCTGGCGTGGATTTTCTCTTACAGCGAACCGGGGCAATCTGTTGGGGGCCAACCTTCCCAACGATTGGCAGAAGCGGCCTCAAGCGTCGGTCCACTCGCTCCACATCACCATAGAACCCAGCACCATAAGCCATAGCGGTACACCCCAGGTTCAAGCCAGTTATTTTCTTTTACTTTTTGCACCATAGCCCAGTGTCATCATAACTCGACACTGGGACAGCTTTAAGTCCGCGTTAGCCCGCCTTGGTGTTTTGACCATGGTAGCCCAGTGTCGTCATAACTCGACTTTGGGGCGACTGAGTCGCGTTAGCGCGCAGTGTTTGACCATGGTAGCCCAGTGTCGTCATAACTCGACACTGGGACAATTTTGAGTCCGCGTTAGCCCGCCCTGGTGTTTTGACCATGGTAGCCCAATGTCGTCATAACTCGACACTGGGACAATTTTGTTTTTTTACGTCGGCGCTTGTCTACACACTTGACATTTTTGCAATTACGAAGATCGAGACAAAATTGGCTATGAGTCAGCGTCTTTGTCAGAAGATTCTTCCATCATCTCCATACAAAGAGGACATCTGTTGACACGATTTTGACCCTCCGTCCACCATTAACCATAAAATTACACTAATTTTGTAAAATAATTTTTAGGATTTTTATAATAAAATACAACAATAAAACATTAAATACAGACATAAATAAATAATTTAATAATGGCATCGCGTCTTACGTAGAGTTTTAAACACTTAGAGTCCGCGCGCATTAACTAACTTTAAGCTTTGTCGTAATTCTTAAATAATTAATAAATGCATAAAATAAATAATTTAGCAACGACGTGTCAAGTAGCATAGCCGCATTTAGTAATGCAAGAGAATTTCATAATCATTTGTAATTTTAAAATCAATTTTTATTTAATAGCGTCGCATTTATAAGGCTTTAAACAATTCTTAAATATCGTACTTGCATTCGGCATTTAAGTAATTTAATATAAACTCAATGCATTTTTAATTTAACCGCAATAATGCAATAATAAGATTTTAATAGCGTAGCGTTCTAAAATATTAAGCATTAATTAAATAGCACGCGCATTTATTAGACTAATTTAACACCTAAATAATTAGACTAATGTAGAAACTAGATAATTATAATAAAGCACCTAATTAAATTAATCACATTTGTTAATTAATTAATTATAACACTAACCTAAACTAAAACCTATTCTAATACCTAAAAACTAACTCCAAATCCTACTCAAAATAAATACACCTTTTATCTACCAAGAACTTTTCATTGATTCTTATACGCTCAACATCACCCAAACTGAACAACGCGGCTTCAAATCTCTAGCCCATCTACCCGCAAGCCCTTCTCTTTCACTACCCACGAAGCCCCAGGCGTCGCGACTCCACGCCTTTATTACCCATGACCACGCCCATCCCTTACTTTCCGGCCGCTTTTTCCTTCTCGTTTAACCTAACCTAAAAAGAAACCCAGCGACTTACTGCCCTCTCCTCACGCGAAACCCTAGTTCGCGCACCACCTCTCTTCACCTTCCATCGCCAAGACACAAAGATATCCCGAGATTCTCGCGGAGAATCCGAACCTTCTCACCCGTACGCGGCGACTTTCCTTAACCCTGCACATAACCAAACGAATCTTCCATAAATCCCTTAAAATCAGAACCCATTCGAATCTACAAAATCAGTAGCAAATCAATCCAAAATAGGCAGCCAATATCACACAAAATCGCCCTTGTATGGTAAGAGCCTTCAACGAATCAAGCACAAATCTCGTCAAGAATCAGCCCGAAAATTAGCCTTGATTATTTACCTAATGAGGAACCCGAAGAATGGCTATTTAAGGCACATGCAATAGGCATTCGAGGGAGGAGGTCAGAGTCAGGGAGACCCATAGCATCGATAGGGACACCGCTAGGAAGCGATTAAGAAGAGCATATCCATGCATAGAAATCGGCGGGAATTGAGCAGGGCATATACGAGAAGCGAGGCGGGGAGAGTCTGATGAGAGTCTATTCGAGTTCCAAAGAAACCAAGCCAACCTTGCCCTCTGTTTCGCGCATGAAAGCCCAAAACCGTCGAGTGGCTCAGAAGCGACTTGATCTGCTGCCCGGCTCATTGTCGGAGAAGGTAAAATCCGCTTATCGACTACTTTTTGCAGCTCTGTATTTCTGTATTTTTGTTTCGCTTACTGAATATGTGTTAGTTCGTTCGACTGACAGTTTCTTTGTTAATGTATGAATAAGATATTGAATGATTTGCTTCTGATTAATCTAGGTATGGTAATTATGGGAGTATCGTGCTATCGTGTCATATTTAGTAAAGATGAACATATGCATTGGCTATTATTCTTATATGTTTCTGCGAGTGATATGAGATAAGCAAATTTTGAGGTCTGCATTAGCATGAATCTGAATTGGACTTGGGATCGATCAAGATCTGAAATAGATGCTAACTTGAGAAAATGTCTATTGTCGATTGTTTAGTGTTTCTTCTTGGTTGCCTGAATTGGATCTTCATGTCTAAATTACCTATTGTGATGTGTGTGGTTGCCTGCTGGGCTCCTTGAAAAAAAATTGTTTATGTCGTCTATGCTATGATAGATCCTAGCCATTCTACATTCATTCTAATGGCATGATATCTTAAAGTGTTAGTATATTTGTAAAATGGCTTGAGATTAGACTGTATCTCCTTCCCTTTGAGGCTACTGCCAAAGGATCAAGTAAAGGTGATCTGAATGGTCCCTCAGCACGAACAAACATCTACACTTTTCTGATCAAATTGCGTATATACGATTCATCTTTTGCCAGCATGTATTCGTCGCGTCTGTTTTTCTGAATCTGTCCATTTGTGACTACTCTAGTATGCTTGTTTCATTCAAGTCATATAAGATGTCCCTGAATTCCCTTTCTTCCTGGTGGTATTAGTAGTCGACTAGCATTGTTTGATTCGTTTGTATGCTTATTATGTCTTGTCTAGAGGCATAAGAACTTAATCTTTCCTTTGCCTAATCCTATATGTCAATTTAGTTGTATTACTAAAATCTAATAGGCTGCCTTGAATAATGAGATGAGGCTGTTTTCTCCATTGTTTGTTTTAATATATACACTAGTATATCCCTTCCGTCAGACCCTTGCCTATTCATATTTGGTCTGCTGGTTTGATTCTCGTAAGTATGAACCAACATATGTTCAAATGCTCTGTTTTTCCTGAAAACCACTTAGTAAAACTCTACTGGATCTTAATTTGCTTGAGAAAATATATATACATACATGCCTTTACCCCTCTAAGTGTTGGAATATACCTATGCTAGATAGCTACATCTCCTAAGTCATTATCGTGCCTATGTCTGTTGAGTTTGTCCAGATGGTGCCCATGCTAGCATACTACTCCTACTGAACTAATCTGCACCATGTTAAGTTACAACCTCTGTTGGCATTTTGTATACAGTCCATAATCAGGCCTTCATAAGCAATCAAGTATAGTGTATAACTTAGTATTGAAGCTGCATAGGGGTGAATAAAAGAATTAAATAAGCCTCTTTAGGTACTGTGTCTATGCCGGATAAGTTACACATATGTGTCTAAATAGTCCAGTATAAGTATGTATTAATTTAAGCATGTGTAATAGAAAGTATATGCATCTTCCAGCACGTTAAATAAAGTCTTACATGCCACCTCTTCATCTGGCAATGTGCATACATGGATACATGTTACTGGGACCATCAAACTCGGGCCGATTTGTACCTAAAGTCTGAAAATCAGTGTTGGAGTCCACCTTTTGTTTAGGCCACTGAATACGAACGTGGTCCTACATCTGTTAAATTTATGAAAATATGTGTCATTTTACTTGCATTATTAATATGATTTGGATATATGCTAATCATTATCTTTTCTTTTCACATGAAATGCATTGGAGCAACGAAAAGTCTCATTGCGAGACTCTTCGCGACCATCGTCAAATGAAGACCCCACGTCTATGTGCACCGCATCCGCATCAGAAATTTCAAACCACAGGCGGAATGACACCGCCATGCCTTCGAGTCCATTATTAATTCATATCCTTCCCTATTCATTTGTTGTAATTAACTGTCTAACGCTACATTAATTATTAGAACACTTAGAATAATTGAATCTTGAATCAATAAATTAGCAAGTAGTTGGATACTAGAAATTTGCTTCCCTTTAAGTTAATTGTTTTAGGCTTGACATGCATGTCTAAACTTTTTACCAAATAATATTAAATCTCTTTTGCATTATGCCACATATAAAAAATATTCTTTAAATAAATGCATACCTTTAATCAATAAATCAACTTTAAAGATAAATGCATACTTTTTTCATATGCATTTATAATGCTTTACAAATGCATGCCTTCATTCAAAAGACTAATTTTACAGGTATACAATAAGTCTTATAAATCCTTTTATGTTAGCAAAAAATGTACTCTTTTATAAAATAATTGCATCATCTTTTAAAACATGCATTACACTCTTAGCATAATAATTACCCTAGGTTTGGCAGGACAACCGCAAGTTAGCGGATCTTAGAGGGTGCCTAACCCCTTCCCTCTAGATTAATAAAGAACCCTTACCCAGAATCTCACTAAGTTTAGCAGACCATAAAATGGAGTTAATGTTTTACTTTAAACTAGTTAAACATTTAGGTGTCCTAATTCACCCAAATTAATTAGGTGGCGACTCCGCGAACCCTTTTGCACTTTTAGCACCCCTTTTAGCATTTTAGCACCCTTTTAAACTTTAGCCTTTTTTTGCAATTTTAGCATACCTTTTAGCATTTTTTTTTAAAAACCTTTAAGCCTTTTTAATTATTTAGCATTTTCTATTTTATTTTCTAACCTTTTATTTGAGCAGGAGTTTAGAAAATAATGTCGCGGTCGAAAAAGGGCGCGACAATGATTTTACTAGTTTTCACATCTTCCCTTCCTTGTTATCAAACTCTGGAGGCATGGTCATATACACTTCTTCATGTAGATCACCTTGCAAGAATGCATTATATAGATCCATTTGATAGATAGGCCATTCATTGGAAGCAGCAACTGAAATTACAACTCGTACAGTCACCATCTTTGCCATTGGTGAGAAAGTATCAAGGTAATCCACTCCTTCTTTCTTATTATAGCCCTTTGCTACTAGTCTTGCTTTAAACCTTTCCACTTCACCATTTGCCTTATACTTTATCTTGTAAACCCACTTGCAGCCAATTGCTTTCTTAAGTTTAGAAAGATCAGTTACTACCCAAGTATTATTATTCTCCAAAGCCTGCATTTCAAGTTTCATGACATCTATCCATCTTGGATCTTTTACAGCTACATAATATGATGTTGGCTCCTCTTCAGCTTCAATCTTAGCAATATAACACATGTATGTTGCACTCAAACCAACATAACTAAGGTTATTAGTGATAGGATATAAGCAATCCTGTTGACATGCTGCAGCTCTTTTGTGTGATGTCTGCACAAAGTCCTTCATCCAAGCTGGTTGCTGTTTTCTTCTATCTGATCTTCTCAATGGGGGCTCAGACTCAGGAGTGGGATCATCTGCTGACTGGTCTGTAGAGGGACCATGATCTCCTTCCTGGACTCTGTCCTCAACTACTGCATCATGTTGGAGCTGATCTGGTACTGCAGCACTCTCAGGCCACTGAAAAATATCTCCAGCAATTTCCTCAGCTACTTGATGTGACTGACTTGAACTCAAATTAACACCAACACCAGATGTCTGCTCCTGTTGGAAAGGAAATATGTCCTCATAGAATGTAACATCCCTGCTTACAAATAGAACATTGTTAGACAGATTTAACAACTTATATCCTTTCTGCCTAGAAGAATATCCAAGCAGCACTGCCTTGATGGCTCTAGTATCAAACTTATCAGTCTTCACCAGATTTGTAGCATAACAGATACAACCAATAACCTTTAAGTGAGCTAAGATTGGAGCCTTATTATAAAGTTTTTCTTAAGAGGATATATTACCCAACACCACAGTAGGAAGCCTGTTCATAATATAAACAGCAGCCTCTACACAATCTCCCCAAAATCTAGCAGGTAAACCACTTTGAAACTTAATGGCTCTAGCCAGTTCCAGAATATGTCTATGCCTCCTCTCTACTACACCATTCTGTTGTGGACTATAAGGACAAGATGTTTGATGTATAATCCCTAGCTTTGTAAACAACTCCTTACAAGAACTGTTAATAAATTCTGATCCATTATCAGATCTAATACACTTAATCTGTGTACCAAACTGAGCTTTAATCATTAAACACAGTTCTTTAAGCATGGTAGTAACATCAGACTTAATGTACAAGAGAAACAATCATGTCCACCTGGTACAATCATCCACTACAGTTAAGAAGTGTCTCATTCCAATATAAGTAGGGACTTTATATGGTCCCCAAACATCAACATGTACTAAATCAAAAGGATTTGCTGTCACACTTCTACTCACTGGAAAAGGTAGTCTTGTTTGTCTTGCCATAGGGCATATGATCGGTGTATTTTATATACACCTTTTGAGTCAGTTTTAGTTAGTCTTTTGTCCCGTTTTGCACATATAAGTGTCGTATTAGGATAGTTTTCCTTTCTTTTGAGTCAAAGTGGTTAAAATGGCCAAATGGCGGAAAAAGAGCTAAAAGAGGGCAAAAGAGGAGATCCCAGAGCCAAAAACAGAGAAAGTGGCGAACAAGGTGAAATCGGACCAGCGCGCCTCCTGCAGAGAATCGGCGCGGCGCGAGCGCGGCGCTAAACACCAAAGCTACTGAAGTTGCGTAGCCATGGCCGCAGCAATCGGGGCGCGGCGCCAAATCACCCGACGGATTGCGAGATTCGGCATGGCTATCTGCGAGCATGGCGCGGAAAAATTAGGTTTTGGGCGAAATTGGGCGGTGAAGGAAAAGAGGAGGCGGTTTTGACTATAAAAAGAACCTGGCGGTTTTAAGGGTTCCCTTTCTTGGACAACACAAGACTTCTTGCTTGGAGATTGGAAACAATAGTTTAGTAATTTCTTTTCCTTTTCTTTACTTTATTTCAGTTTTTGTATGATGAACATGGGATTAGTTCTTGTCATATCAATGACTAGGAACTAATTCCTCTATAGGGCTTTCCATGTTAAATCTCTAGAAACTTTTGTTATGAGTTAATGCATGCTTATGGTTAATTTTCTTATTGTGAGATCTATCCAATATTTGAGTTGAATTCTTGGTAGTTAATTGACAACTAATTATCACTATATGATTTCTAATCAGATTCCGAAAGGGGGGGATTGTGAATATGCTGTAAGTTGGGTAGACATTCTTGGATTGGGGATGAAAATACCTCAATTATTTATGTAGCGTTAATGAGAGGCTTAACAACCCTAATTTTGCGCATTGTGCGTGACGGTTAACTAGGTTCTTGTTCTTAATCCTCCTATAGAGTTATCCTTATCACCGAAAGGTAGGTAAGGTGCAATACTGGGGTTGAGTGTTTATATAACCCTAACGGGAGTATAAAACGATTTAGTGAACCTGCTTTCTCCAAAAGAAGAAGACCATAAGTTAGTGCATTAATAAGTAACATAAGCGGATAGTGAGGAGACGTGGAAGCCCTATTCTCATCACAACTGAAGTAAACCTTTATAGTTAAAATAGCTTTTATAATTCTTAGTTATAAACAACAAATCCACATATCAATTTACCAAATAGATATCAAAAAATAAATAGTTGGTAATTGAACCCTAATCCTTGAGGACGATATTCGGTCTTATCAAGACTATACTACTTGTCACGATAACGTGCACTTGCGTTTAAAGTGTGTGCATCTTACCGCGCATCAAGTTTTTGGCGCCGTTGCCGGGGATTAGGCATAGTTCAATATCAAATTTATCTATTTTTAATTTCTAATTTGGTTTTTATTCTTTGTTAATTTTTGTATTTTTCATTTTATTTTATTTTATTTCTCTTTTTCGTTTTTATGTATTTATTGTGTGAAAACAAGGGTGCCGTGATCCGTTGTTGGTTTTGATGCATCTCAGGGATCCTCAAGACATGGATTTCTACTGTCAATATGATCGAGCTCCAACCATAGAGGAAGAGAGAGAGGAACTGCGAGAAGCCATACTCAGTCTCACTAAGTATCAATCTCAGTTCATGGACGAAATGAGATTAGCCATAAAGAAGCTGGAACTGCAAATAGGAGAACTCGCAGTCATTTTTAACAGCGAACAGCAATTTGAGGAGCCTGAACCAAACCCAAATATTGAGGAATCTGGTGAGATAGTTGGTGTAGAGAAGGAAAAGATTGCAGAGATCCAATTATTTACCTTCTTGGACTCTGTAGAAATCCTTTTTCTTGCACCTATTACAGAAGAAACACCACTAGCTATCACGGCTTATCCTCAATTAGGAAGCCCATACCATCAAGGGTACCCCCTAGAGTTGAGAGATGTAGAGAATTTCACGGATTCCTACATTATAAAAAGCATAAAAGACAAGCCTGTCTTGGGTACTTGGGGGATAATTGTATGTTTAAGGCTCTTGGTTGAGCGAATGGTCGTAGGGAAATTGAGACCTACAACAATAAATCTGTGGATTGCAAGCAGTTCGCAGAAGTATCCAATGGGCACTCGTACCGGTTAATTACGTCCGGCTAAAAGACGTTAAAGACAGCGCTTGTTGGGAGGCAACCCAACGTTTTCAATTATGTTATTTTAATTTCTGTCTTTAGTTTATTTTATTTTATTTTTTAGAACGGTCTCACGGTCTTGAATTCCTGTATTTGTGTTGTGATTGACAGGTATAGGCAAATAAATTGAAGGACGAAAAGCTGAACGAAAGCCAGGATTTCAAGAAAAGCGGGTAAGCGCCGCGAAGCGAGGGCGCGGCGCGAAGCGAGCAGCGCGAAGTTCAAGCGCCGCGGCGGTAAAATTCCAGAAAATTTGCCAAGTTTAGCGCGCGGCTGCGTAACAGTACGCGACACGAAAGTCGAAGGAGCGCGAAGTTTGGGCGCCATGGCTAAAAGCATGTGGCGCGGCGGGAATCCAGAACTTAAAACGCCCAGAAAATCAGATTTTCCCCAAATCGATTTCAAAACCTAACCCTTCCTTTCCAAAACCCACGAAAATCCGAAAATTTGCCCACAAATCCTCCATAAATCCAACCCAACCACAATCAAAACTCTTAAATTCCTAAAAACCCTTAGTTATCTCAAATAACAAAGCTCCATTCCATAGCCTCAAACCACCAATTGAAACAAGAGCAGCTTGAATCTTCTCAGAAAAAGGTAATCTTTTTTTCTGTTCTTGAATCCTTTACTGAAGTCACATGAGGTAGTAGTTTGAAGGAGTATTGTAGTTGAAGTAGTTGGGTACTGAAAAGTTGATTGTGAAGTTTGGAGAAAAGAGTAGAAAAGGAGTGTGGGTATTGGGTAGAAAAGTTAAAGTTTGGGGGTGTTGTGTTCGCTGCTAGTTGTAGATTGTGTAGGAAACATTTGTGCCACTAAATTGAAAAGCTCCAGAAACTATTTTAAACCATGGCCACCAGGAAGAGAAGAGGCTCCACATCCACCCCAACCCCACATTACGATAATACTAGGTTTGTGAGCTACGAAGCCTTCCAAAGATACAAAAAGCTTGATACCAGACCCATAATACCAGAAAGGGGAATGGACTACCAGAGGGAGTCATATGGGGAGGAAGATGTTTATGAGCCCATCCGGGCTATGATTGAGTTAAGGGGGTGGAGGAGATTCGTAAATCAGGAGAAGATAGCACGATGAACACAACAATGGTGCGTGAATTTTATGCCAACTTTCCGGAGAAGGTGGAAAGGGGATGCTTTGTTAGGGGAGTTCATGTGTCTGTGACAGCAGAGAATGTAAATGCACAATTGAAGACGGTTGATGTTGAAGAAAGAAGTGATTGGAATCACTTTAGAACATGGTCTAGAAGCGACCGCATCGACCGGAATCTTTATTGCGAACAAGTGAGCTACCGTGGGGCTGTTTTGATATTGAAAGAAATGGATCAAGACCTTTGAGCAGTGCCAATTCAACAAAGTAGCCAAAGGTTGGCTATATTTAAATCGACACCGCGTGATTCCATCCACGCACTTCACGAGTGCGGAAGATAGGATTAAAGCGATATATGGAATTATGAGGAATGACGATTGATGTGGGAAAGAAATAGTGCGAGCATTGAAGAAATCAGCGGAGTTGGTGACAACGGTGGATTGGGACACGGTTCACTCATTACCGATCTTCGCCACGAGTGCGATCCCAAAACTACCCACCGACACTCATGAGAGAAACCAATGCCGGTGTCGTGGGATAGTGCACTCTTTCCCGCATCCATGCCCCGAGCAGACGGAGAGTACCAAAGAAGCAGCAGAGACCGCCATGGGCGAAGATGAGCACGAAATAGGGGCTCAATATGAGGCGAGACCCGACCAGGCCAACCACAGGAGCAGAACCTCCAACGCCCACGATGGAGCAATTGTTTCAAAATCAGATGAGGATGATGCAGACCTTGGATACAGTAGTACAAGGACATCAAGAAACAAGGCAACAAATCAACGAGTTGAGTTCCTTGTTCAACCAACGGTCGATGCATTATCCACCGCCACCACCACCATTTTAGCCAAAGTCTGTAAGATCTATTTCTTTTATTTTTCTTTGAGTCTTGCACACATTGGGGACAATGTGTGATTTAAGTTTGGGGGTGTTTTATTTGTGTTTTATTTTCTTTGTGTCATGTTATGTTTTACTTAAGTCTTTTTGATTGTTTTTATGTTTATTTTGAGTCACCAAATTTTTTTCTTTTTTTCATAATTGACCTGTCAAAGATCATGTATGCTGTAGTTGCTAGAAACACCTAGTGAAGGAAGGTGGAATAATGTAATGGAATTAGAAGTGTAACACCCCATTTAAAACCAAAGTCGAAAACGGGAGTGCCACGTATGGTTGATTCCTAAATGCATTTTAAGGAGTCGCCACCTAATTATTATAGTGAATTAGGACACTAAAAATGTAGCATAAAATACTATGAATGATCTCCATCTTAAAGGTCTGCGAAAGCTATGTGAGGTTCCGGATAAGGGTTCTTTATTATCCTAAAGGGAAGGGGTTAGACATCCTTTAAGATCCGCTAACTTGCGGTTATCCGTTCAAACCTAGGTTAATTATATATTGACTTTTATTCTACCTATTCTAAGCATTTTTTACATAATTTAGAATAAAAATAAAATGCAATGCAAAAGTAAAACTGAAATTAAATACGACATAGAATAAGCTCCGGGACATTCTTTTTGAAATGCATCTCCGGATACCTGCATAAACACTTAGTAAAAGTGTTAGTAATAAAATAAACAATTTTAAAAGTAATTGCAATAATTAATAAATAAAGCCAAAAATAAATCCGTCTTTTGCACAGGGGAGGCCTTGGAAATCAGACGGAGATTCCTTCATCGGCCACTATTGCAATAAAATAAATAAAACCTTCATATCCGCGCCAAAACAGTAATAGTTTTAAACACGGAGGGCTCAGATATGTAAAAATATAAAGTAGGACAGCCTAAACAAGTGCGGCGGCGAGAATTCGCCTTGCCAAGCGCATGTTGGTTATCCGGTGTAAGTGGAAGAAATCATCCTTGCCCAGAAAGCTTCATTTATTTTATTTTCCGTCTTTGCAACTGTGGAGGCCTCAAAAGTCGACGGATAACTTTTCATTGGCCATAGTGTAGTATCTTGTTCAAATCAATCAATACCAACAGTGTAGTATTTGTTCTAATCAGTTTAATAAAATAAAGGGGGCATAATTGTCAAAAATCAGCCCAAACACAGCGGATCATCAGTGGCAAAAATGTGAACAAAATAGTCTGCGGAACAGTGGAAATAACATCACATATCAATCGAAATGGTCCAAAATCAGTCCGAAAATTGACAAAAAAACAGTAGCAGTTGCCGACATAGTTCCCGAAAAGTTTTTCCACCAGATAACTCAAAAACGTCAGTAGAGCGATCCATCCAATCAGTGCAAAATTAATAAAATCGGTAACAACAACATAACAAACAGAAGTGAATCGGCAAAACAGTTGGAACAAACGCAATATAGTCTCGCCGGAAATTTTGGTACGTCGCTGGAGTTTCCCAAAAATAGAAAATCAAGTCAGTCCACCAAAAGCAAATATACCCAACAAAATAAAGTCGACCAAGGGTCGCCGGAGTTCGCAAACTCCGGCGAGATGCCCCAAAACAAAAAATCAGATCAGTCAAGCAACCAACATAACCGTAAGAGAATCAGAAACACGGGCATCGCGGGAGTTCAAACTCCGAACGATTTTAACGACACATAAGGGAGTTCGGCGGCGTCACTTCTGCGTCTAACACAGGAGCGACGCCTCCAGTAGTTGTCAAGCGATGTGATGATAGGCGGCGGGAGTTCGACGGGAAATGGGGTGAGGATGGTGGTTGACGGGGTGTGGGTTTTCTGGTTCGAGGGTGTGGTGTTGCTCGTGGGATGTTGGCGTGGTTTGCCGTGGGAAAATGGTATTAGGGCGGTGAGTGAGGTTACAGGCGGTGAGTGTGAGGAAGAGGGTGTGCGGAAAGTCGCCGGATCTGGGAATGGGCGACGACGATGGGCGGCGGCGATGGGCAGTGGGTGGAGGTTGGAGAGGGGGTTAAGGAATGGGAGTGTGTGGTGGTTATGTAGTAGAAGTGAAGGTTTAAAGATGGGGTAGATTTTAGGGTTATTAGAGAAATTTGGTGGGTCCTTTAGTTTAGGGTGGGTAAGGTTTTATTTATAGGGGTATTTAGGTTTAGGGTTTGGTTTAGTTTTGGGGGGGGGGGGGGGGGAAAGAAAAGTTGGTTTTTATTTTAGGGGGGAAAAAAAAAAAATGAAAATTTGGGTGAAATTAAAAGAAATGGTATTGGATTAGACTGATTCAAATTGTGTCTTGGACTGGACTGGTTTGACAAAAATGCAAGGCTGGTTAATTATTTAAAAGAAAATTATTTAAAAACGATGCAAGATTATTAAAATTCAAATGCCGACGCCATAATACTAAAATGCAATTTTTTTAGCAAATGTTTAATGCCTAATTACAAGAAAAATGCAGTGTCAATTAATTATTTAAAGAGATGCAGACACTATTAAAATCAAACGACGGCGTAATAATAATGGACACATAATATTAACAAAGACGTCATGCTTAATTTAAAATAAAAAATGTCATGTCCTTTTGTGAAGAAATAGACATAGAATATTATGTAAAAATGCAAAAAATGATGATTAAAATGTGGTTTCCTAAAATGCTTAAAATTGCAAGAAATGACTAAAAGATGGGTCAAAATTGGGTGTCAACAGTTTGTCTCTCTTTGACCGAAGATGATGAAAGAGTTTTCGGACAAAGACGTTGACTTGTAGCCAATTTTGTCCCCATTGTCAGAAGTAAAACAAAGATCAAGAAAAAGAATGTGCCAAAACTGATGCAGATTCAAAATTTGTCCCTGTTGACACCCAATTTTGACCCTCCCGTCCAGTCATTAACTATAAAATTAGACTAATTTTGTAAAATAATTTTTTATGATTTTTTATAACGAAATGCAGCGATAAAATATAAATACAGGCATAAATAAATAATTTAATAATGGCATCGCGTCTTACGTAAAGTCTTAAGCATTTAGAGTCCCGCGCCCGCACTTATTAACTTTAAGCTTTGTCGTAATTCTTAAATAATTAATAAATGCATAAAATAAATAATTTAGCGATAACGTCGTGTCAGGTAGCATAGCCGCATTTATTAGTAATCATTTGTAATTTAAAATCAATTTTAATCTGATATATGCATTTAATAGCACCGCATTTATAAAGCTTTAAACGATTCTTAAATATCGTACTTGTATTCAGCATTTAAGTAATTTAATATAAACTCAATGCAATTTTAATTTAACTTCGCAATAATGCATAACAATAAGGTTTTAAATAATAGCGTCGCATTCTAAAGTATTAAGCATTAATTAAATAGCACGCCCATTTTTTCTTGTAATAATTTTAATAAAGCACCTAAATAATCTAAGCACAATTTATTGATTTAATTTACTACTAATTAATTAAATAGCACCTAAAACTAACATTAATTAACTAGCCTAATACATACACACTACCCAAATACCTAATTATAATACTACCCTCTTAGCAATCCATGACCCGGCTCATCGAGCCCAAATCACCCAATTCACGCCTTAATTCCCTAAACATGCAAGCCAAAACGCCTTGACTCCCCCTTCACCTTTTATTCCGCCCAAGCCACAAGACATTTTCCACAACCTTCTCTATCGTCCGGAACCCACAAGCGAAACTCAAACCTAAAAACTATAGAGAAACCACGCCAGATCTCGCATCTGCCGTCGCCTCGGATAGGATTCTTCGAGAAGAATCCGTGAGTCACTACCAAATCTTCCCTAAATCAAAGCCAAAATCTTACACCAAATCGTGTGAAAATCATATCAAAATCAGCCTCAAAATTGTGTCGAATCAATCACCCAAATATCAGTAATTGCACCAAATCTCCTTCAAATTTTTTCCTTATCATAAACCGAAAATCTTGCAATAAAATCATACCCAAACTTACCACATCTCGTCCAAAAAAAATCAGCCTTAAATGCCTACCAACATTAGAACCCAAAAGGAGGGGGGTATAAATACAGGCGATTATAGGATATGAAAGCAGGGCTCTGGGCATCGAGCTTGGAGGGCAAAACCAGTGCATGCATTAGAATAGAGCGCAATTAGGAGGGCAGTCAAATAGCAATAAACAATCCAGGGGGCACAGACAGTGAAAAACCCTTCAATACAACTGAAAGGCAACCGCAAGAACACTTAAAAACACTAGTTTTTTCGCGACCTTAATCCCGATAGCACAAACCCTCCGAGTGGATCGACGACTTGATACGCTGTCTCGGTTCGCTGCCCGGAGAAGGTAAATTCATTCCTTTTTTGCGAATTTCAACTCTGGATGTAATTTTGTGTGTGTTATATTATTGTTAACATCGTCGTATAATGTTTACCGCATTTCAGCCCAATCAAATGTATGTCGATTATTGAGTCATCACTATGTTTGTATAGGTAGCATGTTTTCTATGTTTAAATAGGTTTCTTTTTTACCCGACTTTGACGTTACTTATTCGGGATTAGCTGTGTATATCCTTCTCATGGAAATTTGTATTGTTTCTCATGCCTCGCTTAATCGAATGTCATTTGACTCAAACATAAAAGACACGCAAGTGTTTCGCCCTCTTACGGTGTTGAATTATCTTGTGTTCTTTTGTGCCATTTCTATTTATTGGATGAATCTGTGACAATCTAGTAGAGGTATACAGGGTATATCGCCTTTCACATACACTGGATGTATATCGCAGTTATATATCTCCGCATACTTTACAATATGTGAGTATAGGAATCTTGTTATTTATGCGCTAAATCTATATGAAGCGTGTTTTGGTGTGTTTGTAGTCTTGTAATGTTCCTTTGCTACATTTACGGATGTTATAATCCGAAAATGACCCATTCGTCTTCACACTACATGCGAGAATGCGTAATTAGAAATATGCACACTGTTTCTTCATATGCTTTCTCCATAGGACTCATGCAGATCCGATTATTTTGAGGCTATCTTTTGTGTGAATCTTATTTTTATGTCAAGACCATGTCCTTTTAAAACTAAAAACATACCCAGCCGGTTCACCAGACCAATCATGTCATGCTGATCTGCGACTTCTGTACCGAATACCTTCCATTTACTATTTTTATCATAAAGTCACATGATTTAGGCAAATGTTGTAGAATATGGCATGGAAGTGTCAACTTTTCACTTACTCCATCTAAAATTGTCTCTGCGGGTTTCCCATCATGCCATGTTACGTGTGCTATTTTAGAAATTCAATATAAATTGTTGCTGCCATAAAAATGATATAACATAATATTATGAGAGTGCAACCTTTTCTGTAGAAGTATTCATTTGTATCTTTGAGATACCTTGGTGGCCTTGTATATTTATGAAAGCGCTATTTAAATTGAGCTAGTTTCTTAGTTTTGATAATCATCATTAGTGGAGTGCACTTATGTTTCACTTGAGTTTGTCCTTGATTGGGCCTATTCAATCCTTTGCTCATAAAAGATAAAAGATTTCGAAATCCTGCACTTCGGGGCTACTGGTCTTGAAAACAATAGTAAAAAAAAAAAAAATGAAGTGATTCATGTGTTCTTAAAATTTTCTCTTTTATCGCTGTTTGTGTGTTGTTAATAATGTTTGGATGCATACTAATCTTTTTCCTTTCTTTCTTTTACATGGCATGCATCGGAGCTAAACGAAGAGTCTCATTGCGAGACTCCTCATGAGTTACAACAAACGTGAAAACCCACATCTATGTGCATCTATGTTTGTGCCAGAAATTCCAAGCCGCCGGCGAAAAGACATCGCCTTTCCTTCGAGTCATCTTCTTTCATTTCCTACCCCGACCCGTTTATTTATTGTAATTAATTGTCTAACGTTACGTTATTAGTAGAACTCTGAGAATGCCAAACCTTAAATCAATAGTTAGAAATTAGTTTGACTTACTTACTTTAAGCTCGCCTTGCCTTGTTTAATAGTTATAATAAATCACTTAACACCCTACACTTGCATAATAAGTGGGAATATTATTTGCCTAGATGTTCTTAAAACCGTGGTACAATTTCCTATTAATACAGAATAGAAAATACCGCTTTTATCACAACAATGTTATATTCTCATGCTAAGCAACACATACCCCTTAGGCGAAGGAATACTTGCATACATTTTACTCCTAATATACCTATAGCTAATATAGTATTTAGGCATCATAATTGCACTGTTTTCAAAAAAAAATGACCCTGACTTTCATACATAAATCTTGCAAAATATTTTAGAAAGTATATCTTATACTCTTCTGCTTAAACGTTTTTAATACACATTTTTCTAGCATAATAATTAACCCTAGGTTTGGCAGGACAACCGCAAGTTAGCGGATCTTAGAGGGTGCCTAATCTCTTCCCTTTAGGATAATAAAGAACCCTTGCCCAGAATCTCATTAAGTTTAGCAGACCCTTAAATGGAGTTAATGTTTTACTTTAAACTAGTTAAACATTTAGGTGTCCTAATTCACCCAAATTAATTAGGTGGCGACTTCGCGAACCCTTTAGCATCTAGCCCCTTTTAATATTTAAACACCCTTTAGCACTACTTTTAGCACTTTTATTTATTTCCTAACATTTTTACTTAGCGAGTTATAGAAAATGTCGCGATCGAAAAAGGCGTGTGGTCCAGTGTCGAATTATGATGACACTGGGTTGCTGCGATGCTAGAAATTAAAGCGATGACGCCATTCAAAATTGTCGATGTCGAATCATGGCGACCTTTGGGCTGCTATGATCTTTGCAAAATTAAAGACAATGCAAGCCTTAATTCAAAATTTGTCGTGTCGATGTCAATCGATTGACACAGGGTTGCGGTGATGTGATCTTTGGAAAAGACATGGTGTTTGTAGATCTTTGATGGCGTCATTGCATAGGCAGCGATCACGGATGTTCGTCGTTGCGTAGGCGAAGCATAAATGAAGCCGTTGCATAGGCTTTACATGATATGGCGTCGTTGCGTAGGCGCGATCACGAATGTTCGTCGTTGCGTAAACGAAACATAGATGAAGCCGTTGCATAGGCTTAGATGAAGGCGTCGTTGCGTAGACGCAATGCTGATGATCGTCGTTGCATAGACGAAACAAAGATGAAGCCGTTGCATGGGCTTACATGAGATGGCGTCGTTGCGTAGACACAATGCTGATGACGTCATTACTGGGCGTATTCTTCTTTGGCGTCGTTGCGTGAAACGCAATCTTTGAGCGTCGTTACTGGGCGTATTCTTCTTTGGCGTCGTTGCGTAAATGCAATCGCGATGGCGTCGTTACTGGGCGTATTCTTCTTTGGCGTCGTTGCGTAAGCGCTTAATCTTTGAGCGTCGTTACTGGGCGTATTCTTGATGGCGTCGTTGCGTGAAGCCTTAATCTTGAGCGTCGTTACTGAGCGCGTATTCTTTGTTGGCGTCGTTGCGTGAAGCCTTGTAATCTTTGAGCGTCGTTTCTGGGCGTATTCTTCTTTGGCGTCGTTGCGTGAAGCCTTAATCTTGCGTGCGTCGTTACTGGGCGTATTATTCTTTGGCGTCGTTGCGTAAAGCCTTAATCTTTGAGCGTCGTTACTGGGCGTATTCTTTGTTGGCGTCGTTGCGTAAACTGATCTTTGAGCGTCGTTATGCGGGCGTGTTGATCTTGATAATGTCGTTACTGGGCGTGTTGATCTTGGCGTCGTTGCTGAAGCGCAATCGCGATGGCGTCGTTACTGGGCGTATTCTTCTTTGGCGTCGTTGCGTAAACCTTAATCTTGTGGCGTCGTTACTGGGCGTATTCTTCTTTGGCGTCGTTGCGTGAAACCTTGATGCTAATGGCGTCGTTACTGGGCGTATTCTTCTTTGGCGTCGTTGCGTGAAGCGATCTTGATGGCGTCGTTACTGGGCGTATTCTTCTGCTCTATAGAATAAATGCTCGCCAAGCTTTGTTGTGTGCGTCGTGGGTTGCAAATTTGACTTTATGCACGGTGATGTGCTAGACTTAGTTGTGGATTTTGAACTTTGATTGTCGATCGTCGATGCCGCTACCTTACATTGCGTTCTTTACGCCTCTGCTAATATGAAGAAACTGCGCTCGAAAGAAAATTTGTGAGTTTTGGGAAATGAGTGGTTGATTCGCGTCAACTTGTAGCTTTGGCTCTTCTGCTTGCATGCTCGGACTTGACAAAAGTTAGTGCATAATTGTTAAGCCAAAAATGACAACGTGAATTTATAAGCAATGTAATAGCATGAGTAGAAATGTTATCTGTAAAATGTGATGGCGGTTGTATTGATGCGATCACGGCAAATCCGAGTTTAAATCCTTACCTTTGGCGTGTTGAATGTTGTGAAAACTTCTTTGAATCTTTGTGAGTCTTGATCACGATCTCTGCTTGCGAAATTTGGTGGATCTTTGCGAATGCTTCTTGAATGCTCTGCGGGCTTCTTGAATCTGCGAATGTTTCTTTGAATGTTGCGATTCTTGATGTAGTCTGCGGACTTCTTTGGATCTTTGTGAATGTTTCTTTGAATGATGCGATTGCTTTTGGAATCCTTATTATGATCTCTTCACAATGTATTTCTCAAAATTGTCCCAGTTTTAGTTATGCGGGGTGCATGGGCAAGACTTAACTTTGGCGGACATTGCTCATATCTCTTTTCAGAATAAACAAACGCATTTTGTCGCACGCGAGCCAATGAGAAAATTTCCAATGGTGTGACCGAAGCCGACTTAGGCCGCCTACGTATCCTCATGAGGGAATCATGTCATGACGTAGTTCATGATGCAAAATGATTATCTGATTTTGAGAAATGAGGCCGAAGCCAATGTGGCGCCACGTATCCGTGAGGAGGAAGTCAAGCGTAGTTCGTGATGCAGATGATAAAATTTTATGGGTTTCCAAACAATGTGAACGAAGCCAATGTGGCGCCACGTATCCGTCGAGAATCAGTCGAGCGTAGTTCATGATGCAAAAATGATTATTTTATATGCATTTTTGAAAAGTGGAAAAACGATATCGCGTTCGACTTGATTGATACTAACGATTAGTATTGTTCTTAGAAATTCCGTTATTCACTTCCAGTCTAACCAAGACTGACTTCTGGGTAATTCCTATAGTTTCAAATGGTACCTCAGACACCTAAGTATCGACACGCTTGCTTGCAGCCAAGGTTTGAACTACACGTAATCTCGCGTTTCAAATGCCCTCACCGAAAGAAAGTCCATTTCTCACATATATTCGGTATTTTGAATTTTGGGGCGTTTAGAAATGCGCTCACACTCAAAAGGATGTTGATAAATGCAATTGTGATACCATAGGCTTGGCCGTCATGTAAGTATCCACTAATGTGAGAACTCTCGATATAAGATCATGTAGGGCTTGTCATGGGCATAATGTAGGCTTGGGAAAGGGATGGATATCATTTGGGTAAAAGTGACTAATCTCTCCTCGGCGTTGGACTACGTCAGGTGCTTGATATTTGTATGCTTTAATCTTGACTGTTTTCTTTTTCTTTCCCTTTTTTTTTTGTCCCAGTTTTACTTACTTCTATTGAATCTTTAGTTTGGAGCCCGCTTTTTTTCCAAATTTATTCTTGCATTCTTTTCTTGGGCTTTTGATTTCTTCTTTTGTGAGTCATCATTTGTGTTTTCTTTTTCCTTTTGGGACTTTGACAATTTTGTCTTTGCAACCTTTGTATGAGAATTTTGTCGATCACTTGCACATTTACAAAGCTCAGGAGGTCGGGCCAAAGAGGATAGTGCGTCTGCACTCGAGAAAGTATAGGTGTAATATGCGGTTGTCAAAAGAAACGGACTTTAGGCTCAAAAGAGGTGTACTACGGATAATGTTATTTGGTAGGTTTGAAAAAGGCTCAAGCGGGTCAAAGAAAGCCTACGATCATTTCTCACACGAGTGTTACTCAGGATTTCGCCTCAACAAACATTCGGGCAAGTTCTAGATCACAATGCAATGCAATTGAGCGATTCTAAAACTCACCACCTGATACGTGAAGCGATGAGGTTGGTTTCGTTCTTATCTTAGAAGCGTGTAAGGCAATGTCATTTCTGGGTGAATAAGAGGTACGAAAAGAATCTATGGTTTACCACGAAGTCGACCCGTATTGATTATTACACGTTCTTTCCTATGCACACTCCCAACTGTGTTGGTATCAACCAAGTCAAACAATGATGCTAAAAAATGTTTTTGTATTTCTGGATAACATTTTTTGTATTTATGAACAAGATATTTTTTTTTTTGTATTTTTTGAATAAATGGTACCGAACCCGAATAGGGCTGCCTACGTACCTCGTCTTTGACGAGAATCAGGTGTGCGTAGTTCGTTCAGATATGTCATAAAAATTATGATTTGAAAGAATTTATTCATGAAAGAAATGCAAAAGTAAAAGCTGTGCAAAACAAATGATTGTTCACTATAAGACTAATGCAAAGCAAAAGAATGTAATGAAAAAATGAATGAATGTGATAGAATGAATGAAATGCAATAACGAATGTCCGTGCAATGAATGAGTGAACCAAATATGTACCTCTTTTTTTTTTTTTTTTTTGTGGTGGTGGTGTCGAACCCTAGATGGGTTGCCTACGTATCACACCGTATGGTGAGAATCGGTACGCGTAGTTCGGAATGATTATGTTGTAAAATGCATGATAAAGAACTATGTAATCAATTGAATCTGTATAGAAATGCAAAATATAAGACCCAGAGCAATGCTTTGTTGAATCTGGTATAAACTGACTTCTTTCCATCAACATAACTCAACTCATTCTTGGGATGATTTTTTCTTTTCTTTTTCTTCCTCTTTTTTTTTTTTTGTTGTTGTCGACTATTTGCGAGGTGACTTCTGCAAAAAATATGACAAATAATTGAGTAGGCAAGCCACAAAAATAGTAAAATGTAAAGGCGTGACAATATAGTCAAAGACTCACTGCTTGGTTCGACGGATTTGGTGGTTGATCTTACAAAGTCCAAATCGCGTTGTTCAAGAGCGATTTCTGTGATAGAAGTCCTGATTGCAATATGACAATAAAAGTGCAAAAAATGCAAATGCTCGTAGCCAGAGTTGTAAGCACATAGCATGATATGTACATGGGTTAAAAGAGTAATTATTGCATTAAATAATATGTACAAAATTGCTAGCAACAAAATAGTAAACAAAAGCATGCAAATAAAGCGCGCACCTAATATGCATGAGACCTCTCTTATGCCAGAGGTAGGCCTAGACGCCAAATATGCGAGATTATGATAAATAGGTCCAAGCCGTTAAACTGCAATGTTTTGTCGGAAATGGCGACCAAATGACGGTGCACTTTTTCCAATTTCGGTGTGTTATAACCAGGCTTGGATCCGTCTGTCACCATCACGCTACACATAGTATGCTAATGGATCGTTGGGTTGTGAAACCCGTCGACAAGTTTGGTGGATTTCTAATTGTGGCGTTAATACCAAGGATTAACCCACCTAAGGTTTATGCATGCATGACTAATATAAAAGGGTGGTATAGCTCTATCTTAAGCTTTCTAAGTTTTGGCTTATTAGACGCAAGGTTCCCGAGCGGACAACTCGAGTGAGAAGGCTACGTGGCTGATCAGACGAACCGATCTAACTCCACGCAGGCGCCAACTCTCCTAAATTTTGGGTGTTCTTGAAAGAAATTTGCGGGTGCGCGAAGCACACCAGCGCGTGTAGTGTGTGACAGTGTGAATTTTCCAGAGTGGAAGAAATATGAACGGAATGCCAATTTAAGGAAAGCAGTAAAAACAAATAGCAATTAATGTCGCGCCCTTTTTCGACCGCGACATTATTTAAATAGCGAACCCTGCTCAAAAATGCGAATGTTAGAAAATAAATAATAAAATGCTGAAAGGTTTAAGAGGCTTAAAGGTTTTAAAAATGCTAAAAGGATGCTAAAATTGCAAAAGATGCTAAAGTTTAAAAGGGTGCTAAAATGCTAAAGGGTTGCTAGAATGCTAAGGTTGTGAGTCGCCACCTAATTAATTGGGTGAATTAGGACACCTAAATGTTTAACTAGTTTGAAGTAAAACATTAACTCCATTTTAATGGTCTGCTAAACTTAATGAGATTCTGGGTAAGGGTTCTTTATTAATCTAGAGGGAAGGGGTTAGGCACCCTCTAAGATCCGCTAACTTGCGGTTGTCCTGCCAAACCTAGGGTAATTATTATATTTTTTTTTTTAAAATGCAAAATAAAGCTCCACCTGTTTAAAGATGTTAAAATGTAAAAAGTGCTTGAAATATTAAAAGTGCTAAAAGGTTAAAGATGCTAAAAAATGCTAAAGTTTTAAAAATGCTTAGAAAGCTTAAAAAGAAAGGTGTCAAAGGTGCTAAAAGAGTGCTAGCATTTTAAAGGTGCTAGAAGTGTTAAGAGGGGCTAAAAGGCTAAAGGTGCTTAAGAGTGCTAAAGATTAATTTTAAAAGTAAATGGTGCTGAAAGTGCAAAAGAATGCTAAATGTTAAAGAGTGCTTAAAAAGGTGCTAGAAATGCTAAGATGCTAAAGGTGCTTTATGGGCCATAGATTTATCTGCGCAATTAAAGAAGTGAGGCGTTAGTTTTAGATATGCGATTTTAATAATTCAGGCAAAGGATTAGATATGAAATGACAAACCTAAAATAGATAATTAGAAGTGCCTTGCCGATTTTAAACTAACCCGCCCAATTTATTTATTTCGACAATAATTGTTCTATGTCTCTTATTATTACAAAACAAATAGAATTGCGAATAAACAAATAAAGGCATAATTAGGCAATTAATTTTAGAGAGTAAGAGGAGTCGAGACGGATGACCACGACATCTTGTCCTATTTGTTTTTCCTAAGAGTTCTTTGAAGATGGAACTCGATGGATGCAGGTGCGGGCTGCCGTTTGAAGTAGCTCATGATGAGTCTCGCCGTGAGACTTTTTATTTTTGCTCCGATGCATTTCATGTAAAATAAAGAAAGATAAGGATTAGAGCATATCCCCAAAATTTTATCAAGGAGTAAGCAGGCACAAAATCTTAAACACACAATAGATCACTTCATTTTTTTTTTAGAGGCAAGCAGGTTGGCATATAAAGAGAATTCGATAACATATATAACAGACCCATGGCGTATTCTCCCACAGATGTTACTCAAAGCAACAGTGATTACCAAGGTAAACATTTCGCATTTTTAGAAGGGAAAGGAATGGATACGGATAGATGCACAATTAGCTAAAAATCAGTAGCGAGGACTATCAGATATGATGACTAACCTTCCGAGAGTACTATCTCAAAAACATACGAAACCACAATGTGTTGGTCCAGTTATTACACTTAGCATGTTGACATGTAGAATTGAACATGGTAAGGTACAAGAAAATCTGAAACCAAACATGTTGTTGCATGCGTGCTTCGACACTCAAACAGATGGGACAAATGCAATCGATCCAATAGATATACTGTATAGAAGGCGAGCCAATTGCTCTCTCTCAAAATATGTAATTTTAGACATGATGAATGATATTTAGGCTGCACAAAACATACAGATCACGCCATGTGACACCTACATATTCATCCGATAGTCACCAGAACCTTTCGAATCAGACATAGGACCTCATCAAAACATGACATGCCTCCATACTACTTGGTTTACCCTTAATCCTATTCATAACTAACCAATATGTATAAGGTCATATTGACTATTCTGGTTTCACCTTATGCAGATTTTAAACATGCCAGTAAATATTTTAAGTCGATGTACCTCTTATTGCTCTTAAGTCACATAAGCATCGAGAGAGATCGGAATCGATATTACCAACATTTGATATTTATAACCAGGAGACCAGTAACGACATAGACATGTACCGAATCAACTCTAAACACGATTTAGGTGATATGGATTTTTACTAACTGGACACAGAGAGCAATTACAAAGCAGGATCTAATTTCTAATTACACCAATTCTCGTATATCACGAATACCAATAAGCCATTTCCATATGGGTATAAGTATTATAACATTTGCAAATATAGTCAAGAGCATTATAGTATTCATAAACCCGCCAAACATGTTTCACATTACCTTATCGAACAATATTTTACCAACATTTTTCTCAATCAGTAGACATCATCTGATTGTAATAAAGTAAACTAACGAAAAAAGGAGAAAAGTGATGAATTTATTCTAAGGCGCAGAGGCGGCGTATCAAGTCGTCGGTCCGCTCGGAAGGCTTGGCGCGGATTTAAAGATGCGGAATAATAAAGGGATTGCAGAAAATGCTAAAAAGGGGGTGCTTAAAAGGATGTTGATTTAGGTGCGACTCGAGGCTCTATGATTTTTCGATTGCCGTTTCGATGCTTATTTCCACGACCCGACTCTGTATTCCTCTCTATTTTCGAATGCCCTAAATTGCTATGTAGTTGCCCTGGTGGTTCTTTAACTGCTGCTAAGGGTTCGATCCTATCCCTAAAACCACCCCGCTTCGATGCATGGGTATCGCCTTTTCGTGCTCGACGTGTGCTTATATAGCCCTCCTTTGAGTTCTAATAATGGTAAGTAAATAAAGCGGATTGGGACGAGATTTGGTCGATTCGATCGTGATTTAGGGATTTTATTATGGACGATTCGTATGTGATTTCGATTTGAAGGGATTTGGTTAGGTTATGGTAAGAGGAGCTGTCTGGGGTGCGTGGGTAAGGGAAGTGGGGTGCAGTATTTCCGGCGAGAATCGCGGGGGCTGGGGGCGTGGGTGCTGGCGGCGGTTGCTAGGTATTCTAGGGCAGCGTTTTGATGGACGATGGGGAGGTGAGGGAGAGAAAGGAGGGCTGAGGGTCTTTGGGTCGATAATGGGAAAGAATAGGGAAATAATGGGCTGCGGTAGTGAAATGGGTAGAGGGACTGGGCTCATTGGGTTTGGGTAGTGGGCTGCGAATTAAGGGTTGATTAATTAGGGTGTTTAATTAGTCTTTTAATTAGGTATTTAATTCTAGGAGTTAATTTAATTGCTTATATTATTTAGGTGCTTTATTAAAATTATTACAAGAATAAAATGGGCGTGCTATTTAATTAATGCTTAATATTTTAGAATGCGGTGCTATTAAAATCTTATTATTGCATTATTGCGAAGTTAAATTAAAATTGAATTGAGTTTAGATTAAATTATTTAAATGTCAAATGCAAGTATGATTTTAAGAATTGTTTAAAGCTTTTTTTTTTTTTTTTTTTTATAAATGCGACGCTATTAAATGCATGTATTAGATTAAAAAAATTGATTTTAAATTACAAATGATTACTAATAAATGCGGCTATGCTACCTGACACGACGTTATCGCTAAATTATTTATTTTATGCATTTATTAATTATTAAGAATTACGACAGAGCTTACAATTAGTTAATGCGCGGACTCTAAGTGCTTAAAACTCTACGTAAGACGCGATGCCATTATTAAATTATTTATTTATGCATGTATTTATGCTTTATCGCTGCATTTTATTATAAAAAATCATAAAAAATTATTTTACAAAATTAGCCTAATTTTATAGTTAGTGACTGGACGGGAGGGTCAAAATTGGGTGTCAGCAATTTGTCCTCTTTGTATGGAGATGATGGAAGAATCTTCGGACAAAGACGTTGACTCATAGCCAATTTTGTCTCGATCTTCAGAATTGCAAAAATGCTGGGCAGGTAGACAAGGCTGACGCAACAAAAAAAAAAGCGTCGGTCGAGTTATGACGACACTGGGTTACCATGGTCTAAACACCAAGGCGGGCTAACGCGGACTCAAAGTTGTCCCAGTGTCGAGTTATGACGACACTGGGCTACCATGGTCAAAACACCAAGGCGGGCTTGTAACGCCCTATTTTCAACCGGAGTCGGAAACGGGATTACTGCTACATGGTTGGATTCCTGAAATGCATTTTTTAAGGAGTCGCCACCTAATTATTATAGTGAATTAGGACACTGAAAATGTAGCATAAAATACTACGAATGATCTCCATTTTAAAGGTCTACGAAAGCTATGTGAGATTCTAGGTAAGAGTTCTTTATTATCCTAAAGGGAAGGGGTTAGGCACCCTAAAGGATCCGCTAACTTGCGGTTGTCCGTTCAAACTTAGGTTAGTATTTATTTTAAAAAATGTATATTTAGGAGGACATGAGTTAAAAAGATGTTTACAAACAATTATTTAAAAAGATACGTAAGTATATATATTTTCCATAGAATTGTATGAAATTTATTTGTAAAATGCAAGGAAAATATTCTAAAGAGGTTTATCATAAAAATGCAAAATAATAAAAAAAAATGATTTACTAAAAGTACGTATCATATGTAAATTTTAATCTTTGTAAAGGGTATACAAATGGGTAGAAGAATTTTCCTCTTTTGCACTTGATAATAAGAAAATAGATCTTTGTTGTAGAAAAATAGATTTTGTCATTTTATGAAGTTTAATAAGAATTAGGAACTCATTTATTCCTATAATATCAATGAAAAGGCTAAGTTATTTTGAAAAGTTTTGAAAATGCATAACGGCCTAAAGATAGATTAAACTAGCGACACATTTTATTATTTAGCTACCCACCCTTAATAATTCTAGGCCTAACTATTCTAAGCATTTTAATAATTATACAGGGTTACATAATAAAGTGACAAGACGACAAATATAAAGAATTAAAGCGGCTAAAGCGAGTGACGATGTCATCCCGCCCTATTTTGTTTAGGAATTCCGAAACAGGAAGATGCAACGTGTTGGACGCGGGTCTTCACTTGACAAAGTTATGATGAGTCTCATCATGAGACTCTTTGTTCCTCCCGATGCATGTCATGTAAATAAAAGAAAAGAAAAGGATTAGAAAATATTTTAAAACTTTATCGTTAATAACATTTGATATAAATTTAAACACGCACATATTAATTCATTTATAACAGTTCACAGAATAAGCAAACCCGTAATACTAGTTGAACATATTTAAATGGACAAAGAAAGGGAGCAGGCCCACACGTGATCATTGCAAACGAAAGAACAAATCAGTCCAAGGCGTTGGGCCTTGTATATTAACAAAATGCCGAAATGGGCAAACTCAAAAATAGATATTGGCTCAAACATTTCAACGTGATGCTGGGCTTGCAGGGCAAATAATAAACATGCAGAAATAAAAAGGAAAACAAGCCCAAACATTCTAAGCATAAGGCTACAAGATAAACTCAATTGACATGATGAGGTACAAAATATTCAAGACCATATGGTATACCCGAGGTATACAAGGGTGTATAAATCCAGTACACGCTGGATATACATTTGAAGCTCCATACCTTGTATATTTGGGAGTATATCACTTGCATACTTTCACATAACACAGATAAGAAATGACCATTTCAGATTTTAAAATATCATTAGGTGACACTAGACGAATTCTATTATACCATCTAAACAGACCATAGGGGATCCCTTAGGGTTCAAACAGTCAAATAACATACCTGGATGGGTCATTTTAGACATGGTGCCAATACTATAATGCTACTACCTATGATGGTCAGGGGTATTATACCTCATTCAAGCTACTAAACATGCTTCTAAATGTTCATCAATATATTCATACTTCTATACCATGTTCATATTCTAACCAATACCACCTGGTACACGCAGACAACAAACTGTAATAGCTATAATTCAACCAATAGGTTTATTACCAGGCCTTAAGCTACTCAAAACTAATTTAAATGCTAGATTAGCAACTGAAATCAGGTCATTCCAAACATTTTATTAACGCACCGTGCTGATTTTAAGCCTATCTATCACAGAGAACACAATTCTTATTTAAACAAACAGAAAGTATGCATGTTGGAGAAGAGAGGGATAATGTAGACAAGTGTAAACAAGAATAGAGGGATACCACTGTCATTTCCTGTATAACTCAGACTAGTGTAAACAAATTTGTGATTTTACAGGCAATACTCATGATTCACATTCTTATTCTATCCCTTAACTCACAGGATTGCAGATAGGCGACTTAGAAGATAATAACCATCATGCATATCCTATACTTTGATTATCAAAATAAAGGCAAAGCAACTTGTAATAAGTCAATATCCCACACATAGAGAGACTAACTCTGTTTAAAACAGGACTTAGGGAACATGGAACATCTCCTAAAACAGTTTACAACATGTTAAACGAGTACCATTTCTTAGTCTAATACATTATACCAAGTTCAGGATTAACACTTTCATATAGCAAGCTTCTTATTATGCTGTCTTATACTCAAACATGCAAAGGATAGACATAACTCAATATGTTTTAAAATTAGACTTTCCAGAAGACACACACACAAAGGCCACTCCATAACTAATTATATGTAGGCATGAGTTTTGAAGAAAAATGTAGTCTGATTCGAACCAGTGACCATAATAGTCAAATAAATATTAAACTAACAAGACAAACACTTAACTAATCATTATAATATGCTCTAAAAAATGTGTTCACATCACTGAATCTGCTAGACGTCAATACTATCTCATCTTAAACTAGTCAAGATCAGATGTAACCCAAAGAAACCTCCAACTAAGTATCGAATTAGCCAAATAGTTCACAATATGAATGGGGTCTGTCTTGAACTAACACAAAAGATATTTATTTATCTTTTTACCAAATATTCAACCAATGATGTTTACAGCCAATTTAAACATGCCAAACCAGTCCCTGGACAGTTTAACCATCAATACCATGACTTATTGTAGTCATACTTAAATAACCAAATTCAAACTAACAAGACACACTTAAACCACAAATAATCATACAAAACAGCCATAAAAACTAACAATGATTTAAACTAGTCGAGCATACTAATCCGTGGTCTAACCTATTAACAATCATTATTATAAACTCTAATAGTGATTCATATCCAACTGGACATACTTAATAACCTATTAAAAGATCTTAATAGTCACAATTTAACCAAAACACCAACTAGACAGGCTTATCAAACATACAAAGGCATCATACAAGTCATATTAAGTAACTTTAAATGAGAAATAAAAATGGAATTGTGTTTACCTTCTACGGGTGGCGAACCGAGACGTGTTTCGACTTGTCGATTCCGCCCGGAGATGTTTCTATGCTATGCGATAAAAGGTGTGAGAGCTTCGAGATGTTGCGGCTGTTCTAATTCGGACTAATAATGATAAAACCAAAGTTTCCTTTCTGATTTTTATGGCTTTTCGAAGTAGTAAAAATAAGGTTTTCGGTTCTTGATGTTGGAAAACAGAATGATCCTTTGAAAGTAAAAAAAAAGTGAGTTTTGTTCTGGGCTTTTTAGAAGCTCCAAATTCGATCTTGCGTTCAAAAAAAAAAGAAGACCCTTAAACACAAACTTACATGGATGTATTTATAGCCACAAATTGAGGGGTTTCAATTTGAAATTCCAATTGGAAAGAAAAGGAGAAAACTCTGAGATTAGAGTTGTTGGGCGGATATTAGTGTGAGTGAGCATAGGACCGAGGGGTCTTCGCGTTGTTCTCTTTTCAGAGGTCTAAATCGACCTCTGCATGAGCTATCAAAGCTCTGCAATCGACTGTCGTGAGGGGACAGAGAAAGTGATGTGTGACAACGACGGGCGTGGTTTAACCGGTGGGTCGAGGTGTGGGGGTGACGGTGAAGGGCGACGGTGGTGTGGCTTGTCCTATGGTCCGTCAGGTGTGGTGGAGATGGGGTTTGTCTGGTGGGTAAAGGGGCGTGTGTGAGAGAAATGGCGGATGATGAAGAAGTGAGTTGGGAATTGGGCTCGGATAATGGGCTGCTGGTTTGGATTAAAAGAGTTGTGGGCCGGACGAAAATGTTGGGGTTTATTTAGGTGTTGGGCTGAGGGGGATGAATTGGTCTAAGGAAATTTAAGTTGTTTTATTGTTGAAATTTGGTTTAAAAATAAATGGGGAGTTGGGCTGCTGGAAATTAAGGGGAAATTGGGTAGAAAATTAGGTGTTTTATTGTTGGGAGATTTATAGATAATTAGTCCAAATCTCCCAGTTAATTAAAATATGCTTCCTTCAACATAATTAATTTAAAAATGCACACGCATAAAACACGATACAAAAGATTTAATATATATATTTAATTTTGAATATAATATTCATAAAAAATGATTAATTTAGTAATTGAAGAACATATTGAGAGAAAATCGATCATCAATACTGACGACGAGATATTAAAATTGTTTTGCTTATATTTTAATTATTAAAAAAAAATGTAATACTCGATATTGTAAAATTATGCGATAATTAGTGAAGAATATTAAAACTACTTATTTTTCGACGATTTTCAAGACTGAGAAGCATAGTAAAATTAATTGGAGATAAAAGGACGGTCTAAATGAAATGTTCGGTAAAGATGGGACAAAATTGGGTGTCAACAGGGCAAACGCGGACTCAAAGCTGTCCCAGTGTCGAGTTATGATGACACTGGGCTATGGTGTAAAAAGTAAAAGAATATAACTGGCTTGAACCTGGGGTGTACTGCTGTGGCTTGTGGTGCTGGGTTCTACGGTGATGTGGAGCGAGTGGACCGACGCTTGAGGCCGCTTCTGCCAATCGTTGGGAAGGTTGGCCCCCCAACAAATTGCCCCGGTTCGCTGTAAGAGAAAATCCACGTTGTGCTCCTGCTCCTGCATGCTAAGACTTAAACAAACGGTTAGTGCATAACTGTTAAGGCGAAATGATGATGCATAATTGTTGAAAGTAATGTGACTGTGAGTAGAAAATGTTATCCTGCAAAAATGTGATGCCTGCTGTGTTGATGCGATGTTGCGAATGCTGTGATTTTCGTCCTTGCACAGACGTGTTGCGATTGTGAATGCGGATACGTTGTCCTTGCTGCAATTGCCCCCTGTAGACTAAAGCTCAAGAAAGAGTTAGTGCATAACTGTTAAGACAGAATAATAAAGCATGAATGAGAAAAAAATGCAATTTTGAGAACAGAGAAAGTCGTCCCTGTGTAGATGCGATATGCTGATGATGGCGTCGTTTTCGGACTTGCTGTCGTTTTCAGTCTTGGCGTCGTTTTGGACTTGGCGTCGTTTTCGGACTTGTCGTCGTTTTCGGAATCAGAGTCGTTTTCGGACTCGATGTCATTTTCGGACGTGGCGTCGTTTTCGGACGCGGAGTCGTTTTCGGACTCGGAGTCGTTTTCGGACTCGACGTCGTTTTTGGACGTGGTGTCGTTTTCGGACTGGGAGTCGTTTTCGGACTCGACGTCGTTTTCGGACGTGGCGTCGTTTTCGGACTTAGCGTCGTTTTCGGACGTGGTGTCGTTTTCGGACGCGGAGTCGTTTTCGGAATCAGAGTCGTTTCGGACCGATGTCGCCGGACGTGGCGTCGTTTTGACGCGAGTCATTTTCGGACTCAGTCGTTTCGGACTCGGCGCCGTTTTTGGGCGTGTCGCCGTTTTGACCGAGTCGTTTTCGGACTCGACGTCGTTTTCGGACGTGGTGTCGTTTTTGGACTTGGCGTCGTTTTCGGACGTGTTGTTGATGCTCCTGTATAATAAATGCTCCTGCAAGCTAAGCTTGAGAAAAATTAGTGTATAACTGGTAAAACAAAATGATAAATATATGAGAAATGCAATTATGTGAATAAGGATGTCTTCCCTGTATGATATGTGGGGTGTTGTGAATGCTGAGATGTTGTCCTTGGGCGGACATGCTAGATCGCCAGCGCAATTGCCATGATGCCTTTGTTGTGATGCATTCGTGAACCATGTGGATTGTCATGATGTCTTTGTTGTGCGTTTGTGCACTGCATGAGTTGCAATTTGACTCTAGGCCCGAGCTGATGCGCTATAATTTGTTGCGGACTTTTGAATTCTGACTGTTGATTGTCGGTGCCTCTATCTCTCGAGCGTATGGAATCATATTTGTCGGTGTCCTTTCGTGGCGAAGTCCTTAAAGATTGTCCCGATTTGGATGGCGAGTCGGATATATGTCGCCGCCGACATAATCGCCGATAACGTCGTTACTGGGCGTGTTCGCCGCTCCTATAGGATAAATGCTCCTGCAAGCTTGAGAAAACATTAGTGTATACCTGTTTAAATGAAATGATAAACATATACGAGAAGTGCAATTTTATGGGTAGAGATGTTGTCCCTGCTACGCCAGATGAATACTGAGATGTCGTCCTTGCATGGACATGCTAAATGCTGCAACTGACGAATTGCCATGATGCTTTTGTTGGGTGTGATGCATTGGTTGCCAATTTGACTTTATGCCCTAGTTGATGCGCTAGGTTTTGTTGCGGAACTTTGAACTTTATGCGATTGTTGATGCTCCTTTCGCTGCCGCTTTGCTGCGCGGACTTTGGATTGTTGTCATCCTGCCTTTGCCGCTTTTCTCGCTTACGCTATCTGAAGAAACCTTTCGCCGTATTTTCTATTTCGGCTATTGCACTTTCTGCTCCTGTTAATATGAAGAACCTGCGCTCAAAGAAAATTTGTGAGTTTTGAGGGGGGGGGGTCGATTTGTATCTGACTTCGCCGCCTTGTCCCTTGATATCCGTGTGCCTGGCCTGTTTGGACTTGCAATCCCTGTCTGGTTTCCTACCTTGTCCCAGTTTTGAAAAGGTGTCATGCCGCTCTTCTTTTCTGAGACCCCTTCTTTGCTTATAGGAACCAAGACAGGTTCCGACTCGTTTTGCTCAAATGCCCTTGAATCGGTCATGTCGTTGGGTCGTGCCTTTGATCTTGCGAAATATTGATGCTCTGTCATTGCTTAGTCAAATACAAATCGACCTTTGGGGAGGATGATAAATCTTTGCAACAAACGGTGTTAGCATAAAGCACATAATTTGCAGGTATGTAGCAGATATATTGCACATAGCACATTCAAACGTTTCCTAACATGCAAGGGGGACCTCTTTATGCCAAAGGTAGGCCTAAACGTCACATATGCGAGACCATGATAGATTTGTCCAAGTCGTCCAACTATAATGCCTTTGTTGGAAATGGCGACCAAATGACGGTGCACTTTTCCCAATTTCGGCATGTCATGATTAGGCTTGGATTTGTCTGTCATTGCCACGCTACACATAATATGCTGGTTGGTTGTTGGGTTGAGAAACCCGTCGACAAGTTTGGTGTCTTCCTAATTGTGGCGTCGATACCAGGGATCGACCCACCTAAGGTAAATGCATGCATGCCTTAAAGGTAGTATAGCTCTATCTTAAGTTTTCTAAGATTTGGCTTACTAGACGCAAGGTTCCCGAGCGGACAACTCGAGTGAGAAGGCTACGCGGCTGATCAGACGAATCGATCTAACTCCGCGCAAGCGCCAACTCTCTTAAAATTTGGATATTTTGAAAGAAATTTGCGGGTGCGCGAAGCACACCAGTGCGTGAGTGTGTGATTTGTGTGAATTTTCCGGAATGGAAGAAATATGAGCGGAATGCCAGTTTAGGGAAAGCAGTAAAGCAAGTAGCAAAAAATAAACAAAATACAATACACAAAAAAATTAAATGCAAAATAATTGCCAAAATAGCCCTAGGTCTGTTGTGGTTAAGAACCTAAAATCCCCAGCGGAGTCGCCATCTCTGTCGCGCCCTTTTTCGACCGCGACATTATTTAAATAGCGAACCCTGCTCAAAAATGCGAATGTTAGAAAATAAATAATAAAATGCTGAAAGGTTTAAGAGGCTTAAAGGTTTTAAAAATGCTAAAAGGATGCTAAAATTGCAAAAGATGCTAAAGTTTAAAAGGGTGCTAAAATGCTAAAGGGTTGCTAGAATGCTAAGGGTTCGCGGAGTCGCCACCTAATTAATTGGGTGAATTAGGACACCTAAATGTTTAACTAGTTTGAAGTAAAACATTAACTCCATTTTAATGGTCTGCTAAACTTAATGAGATTCTGGGTAAGGGTTCTTTATTAATCTAGAGGGAAGGGGTTAGGCACCCTCTAAGATCCGCTAACTTGCGGTTGTCCTGCCAAACCTAGGGTAATTATTATATTTTTTTTTAAAATGCAAAATAAAGCTCCACCTGTTTAAAGATGTTAAAATGTAAAAAGTGCTTGAAATATTAAAAGTGCTAAAAGGTTAAAGATGCTAAAAAATGCTAAAGTTTTAAAAATGCTTAGAAAGCTTAAAAAGAAAGGTGTCAAAGGTGCTAAAAGAGTGCTAGCATTTTAAAGGTGCTAGAAGTGTTAAGAGGGGCTAAAAGGCTAAAGGTGCTTAAGAGTGCTAAAGATTAATTTTAAAAGTAAATGGTTCTGAAAGTGCAAAAGAATGTTAAATGTTAAAGAGTGCTTAAAAAGGTGCTAGAAATGCTAAGATGCTAAAGGTGCTTTATGGGCCATAGATTTATCTGCGCAATTAAAGAAGTGAGGCGTTAGTTTTAGATATGCGATTTTAATAATTCAGGCAAAGGATTAGATATGAAATGACAAACCTAAAATAGATAATTAGAAGTGTCTTGCCGATTTTAAACTAACCCGCCCAATTTATTTATTTCGCCAATAATTGTTCTATGTCTCTTATTATTACAAAACAAATAGAATTGCGAATAAACAAATAAAGGCATAATTAGGCAATTAATTTTAGAGAGTAAGAGGAGTCGAGACGGATGACCACGACATCTTGTCCTATTTGTTTTTCCTAAGAGTTGCTGAAGATGGAACTCGATGGATGCAGGTGCGGGTTGCCATTTGAAGTGGCTCATGATGAGTCTCGCCGTGAGACTTTTTATTTTTGCTCCGATGCATTTCATGTAAAATAAAGAAAGATAAGGATTAGAGCATATCCCCAAAATTTTATCAAGGAGTAAGCAGGCACAAAATCTTAAACACACAATAGATCACTTCATTTTTTTTTAGAGGCAAGCAGGTTGGCATATAAAGAGGATTCGATAACATATATAACAGACCCATGGCGTATTCTCCCACAGATGTTACTCAAAGCAACAGTGATTACCAAGGTAAACATTTCGCATTTTTAGAAGGGAAAGGAATGGATACGGATAGATGCACAATTAGCTAAAAATCAGTAACGAGGACTATCAGATATGATGACTAACCTTCCGAGAGTACTATCTCAAAAACATACGAAACCACAATGTGTTGGTCCAGTTATTACACTTAGCATGTTGACATGTAGAATTGAACATGGTAAGGTACAAGAAAATCTGAAACCAAACATGTTGTTGCATGCGTGCTTCGACACTCAAACAGATGGGACAAATGCAATCGATCCAATAGATATACTGTATAGGGCAGTAGCCCAATTGCTCTCTCAAAATATGTAATTTTAGACATGATGAATGATATTTAGGCTGCACAAAACATACAGATCACGCCATGTGACACCTACATATTCATCCGATAGTCACCAGAACCTTTCGAATCAGACATAGGACCTCATCAAAACATGACATGCCTCCATACTACTTGGTTTACCCTTAATCCTATTCATAACTAACCAATATGTATAAGGTCATATTGACTATTCTGGTTTCACCTTATGCAGATTTTAAACATGCCAGTAAATATTTTAAGTCGATGTACCTCTTATTGCTCTTAAGTCACATAAACAGACCGAGAGAGATCCCAGAACTGGATATTACCAACATTTGATATTTATAACCAGGAGACCAGTAACGACATAGACATGTACCGAATCAACTCTAAACACGATTTAGGTGATATGGATTTTTTACTAACTGGACACAGAGAGCAATTACAAAGCAGGATCTAATTTCTAATTACACCAATTCTCGCATATATCACGAATACCAATAAGCCATTTCCATATGGGTATAAGTATTATAACATTTGCAAATATAGTCAAGGAGCATTATAGTATTCATAAACCCGCCAAACATGTTTCACATTACCTTATCGAACAATATTTTACCAACATTTTTCTCAATCAGTAGACATCATACAGATTGTAATAAAGTAAACTAACAGAAAAGCTGAGAAAAGTGATGAATTTACCTTCTCCGGGCAGCGACCCGGGGCAGCGTATCAAGTCGTCGGTCCGCTCGGAAGGCTTGCTGATGCGGATTTAAAGATGCGGAATAATAAAGGGATTGCAGAAAATGCTAAAAGGGGGTGCTTAAAAGGATGTTGATTTCTGGGTGCTGACTCCCTGAGCTCTATGATTTTTCGATCGCCGTTTGATGCTATTTCCCCCCCTGACCCAGCTCTGTATTCCTCTCTATTTTCGAATGCCCTAAATTGCTATGTAGTTGCCCTGGTGGTTCTTTAACTGCTGCTAAGGGTTCGATGCTATCCCCCCTAAAACCACCCCCCGTTTCGATGCTATGGGTATGCTGCCCTTTTCTGTGCTCGATTGCATGTGCTTATATAGCCCTCCTTTGAGTTCTAATAATGGTAAGTAAATAAAGGCGGATTGGGACGAGATTTGGTGCTGATTCGATCGTGATTTAGGGATTTTATTATGGACGATTCGTATGTGATTTCGATTTGAAGGGATTTGGTTAGGTTATGGTAAGAGGAGCTGTCTGGGGTGCGTGGGTAAGGGAAGTGGGGTCTGATATTTCGAGAATCGCGGGCTTGAGGCGTGGAGTCTTGGCGGTTGCTAGGTATTCTAGGGCAGCGTTTTGATGGACGATGGGGAGGTGAGGGAGAGAAAGGAGGGCTGAGGGTCTTTGGGTCGATAATGGGAAAGAATAGGGAAATAATGGGCTGCGGTAGTGGGCTGGGTAGAGGGGACTGGGCCTGCGCTGGGTTTGGGTAGTGGGCTGCGAATTAAGGGTTGATTAATTAGGGTGTTTAATTAGTCTTTTAATTAGGTATTTAATTCTAGGAGTTAATTTAATTGCTTATATTATTTAGGTGCTTTATTAAAATTATTACAAGAATAAAATGGGCGTGCTATTTAATTAATGCTTAATATTTTAGAATGCGGTGCTATTAAAATCTTATTATTGCATTATTGCGAAGTTAAATTAAAATTGAATTGAGTTTAGATTAAATTATTTAAATGCCAAATGCAAGTATGATTTTAAGAATTGTTTAAAGCTTTTTTTTTTTTTTTTTTTTTATAAATGCGACGCTATTAAATGCATGTATTAGATTAAAAAAATTGATTTTAAATTACAAATGATTACTAATAAATGCGGCTATGCTACCTGACACGACGTTATCGCTAAATTATTTATTTTATGCATTTATTAATTATTAAGAATTACGACAGAGCTTACAATTAGTTAATGCGGGCGCGGGACTCTAAGTGTTTAAAACTCTACGTAAGACGCGATGCCATTATTAAATTATTTATTTATGCATGTATTTATGCTTTATCGCTGCATTTTATTATAAAAAATCATAAAAAATTATTTTACAAAATTAGCCTAATTTTATAGTTAGTGACTGGACGGGAGGGTCAAAATTGGGTGTCAACAATTAAAACAGTTAAGCATACAAAATTAAAGCAAACAATTTTAAGGCATTTAAAACAAATAAAAATAAAGTCAAGCAATAATAAACTTAGGTTTGCTATGGTCAAGAACCTGATTATCCCCAGTGGAGTCGCCATCTGTAACACCCCATTTAAAACCAAAGTCGAAAACGGGAGTGCCACGTATGGTTGATTCCTAAATGCATTTTAAGGAGTCGCCACCTAATTATTATAGTGAATTAGGACACTAAAAATGTAGCATAAAATACTACGAATGATCTCCATCTTAAAGGTCTGCGAAAGCTATGTGAGGTTCCGGATAAGGGTTCTTTATTATCCTAAAGGGAAGGGGTTAGGCATCCTTTAAGATCCGCTAACTTGCGGTTATCCGTTCAAACCTAGGTTAATTATATATTGACTTTTATTCTACCTATTCTAAGCATTTTTTACATAATTTAGAATAAAAATAAAATGCAATGCAAAAGTAAAACTGAAATTAAATACGACATAGAATAAGCTCCGGGACATTCTTTTTGAAATGCATCTCCGGATACCTGCATAAACACTTAGTAAAAGTGTTAGTAATAAAATAAACAATTTTAAAAGTAATTGCAATAATTAATAAATAAAGCCAAAAATAAATCCGTCTTTTGCACAGGGGAGGCCTTGGAAATCAGACGGAGATTCCTTCATCGGCCACTATTGCAATAAAATAAATAAAACCTTCATATCCGCGCCAAAACAGTAATAGTTTTAAACACGGAGGGCTCAGATATGTAAAAATATAAAGTAGGACAGCCTAAACAAGTGCGGCGGCGAGAATTCGCCTTGCCAAGCGCATGTTGGTTATCCGGTGTAAGTGGAAGAAATCATCCTTGCCCAGAAAGCTTCATTTATTTTATTTTCCGTCTTTGCAACTGTGGAGGCCTCAAAAGTCGACGGATAACTTTTCATTGGCCATAGTGTAGTATCTTGTTCAAATCAATCAATACCAGCGGTGTAGTATTTGTTCTAATCGGTTTAATAAAATAAAGGGGCATAATTGTCAAAAATCAGCCCAAACACAGCGGATCATCAGTGGCAAAAATGTGAACAAAATAGTCTGCGGAACAGTGGAAATAACATCACATATCAATCGAAATGGTCCAAAATCAGTCCGAAAATTGACAAAAAAACAGTAGCAGTTGCCGACATAGTTCCCGAAAAGTTTTTCCACCAGATAACTCAAAAACGTCAGTAGAGCGATCCATCCAATCAGTGCAAAATTAATAAAGCGGTAATAACAACATAACAAGCAGTGAATCGGCAAAGCGGTTGGAACAAACGCAATATAGTCTCACGGAAATTTTGATGCGTCCGAGTTTCCCAAAAATAGAAAATCAAGTCACCCACCAAAAGCAAATATACCCAACAAAATAAAGTCGACCAAGTCGCCGGAGTTCGCAAACTCGTGAGATGCCCAAAATAAAAATCGAATCGATCGTGAACCAACATAACCGTAAGAGAATCAGAAACACGGGCATCGCGGGAGTTCAAACTCTGAATGATTTTAACAGCACATAAAGGAGTTCGGCGGCGTCACTTCTGCGGCAACACAGGAGCGACGCCTCCAGTAGTTGTCCGACAGCGACAGTGATGGGCGACAGGAGTTCGACGGGAAATGGGGTGAGGATGGTGGTTGACGGGGTGTGGGTTTTCTGGTTCGAGGGTGTGGTGTTGCTCGTGGGATGTTGGCGTGGTTTGGCGGGACAATGGTATTGGGGCAGCTGAGTGAGGTTCTGGGCAGCTGAGAGTGTGAGGGGAAGAGGGTGTGCGGCGAAGGGTCGCGGATGCAGGAATGGGCGGCACGATGGCGGCAGCGATGGGCGATGGGTGGAGGTTGGAGAGGGGTTAAGGAATGGGAGTGTGTGGCTGGTTATGTAGTAGGGGGGCTGAGGGTTTAAAGATGGGGGTAGATTTTAGGGTTATTAGAAGGCTGCGGCTGGGTCCTTTAGTTTAGGGTGGGTAAGGTTTTATTTATAGGGGTATTTAGGTTTAGGGTTTGGTTTAGTTTTGGGGGGGAAAAAATGAAAAGTGGGTTTTGATTTTAGGGGGGAAAAATAAAAGATGAAAGTTTGGGTGAAATTAAAAAGAAATGGTATTGGATTAGACTGATTCAAATTGTGTCTTGGACTGGACTGGTTTGACAAAAATGCAAGGCTGGTTAATTATTTAAAAGAAAATTATTTAAAAACGATGCAAGATTATTAAAATTCAAATGCCGACGCCATAATACTAAAATGCAATTTTTTTAGCAAATGTTTAATGCCTAATTACAAGAAAAATGCAGTGTCAATTAATTATTTAAAGAGATGCAGACACTATTAAAATCAAACGACGGCGTAATAATAATGGACACATAATATTAACAAAGACGTCATGCTTAATTTAAAATAAAAAATGTCATGTCCTTTTGTGAAGAAATAGACATAGAATATTATGTAAAAATGCAAAAAATGATGATTAAAATGCGGTTTCCTAAAATGCTTAAAATTGCAAGAAATGACTAAAAGATGGGTCAAAATTGGGTGTCAACAAGAAGCAACTATATAAACACCTAGGTTAGATATGCCAAAAACTCACAAAAATCTGTCTATTTGGAGTCTCTTGCTTAAATTGTGCATGCTAAATTATGAAAACATATGTGTTATGATTGCTTGCTATTTGAGGCGAAATAGTTAGGATATGCATGTTAGGGAGATGACTCAAGCATTTCTTTGATAGCCAATTCTTACCATTCTTTTCTATCCCGTACTTTAAAAATATCCCTAGTCAGCCCCATTGAGCCTAAATTTGAAACTTTTTCTTTGACACCCTATATTCCCACAAATCGTACCATAAGTGAAAATATGAAATAGTGGAATACATTGTGTTAAAAAAAGAGACAAAAAGAGTGAATAAGTTTGTTGCACCCCAATACAAAAGTAATAAGAAATAGGCAAAAGCCTAAGTTTGGGGGTGCTTGTCATTATTAGATACTTCACTCTCCCAAAACAAAAGAGGGGAAAGATAGAATCGAAATGAAGAAAAGAACAAAAAGAAAAGGGAAATACTGAAAAACTAAAGAGCTTATGGTACACAAAAATAAGCCTAAATGTCTATTTTTACCAACCCCTACCTAAGCCTACATTACAACCCTTAAAGTCCTGAAGATCTCTTTTATGCATATCCAGAATTAGTGGAGAATAGCAAGTAAGCATGCCATAGGATTCTTGAATTTATATGCATGATTTAATATATTAACTTCCATTAAGCATGATGAATATGAGTTTGCGAAATATCTAGCTTAATGTGCTGAAATGTCATGCTATATGTTCCTGCATATTATTTTGCTAACCTTCATGTTTTTCTAGTTAACACTAATGCAGCAAAAGTGATCAATGTCAGTGAGTCTTTTATTTTTCGTTCTTTGAGTCTTTTATTTCTTTCTTTCTTTCTATCTTTGCTCGAGGGCGAGCAAAGGTTAAGTTTGGGGGTATTTGATCGGTGTATTTTATATACACCTTTTGAGTCAGTTTTAGTTAGTCTTTTGTCCCGTTTTGCACATATAAGTGTCGTATTAGGATAGTTTTCCTTTCTTTTGAGTCAAAGTGGTTAAAATGGCCAAATGGCGGAAAAGGAGCTAAAAGAGGGCAAAAGAGGAGATCCCAGAGCCAAAAACAGAGAAAGTGGCGAACGAGGCTGAAACCTGCGGCTTCCCGCAGCAGAATCGGGGCGCGGCGCCACTATCGCAGAAGTCGAAGACGCGGCGCGCTAGCAGGCCGCGGCGCCTAAACACCCGGTGTTCTGAAGTTGCAGTGCCGCGGCCGCTCGCAACAGAACTGCGCGCGCCAAATCACCCGACGGATTGCGAGTTCGCGCGCGGCGTATCTGCAGGGCGCGGCGCCGACGCTGAAATATTAGGTTTTGGGCGAAATGCAGGCCAGCGAAGGAAAGAGAGGCGGTTTTGACTTATAAAAGAGAACCTCAGCGCTTTTTAAGGGTTCCTTTCTTGACAACACAAGGCTTCTTGCTTGAGATTGGAGACCATAGTTTAGTAATTTCTTTTCCTTTTCTTTACTTTATTTCAGCTTTTGTATGATGAATATGGGATTAGTTCTTGTCATATCAATGACTAGGAACTAATTCCTCTATAGGCTTTCCATGTTAAATCTCTAGAAATTTTTGTTATGAGTTAATGCGCTTATGGTTAATTTTCTTATTGTGAGATCTATCCAATATTTGAGTTGAATTCTTGGTAGTTAATTGACAACTAATTATCACTATATGATTTCTAATCGATTCGAAAGGGGGATTGTGAATATCTTTGTAAGTTGGGTAGACATTCTTGGATTGGGGATGAAAATACCTCAATTATTTATGTAGCGTTAATGAGAGGCTTAACAACCCTAATTTTGCGCATTGTGCGTGACGGTTAACTAGGTTCTTGTTCTTAATCCTCCCATAGAGTTATCCTTATCACCGAAACGTAGGTAAGGTGCAATACTGGGGTTGAGTGTTTATATAACCCTAACGGGAGTATAAAACGATTTAGTGAACCTGCTTTCTCCAAAAGAAGAAGACCATAAGTTAGTGCATTAATAAGTAACATAAGCGGATAGTGAGGAGACGTGGAAGCCCTATTCTCATCACAACTGAAGTAAACCTTTATAGTTAAAATAGCTTTTATAATTCTTAGTTATAAACAACAAATCCACATATCAATTTACCAAATAGATACCAAAAAATAAATAGTTGGTAATTGAACCCTAATCCTTGAGGACGATATTCGGTCTTATCAAGACTATACTACTTGTCACGATAACGTGCACTTGCGTTTAAAGTGTGTGTATCTTACCGCGCATCAGCATACATCACAATGTTGTATTGTATAGTTGAACTTATTATTATTGAAAGCACTTATTTTTTAAGTACACTCATTGGAACATGTCCTAGTATCTTATGCCACAAATCAGCTTTCAACTCATCTGGACTGACTTTGGACATGTGTGTTTGTGCCATCATCAATCTGTTCTTTACTCCTGCATTCCCTGTAGACTCCAGCATATAGAGCCCATCCACTTCCCTACCAATCTCCTTCACCTACCCAGTGAAGAGATCCTGCAGCACAAAGAAGTCAGGGAAAATCTAGCACTGCAATTCAATTCTTTGGTTAATTTGGACACTGAAAGTAGGTTAAACTTAAAACTGGGCACACACAACACATGTTTAATGATATCACCTCCTGTCAGTCTACACTCCCCAGTCTGTGTGATTGAAGCCATACCTCAATTAGGCAGTTGTACATGTCCAGAATTATCTGACAAATCAGGTATGTCTATCATACTTTTATCCTTAACCATATGATTAGTAGCACCTGAATCTACTATCCAAGAACTACTACTGTTGCTTTTTCTTGGAACACACTTACCTGCCATATGCACTTTAGCAGCAATGCACCTGCTGTATCTGATGCACTCAGAAACAGTAGATGATTATGATCGATTATATCGAAAACTGAATTCGAGCTTTCCTCCAACACTGTAGAAGGTAATGTTGTTGTATTCTCCATAATTCCAAATCAATACGATGAACCACGAATCACACGTTAGATAGTAAAAGGATCTTCAAATCGAAAATCGAAAAACTCAGATCGATAAAAACAGATCTTAACTAGCAATAACAAATTGTAACTAGAATTGATAACCAGAAACACATGCAGTATAAATCGATTCAATACCAGACCGCGACATCAATTTAAGAACGTGAACTGCCAAATCCTTGTGAATCAAACTCCTCAAGTTTTGTTGTATAACAACAATATCTGGATCTATTCATCTCAGTTGGCTTTGATACCATGTTATAATTTGGACTCAAGCTTGATTAACAAGATTGATTGAACATGCAAAGTAGTTCCATTAATGGAACTGCTGGTCGCGAAGAAGACCTAAGAAGAAAGGAAAAGAGGGGAAAGTTTGTGAAAGCTTTTCTCTTCATATAAAATCTGTAGCCCACAACTATTTATAGTATCCACATTTGCATTGTCTAACACTACTTAGGCCTATAGCCTTTATTACACAAGTAACCACAAATAACCACACTTGTTGTGACAATATACTATGTATATTGTGTATGTATGACTATGGTATACTTATACTAGACTAATACTAATCCTCAACAATTAACAAGGCAGTAACAGAAAGATATCTAGATAAAATTCTATGTTCCTTATTATGGTCTAGTTCTTTTTGAATCTTCACATCTATAAGCCAATGATTCCGCGGAATAACTGAATGATACTTTCCTTATTCTCGGCACTCTGGAGAATTAGCAAAATCTGTTGATTTATTTTTGTTACTAGGTAATTTGTCCGCGCGAATGACCTCGTTCAACTTACAAATGATGCTCAGCTAATCTTCAGGAATAAAATAACATAAAGTAATTCGATTCTTGTAAGAATTAAATATATTGAATGTTGTGTTGCGAAATAATCAACTATCGCTTTCTCTATTGTTGGGTACACAATATTAAATTTCACGACATACACTAAAATGTATGTTAAAGATTATAGACATGTGGAGTTCAGAGATGTGGCGAGTCTTGCGTCATGAACTTCTCCACGTTTAGCCAAGTGTGTTGTCCTCCATATCGAGCTTAATCAATAGAGATATAGTTCCTTTATCCACCTTCAAATTCCTCACAACTCTGATTGTACTTCTGCTCGACATTGAATGCTACATCTATAACTCAATAATAATTCAAAATGGTTCAATCAAATTTGTCAAAGAGTATACCTTAAATGTGGGAATGATACTGACATTCAATCTATTCACCTTTGTTTATAAAATCTGTATAATGGCATGATAATATATAAAGAAAGCTTTTTAACGGCTATATGGCTGATATTATGATATTTTAAGTGAGATAAGTGGTTAGTCACTTCTTTATGAGAAGCTTCCCCATCCGAGCTTCCCATTGTCCACATTTGTGCAGTGTGACTCCCCTGTATTTCGAGCTTCCTCTAGAGAACCCAGTGCTTTGACGTCGAAGTATGTGCACAAACTCTTCCTTTGAGAAAGTAGAAGTCACAAGACAATAACAGTGAGCCAAATCAGATTCCCAATTAAGAAAAAAAGATTTCTAAGTTAGGCCCGTGGTTCAATAATTAGTTATCTACACATGATTCTTTAGATCATTATGATAATAACTGAATTGAGATTGTTATCTGCATCGAGTCCTCTAAAATTTAATCGCAGCACGATCATATGTCCTGAAATTAATAAGAAAATTTAACACCATAACAGTCTGATTTCTCCATTTAAATAGTGTCCTTATATCTTCACTAATTAAACTTATTCTAACTACTATGTCATACCTAGCAGCAACATGTGCAACGTCAAATTACCCTGTAAGATTCAAATTCTCGTTTAAAAATGTTTGGTTGGAGCTTGCAGTTACTTAGAAACAATTCATGAACAAAGTAGGAAAGAACCTAAAATCAACTGAGCCGTAGTATACAAAGACATTTGTTTACCCAAGTAAACTTGTCTTCTGCAATCCCTGCATAATATCATAGAAACTACACCTATAACTTTGTATATTTATGCGCATTTCATCAGCGCGATGCAATAGACAAATTTTAAAGTTGGAATTACATGCAGCCCATTAAATTTAGTTTTATTTTAACTGCTGAATAGGTGAAGCCTGGTGAGTGGTGCCAAGATGGAGTTAAATGTTGTTGTTGAGTGTTAAGAAGAAGGTCATCCCTTTCCCTTAAGTTCACCATGTATATTTGAAATTTTACCTGACATTTATTTCGACGGAAGTACATGCACTTGTAAAGATAGTAATTTACCCAAAACATAAGGGTATAGAGCCAACCAGATTGGGCTAGAACTAAAGTTTACATCCAATAATTTAATTACATTCATATGTTGCCTGATCAATGAGAAGTTTCACAACTTTTAAAAAAAGCTTGAGTTACCAGTTCAATATTTAAAGAAAGTTGAAGCAAATTTTGTTGGAATTTTAACATACCTTAGACATTCTTTTATTATGTCTAAACAAACATAAGGAAATCTATATACTTAAATGTAGATTCGCCATATATTTAATTCACAAAACCTTAGTTATCAACGGTGATATTATCCAGTTCTTTGCGCTAACTATTGAAAGTTTCGGTGCTATTCATTTCGATATGGGTCACCGTTGAGAAAACTGTTGTGCATGATATTTTATAATTTTTGTATATATCCATCGTAATCCTGCTTGTTAAAAGATAAGTTGTATTATGAAATTAATAAGCACATAGGAAGCCATAATAATCAGTTTAAATTTAAGTTGATCTTTATACGGAATGATGACTGTATATTTCAATGGAAAACACCCGAGAAAGTAGAAACACATCATAATGCAGTAAATTAAACTGCACCATACATTGAGTCGTTTCTGTGGGTGGTAATGTGTAGAACGGAAAAATAACAACAACAACAAATTTTAATAAAACTTGGAAATGATCAAATAGAAGGGCTTGCTGAGTCGACCAAATTCTTGATCTATTCTTAAGATAATATTGTCCCGTATATCCTTTCAACAGCTGTAATGACAACTTATCTCTCAAGATAAAACAACAATCAAACAAATGAGCAAAGGGAACTCAAGTGTTTGCTTTGTAAGAAAGATCTTTGAGTGTTTTGTGATTGCAAGAGAGGAAGAAGTATTTCAGATTTTTAAGTGTTTTGCAAATGAGCCTAAGGCCTCATTTTATGGTGTTGTGAAGATGACTCTCCAATTGCCCATGTAATGACCTTGAATGACCATGTAATGACCTTGATTATGGAGTGTTAATTCAGTCAAATAATGGCTGAATTCACTTGGGATGTAATGGAGGTTTAATGCCTAAAAAATCAGCCCAAGAGTCATGTCTTTTCATCTCCCGTCGCAACCTCTGGACTACCGGCGCCGCGACCCTGCAGGGAGGCGCCGCGGCGCCACAACTTCAAAGAGTTGGAGTCGTGGCCCTGCATTTGGGCGCCACGGCGCCACAACTTCCGAGAGTTGGCGCCGTGGCCCTGCAGTTTAGCGTCGCGGCCCTATTCATGACTCGTTTCATCTTTAAACACATTGTACACTTCTTCCTTCATTTACCAACGTGAAACCAACGTCATGTGAAAGATATTGATAAAGAGAATTAGGAACTTGAGAATTAATACAATAAATATCTCCATTAGATGCAATAAATATCTCCATTAGATGCAAAATATCTAGATACATTGTAATTAGCATAGGTACACATAATAGTGTCTAGATACATTGTGGAGTGGGCTTATAAATACATTGTACTAAGCAACATTTGGCAGATTATTAGAATAACAATTCTATTTCTCTCTTTCTTCTCTTCTCTTTTCATCGTGCGATCTTCTCTCTTATTCATCCTCTATCTTCATCATTTCCTCCTTCGTCTCTTCTTTCAATTCATTAACACTTCTCTTGCTACTGCTGGTTACAGATCCTCAAACTCTTGTTTGTCGAGTTCACAAGGGACATATCTCACACTTATCTAGAACAAAAGACTTATTCTTACTGAAGTATGAAATTTTTCTCAAAACACTCATGGGCACATGACACAACCTTTGGTGTCAAACCACTGCATCAACAGGTTGTACTGCTCCCATGCACTTCACCAGGTCCTCTTTATTCTGTGGATCTAAACACACTATGTACAACCCATCTTCTTCATTCCCAATCCCCCCACCTTCCCAGATGAAAGGTCCTGAAATATGCAATAGTATGGGAAAAAGGAAACACAATAGTTCAGTTTTTTGGTTATTTTTGAAACTGATAATAGGTTAAACTTGAAAGTTGGTATGCACAATACATTCTCAAGAACATCACCTTTTCCAAGCTTGTAATCACCTATGTGTGTCACCCAGCGAGTCTCAGGTGGCGGTGTACACTTCCTGTATTTTCTGCCAAATGTGTATTATGTAAGTAGCTCCTCTTACCAACCATATGATTGGTACCCCCTGAGTCTACAATCCACTTCACTAATTCCTCAGTATTAGAGAAGTGAGTACCTGCATCATTAGAATCTGACTTCTTGCTTGATTGTACCCTTCATTCAGCCTCATCAGGAACTGCAGCATTCTCTGGTAGTGCAAGTGATTGACAAATTCCTTAGACTTGGGACAACAAGAAGGTGGTGGCATGATAGAGTCATACTCATCCCACAAATCCTTAAGCCTAGTATAATACACTGATACTGGCATTGTTCCCTGTCGAAGTGTGAAGATTTCCTTGTGCAGCTGAAAAGCTCTTGCATTATTGACCTTATCAAATCTCTCCTTCAACTCTTCCCAAATAGTATGTGAATCTGAATTAAACAACATACCACTGAAGATGCTCTTGCTTACATTTCCCATCAACCATGAGACAACTATAGCATTGCATCTATCCATAGTCTTTCCATGTCTCCCTGAAATGCTTCATTCTTTATAGTTCCATCTACAAAGCCTAGCTTGTTCTTTCCCAACATGGCTAGTTTCATCGCCCTACTCCATAATGTGTAGTTATCCATTCCATTTAGTGTCACACCTATTGACAATGATCCTGGAGCATCGGATGGGAAAAGGTACAATGGATGATTGTGATCTATGTTCATCCACGATAGTTGTTTCGCAGCAAGATTTCACCAACATTCTCCATCGCAAACAAATTCAATACAACAGATCTATTACGAATTAGACAACCAACACTTCAGATATCTAAATTTCCTGATCGAATCCAATGTAGCTGTGTTCAACTTCTAGTTCTAGATTTCCAGAAATTAACAGATTTCTAGAAGATCAAAATTTAGGCAAACACCTCAATCTAAGAACAGAAATTACGAATCTATATGTCGCAATTATAGATCTAATTCCTTATACTCCAATCCACTACAAATCAGAATCTCAAAATCCTCAGAAAAGGTCCACAGATACAGATTTCTTCACCAGATGCTTAGACTCCTCGAATTCCTTCATGCATGTGATAGGAATTCCCTCAATCTACGTCATCGATGTCTGTGGTTTTCCAATAACCGTCTATTATCTTACGTCTCAAACAATTCGTATACGTACCAATATCTCTTATATTTAAGGAAATTATGATCCTTGACATTGTATGTACACGTGTGTTGAGACAATGTTTCCGACGTGTGGGGCCCCTAATTGTTAGATTCGTAATTAAATAGGATTAACTTTATTTTACGTTTAATAAATATTTTCAACAGTTTCCACCAAACCTGAAAGGAAATAACAAAATCTTAAAATTAAAAAAGGAAATTTACCTCAGGGACCGGGAGATAGAAGAGAAACGGGGGAATATTTATCCACGGAGGTGGACGAAAGAAGTGGCAGGCGAATTGGAAGAAAGATGGGATTTAATTTGGCGTGGAAGAAATACAAGGATGGAAAAGAGACGTGTGGTAAAAATAAGAGGAAGACATTGAAGGAATAGCATGTGGCGCGTCTCTTTTGAAAAAAGCGAAAAAGTCTTAGATAAAAGGAGAAATTACGAAGCAACCAAAAGTTGAACCACCATCCAATATGAATGACAGACAACGAGTTTGCATATCTTAAAGTAGAGTTTGAATTCGCAAGATAAAAATTTTATCGGGTAGAGTTTGCATGCCTTAAGGTAAACGCAGAATTTGCTTGCAAATATCAAAGAAGTTAATTTTATACTATAAAGAAAAGGAATGGAAAAATATCAAAGAAGTTAATTTTATTAGTTAAAGGGCAGAAAGAGTGAATTGAGAAATTTAGTTTGACAAAAGCACAAACAAATATCAAACGCAAAGACTCTGCAAAATAGTTGCAAAAGAGTTTGACCAATTGGACAGTTTAAGTTCAAGATAAGAGGAGTCAGGAGAAGTACAAGGGGCGGGCTCTTATATACCAATCTAATAGTTCTCAGGCATCCAATATTAGATGATTTAACCCAATAAAATTAAACATGTTTTAGTATCCTAAAAATGTAGAATATGCAGTACCCAAGATCCAACTTGACCAACACAAAACAACAAATTGGGTCATTTGTACAAATGTTCGAGAGCATTAGATCTGCTGCTTCTATAGTTTTAATGATATCATTTTTTCGGTTTTCTCCATTTTCAGATCGTGAGTGAGGATACCTAATTGGTTGAGTAGTTACTCCAAAAGAAAAAATATATTTGGATAATGCTAATGGAATCTTGAAATCATGATTAAGTTAGTGTTCGAAAGAATTCGAAATTCACTATTGTTTGAAATCTGAAGGAGCGGAGGAAGATGGATTGGAGAAAAACGTACGTTATATGGGATAGAAAATAGAATTGGTAATTTCGTCCACTTATTTTTAACTTAAAATGCGTAATGGTAAAAATTAAAACAATCAGATAGGAAAGACAATTTAAAGAGCAGTAAAAAATAAGGGAATGATCCTTGTCCGAATTGCAAAAGACTTTAAAGCGTTAAAGTTGAGAGATTTGCACGAATAGGATACTTCCGTGGCGCTATTTAAATTTGGTCATGTTAACGAATTCGTACGAAGTTATCATTGGGATACACAAGTCTTTGTCAGATTGGTAAATCTGATCTTATTCACAAGTTACACGAGTAACTTCAATACAAATTGTTTACAAAATTATGTGTGATGGACACATTTTATCTTGTTCACAGGGCAAGCATAACAGTAGTATAAATTATTCTTGGTGGACGCAACTTTCATTCAAATTGTTCATAAGTTTTTCTGAATTGACAAAATTTGTCTGCGTTATTCAATTGTTCACTAGTGTTGCCAGATTAACAAGACTTGCTACTGTCTTCATCCTACAGTTTTCTGAATTAACAAGTTTTACCCTACTGATACAACTTGCTTGTGTTGTTCAATTATTCCAAGATTTTGCTGAACTAGCAAGACTTACTAATACTTTCATTATAATATCTATCTTGTTAAACTATTCACATGTTTTATCGAATTGTCGAAACCTATCTATATTGTTCAATTCAGATAGCAGTGCTCCAGAACATAGAGATTAATTAAAACTACAACAATAATTAATAGACCTTTTTGTAAACCTTTTTTTCTCTTTGTCCTATGATGTTTTCAAAAACCACATTTGTCATCAATTAATTAATAACAGCAGATATACATAATCCTCTCATTGAAATGGAAAGTATTTCTTGGATTTAATCTCTTCCAGTCCATCTTCTGGATCTCCCTTTTCTCCAAATAATAGCATGAGGGTCTGGACAAACTTGGTATGAAATTCTTGGTGGGTCGATTTCAGGGACACTGCACACATTACATAATTCAATCATCTATTTCTGGTGGGACACACATTATGTCTTTTTTGGGCCATTTTCTTGATGATTTATACACAATTAAACCGCCAAATATTACTAAAATTATATATGATCACAATTTTAGACTGCAAAAAATAGTAATTTCAATTTGTTAAAAGGATAAAAAACATCCTTTATATTAATAGTGGTAAGGGTGGTTCCAAATTTGCATTAAATCATCATACCTGCAAATTTCATGGGTGACAATTTTATATTTTTTTTCTAATTCCCCTTACAATAATTTCTATTTATGCCGCTGTCAACAAATATATATATATATTCCTAGATCACATTACAACTAAGGTAATGCAGTTCATTTAGTAAAATTCCCAAATTTAATTTACCACTTTAAGCTAAAGGTTAGCAGAAGAAATGTTTAATTGTTTTTTCCTCACTTGATATTTGGTACTCGTTTTGGGACTCAACTAATTCAAATTCATACATGAAAGTTTTACTTTTTAGGTAATGTGGTTCCTATTAAAAACAATCTTATTCAAAGGCTCAAACTCCAGACCTCTTATTAATGAAACTCAATATTGGTTTATTCTTGATGAGTCCTTTTTCTAGAGAAATAGGGAACCTTATCATTTTAATGATTTAGTGGGATATATTACACAAAGAGTCTGGACCACAGACTATAGTATATGGAGCAGGTAACAGACTTGGATCCAATAAGAAAAGGAAACCAAATGCATGAAATTAGGAATCATATTCTTACCTCAGTGCAGTTATTTCAATTTGTGAGAAGTCCATGTTGGTTGAACTGTTAGGTAAAGAAATACTAGTCCTTCTCCTTGTGGTGGTCAATTGTGTTGGTTGCTTGATGGCTAGTACTTTGCAATTCAAATTTCTTGCTATGTTGTTGTGGGTCATGGCCATCCTATGCAAAAAGCAAATAAATAAATTGTACCACTAGTTTTTGTTTCACTCTATTAAATATTTCTAAGAAAATATGACTTTGCAGATAAAATGGTCTGAATAGAGCGTTATGATTATTGAAAATAAATTCATATAATCCACTTCAGGTTAGTTGGAGCTTATATCAAGATCCTAACAAAATTGTGTCATCTATCACATCATTGTAGAATAAAGTGCAACCAAGCATTTCAATTTCTATATAACCTATGGGTTAATGTCATAGTTCCCACTATATACAAGTGGTTCTTGTTTCCTAGCTCATTCCCCAGATTTGTTGTGATATGAGTATCTCAGTGTGAGTAGCTTAGCAGATAGGGATATGAAAGGCTAGCTAGGATTCTTTTGTTTCATAGCAATAAATTTGTCTTTCATGTGAGCAGGCCAGGAATTGTCCAGCCTTAGTTCTCCGCGCTCACACATTTTGCAGTCAAATAATGAGCACACACAATTGCATGAAACGGCCGGCCAATGTGCTGTGACCGAAACGTGGCAGAGTAGAAGAGATTGGCCAGTCTAGCACAAATCTCACCAAGTAAGCAAACGGGAGTTCCATCAAACTCAATTAATAATTCACAAATCCTTATCCAACTCTAAATATTTTAGATCCAATAATAACCAAGTAAACTACTAAAGTACACTAAATATAGTTCCGGAGGTACACATCCCCTTCTCAATATGAAATAATACATGAGAAAATAAATGTTGGATAACTATGTTAAAGTAGTAAATTTATCGGTACTATAGCAATAATTTTCCATAACAACCAACATATCACAGACAAAAATTGGAACTTGGAACCACCATCTTTATATCCTTAACAAGAAATTTCGAATTTTAATTTCAAAAACAAAAATCGGATAATGAGTGATTTCTTCATTAGGTAGATTACAAGGCCTATTGCAGTTTTCAACTGAAACAGATATCAACATTGTCAATAGCTCAATCCAAAAAGGAAAGAAGGGGTGGAGGGACCTATTGGGTTAATACTAAAAGTGGTTGTTCCTCAAGGGCAGAGGAGAGTTGATCCAATGGCTTTATTGCAAGGAATTAACTTCCTATCCGTCTTCTATTCACACACAACCTCTCATCATTTAATCAATCTGTCCCAAAAGACTCGACCCTGTAATCTTAAAAATAAAAAAATTCTTAGCAAAGAGATGTACTAGTACTAATCAAGAACAAAAAGAGGATATTGACAACCAAGAAAGCTCCATTATGGCATTCAGGGTGTGGCCTGGTAATTAATGAATTCGGTTAAGAATCATATGTCTCAGGTTTACATTTCAGCGAAAGCGAAAACACTAAATAATCAAGCCTTGATAAATAGAGTTTTCCGGTTATTAGTGATGGTGGAGAGCAACACACCTACAAAATTAGCCTAAGTGCGTACAAACTGACTCAAATATCATGATTATCAAAAGAGATTAAGAAAAAAAGCTTCATTTTTTGAATGAAAGAGGAGGGAATTGAAACTTACTTGTAAAGAAAACTATGATCATGAAGTCCAACAACAAGAGCTGAAGCACCAATATCTCTAACCATAGCAGCAATCTTTCCACCATCTTGATCCCCTTCAGTCACCACAATCTCTGTCTTGGTCTGTAACAGATCAACCCCTATGTCTGTTATAATTATATATGTATCAGTAACATTACAAATTAAACTAAAACTTAAAAACATAAAACATGGGATGAAAAAAAAAAGAAGAGACCTACGTTGGGAAAATTGTTGCAAAGGTCTTGAAAAGACAGAGCCAATTGAAAACCTTTAAGCCTAAGATGCCTAACCTTCTTGTTGCTTCTGGATCTTAAATTTGGGAAAACGTGAAGAAGTGTTACTAAATCTCCAAAACGTAATAAGTTATGAAGAGCCCACTGCAAAGCTGTTCTTGATACATCTACATCTTCCACAATTACCACTATTTTCCTCACATCCATATTCATCACCCCCACCCCCACCCACCACTACCCTTAGGCCTTAACCCAGTAATCCCAAGTCCCTAGCTCTTTGAATTCCTATATCTGTAAGAAGTTTGTAACTTTCCATCAATTTCTTGGCCTAATCAGAGCTCTAGTTTTTTTTTTCTCTCTTGATGTAACAAGCAAAAATAAAAATAAGATTTTGTTTGCTTATGTTATTTTTTTTTTTCAAAATGGAAGTATGCCTGCAAGATTGAGACTGGGTGGAGGAAAAAACTAAGGATTGGACAAACATAGAGAAGTACAGAGTAATCCTAAGACCCTCATAATAAGCAACATCATCAATTATATCTATTTATCACATACGCTCCACATCAACATATCTATTTATCACATACGCTCCATATCAACACTAGAAGATATTTCAAGAAATAATTCATTTTCTCTTTCCTTCACATCAATACATATACCCCAATATATATATTAATTTTATCTCATTTTCTTTTTTGTATATGATATTATTCTTGTAATTCATATTATTATACATATAATAATAAAATTATAAATTACTTATATTCATTTAATTTTGACTCTTATCAAATATTATTATAATATTAAAACACAACAATACATGATTTTATTAATGAAGATAAATTAATCGTACAATTTATCAAAAACATACTAAAATATTGATAATATTAAAAATCACAAATTGAAAATTAATTTTCGGTTGCTCCATCTCTAGGAAATATGCACGTTCTTGCAACATTAAATCTTGATGGTACCAATATTTCTTGTACTATCCCACCTAATTTGATGAATTTTCGTATCAATATTTTGAATTTGAGCAAGAACGCTATTGAAGGGTACATTATATATGACATTTGAAAATTGAATGACATATTTTGATAATTTTGTGGACGTGAATATTGGGATTTTGTAGTTGGTTAGAAAATATAAAATTTGGAGGAAGATTAAAATTTTGATTAGGATCCATATTTAAAAAATAGCAAATACTTTGGAAGAAGATAGAAATTTGGAAAAAATAGCCAAAATATTTTGGTGTCCAAATGAAGTAAACCTAGTATCTTTTTATAGATCTTGAAAAATTAAAAAAATTGGTGTTTTTTTATTTTTAAATTCGGTTAAATTATTCGTCAAAAATAGCAATTAAAATACTGGTGAAAAATGAATTTCTGGCAGCCAGGTCTCCTGCACCTTCCACAGCAGGAGATATTGTCTCCACGTGACAAGATTATCTCCTATATACGCCAGACTGGACCGCGCAAAGACTAAAAGCCGGCTAGAGAGGGAACTGTTTTTTTTGTTTTTTATTTATGTTTTGAACTGTTTGAATTTTAGCAAAGTTTTAAAGTTACATACATTTGTAATGTATATATTATTTACCCGTAAAATAGTATAGTTGAATTTGTATACGTGGTAAAAACACGTAAATCTCAAATGACACGTTAGATAAGAATTATAGATAATTTATACTGAAAGCAAATAATAATAAGATAAAGTGAAGTAATGATTAGCCTGAATTTTATGATAGATCTGGACAAAGTGCTGATAACTTGTATGAAAGAAAATAAACTAGAAAATATCAATGAATATTTTGTAATAGCTACAATCTGATGAGTTACAATGGTGTAACATAACTTATTTATACATGAGCTATATGGTACACAACCCACGAAATATGTTCTCATTAATACAATCGAATGAATAATGTAATAATTGAATAATCAATATCTCAATAAATATCATTAAGGCTCCATTGAAAGACGTGATCGATTTGGTAATTTGCGTTACAATTCAAACGCGGCTTTCTCAGACATTATCGATGCACGCTTACGTGTCGCGCCTGGTACCACTTGAACGCTACCGGTAATGCCCCAAGCCTTGGACTCGACTCAACATCGACTGTCACGTGTCTCCTCATAATTCGTACAACTGTTATACACGAATTTTGTCCTAAACATATATCTTTTTCGGATCATGTTAAATTATTATACAATAATAGATACTTAATTAACCCTTCATTGTAAAACTATGGTATGGAAATTATACGAACCACTTACATTATTAACATAACTCTAACACTAGTTTTTGTACCCAAAATTAATGTTTTTGTGTGTGTATTTTACCATTTAAAAGATTATTACTAGAGATTTGTTATGTGAACACAGAGAATTTACTCATGTAGATTTCATGGCAGTGGCTTTTAAGATGCTCAAGTCAGCTCAACTGTTCAATAATGTTCTACATTAATCAAGCAACATTTGTTTTCATTTCACAACAATGACAGCACTACTATACTATATATGACGTTAAGACAACTTTGCAATTTAATGAATAGATAGTAAATTAATTTCTGCATTTATGTGTAAAAATGTTTCGACAAGTTCAATGTACTTGCATTGGCCCCAAAGGATTACAAGCCTTCTTTCCAAAACTATCAACCTATATTGGACATTTACATGTACAATAATTTTGATTGTGGAAATGTTTCTAATAGGACGTGTATCTATTGTCACATATCCTATGTGTATTAGTTTGATACAAACATCCAATGTTAATTTTCTCCATAAAAACAATATTTGCATTATATTAGTAATTTGATGGTTGGAGTGGGGAAGCGTCATACACGCATCAGGCATCACTCAGTCCTTATAAAAACAAGTGGAGTGAGGACAAACATCCTCAGAAAATTGTGGTTCTGTGTCTTTTTGTTCTTACTCCTTTGTCCTCTTTTCACCATTTCTTTCTTCTGTATTCCAGGCTCACCGCTCACCATTATTTTAAACCAAAGAAAACCCTTTTAAATACTCAACACTAGCAACATACTCAATGTAATTTTTAGAGCTGTCTCAAACATTTTGAGGGCCCTGTTCTAATTCGTAAAAGTGACCCTTAATATAAGTAAATATACGATTTTAATAATTAAAAATTATTTTAAATTATAAATAACAACCAATATAACTTAAAGTTAATCAACCTCTACTTTGATTGGGCTAAGACCTGCGAATTATGAGTCTTTACAGTAAATTTTTGCTAATACTACTTAATAAATAATAAAAAGTGCCCTAAATTTTCATTTTTAGGGCCTAAAATTTTTCATTATCTTTTGTGTCAGCAAGACGCATAAAGCCCAAAGACAGCCATGATAATTTTATAAGTGAGATTTGTGGAGGATAAAATATATGAAGATCTTATCCTACCTTGTGCCTCGTAGAGGTGGAGAGGTTATTTTCAAAAGATCATCGGCTTATATAACACATATAAAAATAGCTTAAAAATAAAATAAATTACAGAAGTAATAGACATTACAAATAATAAAAACAATAACAATATCAAAATAATGAACCGACGTAAAGAATCAACATAGTAATAAAAATCAAAGAAAACTACAACACTAATACTAAATTACTAATATAATGCTAGTGATATGCAAGAAGAAACGTGTACGTACAGCAGTGACTATTATTAAATTATGAGAACGCTCACTTTGAGGAGAAAGTGACTGGTGAAAGTGAGCTAGGTAAAAGGGTCTTTTTCAACGGATCCCTTTTGATGGGTCTGCTGTCTAGATGAGTTCTCATCACCATCACCATTTCTTCTTCATTAATATTAAAATTATATTCGGATAATTTTAGATATTCGGTATCCTTAAATGAGTTGCTTTTTTCAAAATTCATCAATCCTTGATTATTTCGTTAGAAACCTCCCTTGTTATTTAATTTATAAAAGAAACGAAAACCCTATCACCTCCCTATTTTTTGGTGGTAGGATAAGGTTGGTAACGATTCTTTAAGAAATTTCCTTTTTCTGATTTTGCACAGATACTCCCGACTTTAGATATAAGATATCATCTTCAATTCGGATCTTAGATTCATACCGGTTGTGCACATCTTCCCAAGTTATAGCTTGGAATTTCAAGATATGTTTCTTAAGCTTTCGTGAAGCATAAGAACTTGAAGGATTTAAACCCTTTATGAAAGCTTCTGCAGCCCATTCATTCGGGACGGCAGGTAATAGCATATGTTCCTTCGGGAACAATGTAACGACATTTCTAAAAAAATCTATTTCTCCTTGTGCAGTGCGGAAGATATCCGCTTTGCGTGTCTTCACCTTTCGAGCCCCCGCATGAGCCTTTATGAATATGTCGACAAGCTGAACAAACGAACCAATTGAATACTCAAGGAGTTGTGAATATCATGTTAGAGCTTCCTTAGCAAGTGTTTCAGGGAACTTTTTGATCAAAACCGATTCTATTTCGTGTTCTCTTAAATCATTTCCTTTCACGGCCATAGTGCAGGCCATGATATTCTCTTGGGGATTAGTAGTTCCATCATACTTGGCCACAAAAGCATTTTAAATCTTTTGGGGATTAGTTCAGGCTCAACCTCTGACTTATACGCCAACTGAATATACTTGTTTGCATCCGGATTATCAATCAAGGAACCCTAGGTATTTGACTGAACCAGCGTCAAAACTCATAGGCAATTTTTTCTGCCTTCTCTACCTTAGTATCGACTTTGCTAGTCATGTCCTTCATAAACTTCAAGACAATTTTCTGGAACAAGTTTTTCGCAGCTTCGCTCTCTGAACCATCATTTTCAGATCTGCCTTGATCATTACCGGTTTCTCCATGTGCATTTGGTGGAGGTCACCGGTTCGCCTGTTGGAATACTACCGATATTTTTGAACATGAACTCTTCTTGAGACCTCTTAAAAATAAAATAAATTACAGAAGTAAAATAGACATTACAAATAATAAAGACAATAACACATATCAAAATAATGTGGTAACCGACTTAAAATCGAAGAACAACTACAACACTAATACTAATATAATGCTAGTGATATGCAAGAAGAAACGTGTACCGGTGTACGTACAGCATATATAGACTATTATTAAATTACGAGAACACCCACTTTGAGGAGAAAGTGACTGGTGAAAGTGAGCTAGGTAAGAGGGTCTTTTTCAACGGATTATATCTACTGCAATTTAAGTAAACTATTTATTATTCGAGGAGTCTATAAGTGATTTTTTTATCATGTTTTTTTTTTAAATATATATTTTTTAAATTTTTTAAATTATAAATTATCATGACTTAAAATAGTTTTTATGTAATTTCTAAATATATAAATTTTATTTACAAACTTAAAAAATAACAACAAATTACTCAGTGAAATTCCACTTCGTGAAATCTGGAGAGGATAGAGTGTACACAGACTTTACCTCCACCTTGATAGGTAGAACAATTGTTTTTGACAGATCCTCGATTCATGACAAAGCATAATCACAAGCAAGGAGGGAGTAACTTCTACTGGTAAGGTCAAAGTTACGACTTAAAAAATATATATCAAAATTTAAGATCAAAGTTATAAAGTTTGACGCTCATACTTCGAAAAGTTTCACATAAATTGAAACAGAGAGAGTAACTTCTACTAATAACAGTTCATGTATTTCAATTTATAGAATCTATTTTTTAAAATTTGTTTAAAAAAGAGTAATTCTTTTCTAAATTTAAAATAATTTAATTTAAATTTTTCATTTTACTTTTAATTAGTAGCTTTTATAGCCCTACATATTATGACAAATTTAATAACCAAATTTAAAAAAAGAATCATTTATTTCTTAAATTCGATAGCTTTTAACTTTTACAAATGATTCCCACTGGCATTAGATTTGATTATAATTTATGAACTTTTGTATATATGCTAGAAAAAGGAGAGTCCACAATTATATCAAAAGAGTAATGCTTTCTTCTATATTCTTATCCATCAGGAAGAGAACATAACTCGTGTTATATAAAACAAGGATCTTATTAGTTATTAATATAGTATATTAAGTTATAAACTCCTTTTTTCTGTCTAAATCGAAAGGCTAATTATAAGTACGAACATTAGAAAGGAAACAAACTCCCTGCTTATCTGGCCATAAGCTCTCTAAGTTGCCAAGTTGGAATGAAATTTGTCTCACAATAGGATTTAAATTTAATATTGAAATTTGATATGAATAAGCAAAATGTAAATGTGATAATTATAATATTGTATAAACGTACATGTCTTAGTAAATTTAGAGTATTAGGGTGTGTTTAGTACGAATTTTCTCATGTTTATATTTTCTTTAATTTGGAAACACAAATTCCTTAAAAATGAGGAAAATTACTTCAAGCAACTACTCCATCTCCACCCAACCCCATCCCACCAAACCCCAATTACTACCACCATCCTATGCATCCCCCACCCACTCCCCCAATTTTTTTAAAAGAAAGTTTTTTTTTTTTTAGTTTTCTAAACCATTCCCCCACCACCACCCCATCTCCAATTTTATTTTGAAAAAGTTTTTAATTTCTTTTTTGGTTTTCTACATCCCCACCACATGCGGACCCACCCCGACCAACCCCCCTCCAATATTTTTTAATTATATTTTAAAAAATAATCTTAAAAGTACTTTTTTTTTGTTTTAAGTCCTCCCCCCTGACCCCAACATCCCTCCAATTTTTATTTTGTACACTCCCTCCCAACACAACACCCCTCCAAAAATATTATTATTTTTTGTTTTCTACCCCACCAAACCCCCCTCTCAAATTTGCTAATTCATATATAAAAATTTATAAAAATAAAAAATTTGAGCGGTTAAATTTAGTGTGAGTGGGTTGTGGTTGGGGTGGGGGAAGTAAGAATTTTTTCAAATGTTTATAACACTTTTATTAAAATAAAATAAAATATATGAAATAGAAAATTAAGATTGGGGGTGGGGTGGATCGTTGGTGTGGTGTGGGGATGGGGTGAGTGTGGTAGCGTGGGATAGGAATGGGTGAAGATAAAGTGTGTTCAAGGGTGTGGTTGAGATTTGGTTGTGTGGGGTGGGGTGGGTGGTGGAAGGTGGATTCTTGGGGTGGAATGATGGGGCAAGGGTAAGTATTCCCGAAATTCCCTCCCCACCCATCTTGGGGTAGAAAACAAGTTAGAAGTTCACTTATTTTCTAAGAAAATATTTCAAGAAAAACATTTTCCTTCAAACCAAACACACCCTTACTAAATACCAAACACACCCTTATTAAATACTCATGTGATTCAATGGCCTACATAGATACACATTTTTTAGTTTCTTCTTAGAATATTGTCATTTATTTAAACTATAAAAAGTTTCCATGTTCTAACTTGAAGACCTTATCGGTCTTGGTTCTATTCAACTTATTGATGAGCATGTACATGCGCGTATATATACGGCAACAAATGCATACTCAAAATATTGCACTAAACCATAAGATTGAAACTTTAGCATTTACCTGAGCAATATTTCAACACGGGCTCATTGGTAAAGAAAGGTTGTTTGATAGACCCATGCAAGGGATAAGAATGCTTTCAGAATACGAAGTTCTGAACCTGATCGTCTTTGATTAGAATATGATGTGTGATATTATTCTAGTAAGTTTAACCAGTAATGATATGCAGTAAATGCGAGCTCGGATTAAAACCTTGCACCTGCACCTGCAAGTTATCAATTTAATCGAGCTTCGAAACCGAGCTCCAGTAGCGGCATTTACTTTTCGAATCAGTTGAATCAAATGTAGCTGAATTCTACTGCTTGTTGAACCTGCTCATAACAATCATTTTAGCATTTTAAAGAAATACTAAAACATCCATCCAACAATGTCAAGAAAGTTCATCAAAGATTTTATTCAAAGCAGCTAAACTGCAACAACTAATAAAACGCCTCCAAAGTCTTGGATACTGTCAACAAAGTTTGTAAAAGATACTACTGGAAGCAGCTATAACTGCTTGCTTATTTCCCCTTTTGCTTGTAAAAAGAGTACCGAGCAAAGATGTCTCTCACATACCTCTATAATTACCAAGTCCAACAACGTTAAATAGTTTTCGACCATAATTATTGCACTAAACCATAAGATCAAATTAAATGCGACTAGAAGTTGACGCATGACTGGACATTGAAGGGGGGTTTTATATCTGACACCATCCCCATGCAGCAACATGGAAGCTCATTCTAAGGGACACGGCTCCAAACTGTTCTTCCACGATCACGACCACCTCGCTCATTGCCATGTCCTCTGCCACGATAAGAGACTTGAGATGCCCCAGCCCAGCGTGATACCTGCCCATGATCCTCTTGGACTATTGGGATCTCAACTCCAAATGTCTGGAAACACATCAACAAGTCTCTTAATGGAATGAAAAATGATAAGCATTTATAATGATTTGGGCCAACAAATGAGGCCATTACCTCAGCATCTTTTTTCTTTTGCTCAGAGAGCCTCACTTTTGCAGATTCTTGATCAAAGTCATCACAAGAAAAAAAAGAATCAAAGAAGTCATCCTTACAGTAAACAGGCTGCAGAACAGATAGAAGTTAATAAATAACCACCCAGAAACGCCACGTGCACAGAGCATGCATGGATAGCAAACCTTAGACATCTTATAAATCAACTTGTGAGAATTTCCACCAGCTTACCTTGCTCTCATCTTTTAGATGTACTTCTCTGGCTTCACCTTTAACATCATTGTCATCCACCTCTTTGTCGTCCTCATTTCCATCATCTGCATTGACTTTTTTATTTTTGCCGAGAAGGGCCCACACCTCTTCCTTATTGAACTTTTCATTCATTGCCTCAAAATCAAAATCCTCCGTAAATCTTCTTATGACACGGGGGGGATTCTGGATATGAAAAACAAGTTATTCTGAGGAAAGATGTAAGACTATTATTAATAAACCAACAAGGAAATAATTAAAGAAACACGAAAATAATTAAGAGAGCAAGACTAAGTGGGCTCATGTTACCCTATTTGCAATAGTTTTGAAAGAAATAAGGAATCTCCACTAGGGGAGACGGATGGGGCCAAATTGTATGTGTTAAGAAGAGAACAGAATATGTATCCAAATAGGCTATGTTTTGTTTATAAAGAAAGCAAATATATTTGACAAAGGAGTACTGAGCAAATAAGTGTTTCACAATAACAATATAAGGAAGAGAGAAAATCTTAAGACTTGCCACACTTAATTATCATAGAGAAGACGAATCTATAGTGATACTGTGTGTGTAACCATGGTAAATAGTGAGTGTACATGTGAGACGTAAATGAATTTTGGACTAAGAGAAGTGGATAAAACAGGAGGCAGGTACAGGAAATAAGGAAATTTGAGATAACCGAATTGCACAAGGGTTAAGTTGTTCCATGTAGTAAAACTTGAAAATAAAGTCCAGAAAGTATAGCTAACAGGAATTCTCAAAGATACCATGTCTACTCCACGTCCCCGAAGGTGACTTCCCGCATAGCAAGGATTGCGTAAAATACCATTTGGTTGGAACTACAGAAAGGGAAAAAAGACGGAGGAGGTCATATGCATAATAAGAAGACAAGTAGAGAACTCTTGAAAGTTTAAAAAGAGAACAGAAATACACCGTACAAGTAGAGAACTATGACCATCAAAATGGATAAAACTAACAGAAAGAAACAAAAGAAAAATCAAAGAGGCATTTATCTGAAGAAATGGGATATGATAAACAAGGAGAAGAAAGGAACATATCCATCATGACTAACCCTCTTCCTCTGATGAGGAAGTAAAGCAGCCCCAACAAGCTGGGAGAGGAAAAAATAGTTATCACGTATGTTCCTTTCTAAGTAAGAGTAAGTATCAGATGTTGTACTACAAGTTAGCGAAGATGCATGTATCATCAGGCTGTAATAAAAACGAAATGTTCAAAACCTAATAAACTTTACCCCATTTTCTCTTCCCACCGCATGGTTTCTTGAACTTTGATGTGTGTAAAAAGCAACTCCATTTGCCTGAAACGAATTACAAGAAAGAGCAAAAGCCACTTCAGAGTAGAGAAATAATTGAACTCTTTTTGGCTTGGCACAAAGGAAAGTGAGACGGATATGTAGTTTGCTACCACCCATAGATTGGCATCTCTATTCATGACAAGAAACAGGCCAAAACACCAGTTTAAACTAGCAATTCAAAGAAGTCAAATGAGTGTGTTAATATACCACATTGTCCCTTCCTTGTGCAGGGCCTCGATGTGCCTGAATGCATAATAAACACCCCATAAGACTCATATCATTACCTCTGTAGGCTTAAAAGAAGATGCAAACAAAGAGATTACCTGATTTCTCCCCCGAGCAAACTTACCTTTATAACGCTGAGACGATGTAGATCCGTGTAACTAGGAGGAGAAGGAAAAAAGAAAGAAAATAGAAAGGGTATTGTCAAGCACAAAAACAAGTAGAAGAATATTGACTAGTGTTGTTTTGAGATAATGTGATCCAAAGCAATTAGAAGAGGGAGAGAGGGAGAAGAAAGAGGAAAAGGAAGCACAAAAACATAACAGAACCTCCAAAGGAGGAGTCAGCTTATGGCTTACCATGTCTTGGATTGAGCTTTCACTCCTGCCTTAATCCACGCAATGACATTTGAGGAAGGACATTTAACCTAATTTGTCTAACTTTTTTGAAGTGTTAAAGTACGACAGACGTCAAGCCCCAAGATGCTTACATATTGAGTTTCACGTCGTCGAGAGCAATTTTGGTTGATATTTGCTGCTTTAATTTTATTAACTTTAATGTAATACTTACAAGCTGCAAGCAGCAAAAATATACTTGGTTGTTTGCTAATCAGCTTCAGCAATAGTTATGGTTTAACTGATCATTGGCAAGGAACAAAATATGGTTACCCACGAAACATAATTTTTTAAAAAGGGAAAAGGGTGACATCAGCTCAACTGTTTACAATAAATGGCCAAATGATCATATCATGAGGAAGAACAAACTAGGAGCTGAGGGAACAAAGAGTGGACATACAGTTTTAGTTGTGGATTTCAGCAATGACTCCAGGGTTTCTTCGGTGCTCTCTGATGACAGAGGTTCCATTACTGGTGCTATAGCAGTCTTTGCATCGATATCTGTGGTCTGCAGTGACTGAGATGGAGAGGACTTGCTCAGTCCTGACTGTTCCTCAATTATCATGGGAGATAGTTTTGACTGCTTGCTGAAAGATACACCTGTCGTCTCTATACGAGATGATACACCGTGAGAGCTTGTCTGATCAACAGAACTTGGTTCATTAGTAACTGGAGCCGGAGTAGCATTCTCTTTAAGTACTCCTGGAAAAGAATATGCCATTTTTGGGCCAGGATCCATTGGTACACTTGAACGAGCACTAGATACATTCTTTGGCGTTGGAATAGATGATAAATTAGACACCAGTTTAGCAAACTGCCCGGGATTGGATTGAACAGATGGTGTGGGTAGCAAGGGAGGAAGTGTATTTTGGGAACCAGCACTACCACGCAGCTTCAAGGTTGGATGGTGTTTAGAAGAACTGGATCCTCCAGCTACAGATGTATTTACATTCTGGTGTTTTGCTTGATGCTGAACCGGGGGGTGTGATGCCACCAAACTCTGTGGCGGCGCATGAAAATAATGCTGTTGAAAATGAGAATCTCCTCCTGAGGACCCAACTAGTCCTGGCCAATGATTAGCCACTGCAAGTCCACTGATATTTACAGGTTGAGGAGGGTGTGATGAGCCCCAAAAGCTAGAACTTGATGCTGATGGGTCACCAAGCTGATTCAATTGGAACGGTGTAACAGGGAGGATGGGTTGCACACTGGTATTAATATTTGCTACTTTCGCAGCACCATGAGAGGTCGAGGCCATAGTTGTAGGGGAGGGGTGAGGAAAATGAGACTGCAAAATATTTACACGCAGAAGGTTAGATCTCCAGGGTGTACACAGAAAAACTAAATCGTATAGAGATGAATATACCTGTATTATCGCAGCATCATCAGGAACAGCTGATATACTTTGAGGTGATGGACAAGATATAACCTGCAGATCCTGGGCAACCCAAGTCACAATAAAAAGAGAGATTCAGAACGAGATCATGTTTTCGGAAGAAAAAGGAAAATTTTATAATGTAATAAATGGATCTACTGTTTATTCAGTTGAACTTTCAACACTAAAAAAACCTTCTAGCTCTTGCAGAGAATTCAGATTTCATTCAGCCAACTGAAAGACAAGAAGTCATCTTTTCCTCCTCACGACTTCTTCCTCATTCCAAGACATAAATTTCATAAAAATATTGCAAGGATATCTTTTTTATCACGTCTTCCTTTCATAAAACAAAATTGCATGCAGATTAAACACGATATATGCAGGATGTTCACCAAGATTGATGAGAAACCATCCAAATTCCAGTGTCACTCACAGGATGCCACAAACTTCCAATACCATTTTCTGCACACACTTGATCTAACAACGAGGAAGATCTCTTCCTTTTTTTACCATTTGGTGCCCTGAAGGAAACATATGTTACCCTAGCTTATATGGAAGAAGGAAAGAAGAAGAGAAACCTGAGAACCTCCCGCCTCTTTTTCCGATTTCAGGTATACAATTCTTGCTACAGAATGGGGCTTAGTAAGAGGAATCTCTCTTGAATGCCTCCTATAGGTCTCAGAAATCTCTTTTACAAAGAAAAAAAATAGTTGTCTACCAACATGTACAAGGTTATAGATGGTCTATCTAAGGCTTAGAACCAATGTTGGAGTTCCAATTTCCGACCTGGCACTTCTTAGAAGCATATGGCAACGGAGGTACCAATATCAGTCTCTGACATTTTGAGTTTCCCATAAATACACACACACACACTTTATATCAGTATCTCCTTCCTGTCTATTCTTTTTTGGATAACCACCATTTAAATCCTTTTCCTAATGCTAGTTAGTTTGATCTGTCAGTCCTCGTGTATTCTTATGTTCTAAATTTCATTCCTTAACATAATGTTACACTTATGTTTAGCACTTCTCATTAGTATCTCTCAGCAGCCTCCTAAGTTACCTACCTTTTAAGGTCTAGCTGAAGATAGATTACCTACCTTTTATTGAGAGCTTATAGGTAACATTCTAAAAAGTTGTTTACTGGACAGCATACATAAAGCTAATGACACACAACGCTACATAGCCCTAATAAGACAATTACCATGAATATGTGATCTACCTTTGCTATCTACAGATGAATTTCAAATCCAAAGCATAAAGTATCTCAAGAGGAAAGCATATACCACAACCTCATTACATCTTAAAGCAAATTTTATTCGATGATCAAATGGCTGATGAAGACTGAAATCTTCAATGTAATAGAAAGCAAAAAGGTACGAACAAATGAGTCAATTCTAACCATCGGAACAACTTCAGAACATCCTAAATTATTTGAGCACACTCCATTCACCTCAAAAATTCTAGGTGACAAGTTAGCAGGAAAAGGATGTAAGTACAGCTCACCTTTATGTCGCCACCTTTGAAGAATATGTACTCATAGATTTTGTCACTCGCAGAAACCTGAGGTCCATCCTTCCTCCGTCCTTCTGTCCCAAAAGATTTCACTGCAGCCAGATATAGAGTTAATTATGCGTCAAAAGGGTACATGATATGAAGCAAAAAATTCGACATGAGAACACTGTTCTACGCCTCCAATCCATACTGATACATAAAGCTGGCCAAACAACTAAAGTGCTGTCAATAGCAATTACACAGGATATATTTAAAATATTATAATAATAGATGAACAAGATACAAAATCCAGGAACTAGAAAAATCATCAGATTACTTTACTAAATAAGGATCAGTAAGTAAAAGATTCGCTTTCTTTATTTGGTTGCTTGCAGCAAAATATTTCATTTCTTTCACACAAAAGAGTTATATTTCCAATTAGTAATTGGAGAGATTCTTATTCATTTCTAGCCATATTCTACTTCAATATTGACGACAAGCTTCCAAAGCAACTGGAAGCTTCAGAAACTGAATCTAAAGATTCCTCCTTTTATGCACTTACTCAGGAAACTAGAGGTACAGAAACCCAGAAGGGCCCACTTTCCAATTTACATGTACAGTACTGCACCTCAAATTATACATCGATTCAATGACACATTAATCAGTCAATATGAATCAAAATCTTGCTTTATGACTATTTCTGAATATAGCATTTACCTATCAAGCAATCTTTATTTTGGCAGTAGGCGCGCTTATGTCTATACAAATTTGGCTGTGCATGCATGACTCGTGCAGAAATTTAGGGTGTAAAGATGCTACAAAAGTTCAAGACTTTCCATCTAATCTGCATGGACAAACCAACTCTGCCTATACCACTATAATATCAACTACTTTTTCCACCTTATGGTTGAATTGAATGTTGAAAGAAACAATCTATTGGAAGTTTGGAACTTGAAGATATAATTAACCAAGTATGAACTTATACTAATACGTACAATACTGAATAGACGGATGACCTAGTTTTACATCATGGGAAGTTCCATTCCATAAAAGCTTCATATGATTATAAACAGCATCAGAGCGTCATGTCATTTCATTCACTTCTCTATGACAAGATCTTTTGTACAAAAACAACCCAAAATCACGAAACCACTAAGAATCAGTACAGATAACCAATGCAGCGTTATAAAAACACACATATACAATAAAAAATGAAGAAAAAGTACTATCAGAGTGATAGAAGGGCTATTTCTATGATTTTATACAAAACAACTCAAAATCGATGCTAGGGAACCACGAAACCACAAAAAATCAGTACAGATAACCAATACAACGATATAAAAACACACACATACAACAACAAAATAAACAAAAAGTAGTATCATAGTGAGAGAAGGACTATTTCTGTGTGATTTTGTACAAAAACAATTCAAAATCGAGGCTAAAGTACTACAAAACCACGAAGAATTAGTATAGTTAACAGATGCAGCTTTACAAAAACATACAGATAGATAGAGCAAAAAAATAAGCAAAAACTACTATCAAAGTGATAGAAGGATAAAAAAAAAGAGTGATAGAAGGAGTATTTCTGTGTGTTTTTGTACAAAACAACTCAAAATCGAACCACAAAACTCCGAAACCACTAAAAATCAATACAGATAACAAATGAAACTTTACAAAAACATATAGATAGAGAGAAAGAAAACGAACAAAAACTACTATCAGAGTGATAGAAGGAATAAAAAAAGAAGAGTGATAGAAGGAGTATTTCAGTGTGGTTTTGTACAAAACAACTCAAAATCGAACCAAAAAACCAGGAAACCACTAAAAATCAGTATAGATAACAGATGAAGCTTTACAAAAACATAGAGAGAGAGAAAAAAAACGAACAAAAATTACTATCAGAGTGATAGAAGGAGTATTTCTGTGTGGTTTTGTACAAAACAACTCATAATCGAACCACGAAACCACTAAAATCAGTATAGATAACAAATGAAGATTTACAAAAACATACAGATAGCGAGAAAAAAAAAAGAACAAAAATTACAAAATGAAAGGATGATTCATATCGACATGAGAGTCCAACTACATTGCCAGAATCTATGTTGTATATTTGAAAGAGGTTGTCCTGCTTCTCGTTCCGAAACAACTTGGGCGAAATAAGATTCTACCGGGAAACCATGGATTTTTGAGTTTTCGCCATTGTACTCAAAATGGAACCACGAAAGCACTAAAAATCAGTATAGATAACAAATTAAGCTTTACAAAAACATACACATAGAGTGATAAAAGGATAAAAAAGAAAAAGAAAAGAGTGATAGAAGGAGTATTTCTGTGTGGTTTTGTACCAAAACAACTCAAAATCAAGTCTACAAAACCACGAAAACACTAAAATAACAAATGTAGCGATACAAAAATAGAGATAGAGCAAAACAAGTAGTAGCAAAGTGATGAAAGGAGAGTACCGTTACGAAGACCAATGGTGGAATCATTGGGATCAAGGTGAAACATAAAGCCTTCATAACGAATATCAGATTTTGATGTTAAACAAATGAGACTACCAATGTAAGAGTTTGCTCTCGCAGCAGCGTCGGCTGCCATTGTGGTTTGAGCTGTGAAACCCTAATGAATTGTTAGCGATGAATTTATAGTGAAATCCAAATGAAGAAGAAGAATCCAGATGAAACCGCTTCCCGTAGCACTTGTCAAAGAGTGAAGCTTTTAAGCTTATTTACTACTAGTTTGTTTGTATCACCACTCAACTGTTTTTCCCTCTTCAATTTAATTGTCTTCTTTTTTGTTTTTTTTTTCACCTTTTTTTTCTGGATTTTAGTGTCATATTTTAGGTGCTTTCCCACTTGGATTTTGGATATTCTTCTCTCAATAACTATTTTATTGCTAAATTATATAAATATACCGTAATACTATATAAGACTTGTTTTATTTACTAAGAAATATGTTTTTGTTTTTTTTCCTCATTCTTTTAAGTGTTAATTGAATTGAATGTTATAGCAAAGTTCTATCTAGGGAAAGCGATATTTTGTTATTTTCATATAGTATGTCTTTTCTTTTCTTTTCTTTTTAGAAAATCTGATTTAGTATAATGAAATGATTAATGTTAATCCGACGTATCTTGTTCCTCATCTTAAAGTTGTTGGTATTTCAATGTCGTTGAGGTTCCTCAATCCTAATTGAGTGTAGTCAAGATTTGTGTGTATCCATTTTTGCTTGTGTTGCTACACTCTATATAAATTGATTTGGTAATATCCCACATTGATGATTATATATTGTCATAATTGCATGAAAAGTTTGTATCGTAAAGTGATCTTCAAACTTGAGTAAAAAGAAGCATTTTAACTTGAGTAATTATATTCAACTTTTTCACATATGTTTAGTAGTAAGCAATTATATGCTGATGGTATCAATTTTCAAAAGTTTAAACAAATCAACTATCTTCTAATAAGCAACAAAATGATTACTTTTTGAATTACATAAATATTTTACGATAGCATACTCATCTATTAAGACACAAGATCAATATGCGCTTTTTTAAAATTAAAAGAAGAAGATTAATATGCGCATAATATCGATTACCCGTTAAAATCTACACCTTTAAGTAGAATACAAAAAAAATCACCTACTAATAACATTGTAATAAATTTTATGTAATTTGTAATTTTCTTACCAAATTCACTAGCTATTAACAATGAATACTCATCCTTGTGCGAATGGTAATAATAAAATTTTAAGTTAACATACTTTTTTTTAATTAAGCCACCACCATTAAGTTGTGGGCCTAAGGTGTGGAGGGATAAGCCTCTTGAAGCATTGTCTTTATTTTCCAAATACATTGAGTCACCATCTTATAATAATAGAACCTGCTCTTACTACCATACCTACAAGATCAAGATTTCCAGATTTCCCAGCATATCAGAATTGGTGTAGCTTGTAGAGTCAGTTTGTGAACTTTTTTTTGGCTTTCAAGTTCCACCAATTACTGATGACAGCTCTAACAGGCATATGATGATGAGCAATACCTAGAGGTGTACCAATGGTGTTCCAAATGTAGTCTGCAGCTTTACTTTCCACAAAAACATGCTGCATATTCCCATGTTAAGGATCATTGCAGCAAAGACAGTCCACTCTATCTTGAGTGCTAGCATTAGTTAACGCCTTAGGAAAAGGTAACTTGTTCAGTACATCCTCCAGAAAATAAAGAACATTTTAATGGTATGGACCTGTGCCAAATTTTGCTAACATAAGTATCAATGTTTCTGTGATTTCTGATCAAGTGCCAGGCAGATCCATTATTAAAGTTCCTATCTTCAGCAGGGGTCCATATTGCATAGTCTTTCCTACCTTGAACCTCAATTTCAATAGAAATAATGTGTAAAGCAACTTGACTTGGTAGTGTATTGTACAGATTTTGAACATTCCAAGTTTGATCCACCATAAAGTCTTGAACCTTAGCCTTGTAGTTGATTCTTGTCATATAGTTTGAGCAAATATTTGCAATAGGATCAATATTAGTCCAATTGTGCCACCAAAAACTATATGCAGAATTAATACTCCATTGAATGCAGCTCACTTTTATCTCTGGCCCAAAGTAGATACTTTCATGCTTGAGAGTTCCCTGATATCCACTTCTTCCCCACAGGATGCATTCTAGGGCAATATTTAGCACGAAGAAACTCAGCCCACATGGATTCCCTGGATCTAAAATTCCACCATCTCTTGATAACAAGTGTATTACCAATATCACCCAAACTTCTTATCCCAATTCCAGTTTTATCCTTGGGGAAACATAGTTTCTCCCAAGAACTCCAATGATATTTGTTCTACCCATTAGCAGCTCCTCAAAAGAAATTGACAGTATATTATTCCATCAGCTTCAAGGTACCTTTAGGACGGCTAATAGCAGATAAAATATATATATATATATAGGCAAAGATTGTATAACACTTTTAATCAAAACTTGTCTACCACCACAAGATAGCATATTACCCTGCCAAACATTTAGTCTCTTAATAATTTTGGAAACCATGCAATCACAGTAGGCAATTCTCTTTTTTCCAATGTATATAGGACAACCAAGATAGGTAAAAGGGAAGCTTTTGTCTAAAAAATCAGTACGCATTCTAATTTGCTTCATGATCAGCTTAACAGACTTTGAATTACAACTACTAAAGATAATAATATCATCAGCATAGGCAAGGTGCGTAATTTGAGGACCATTTTATGCATAAAAAAGGAATGAAATTAGGATTATTCAAAAGACTATTTAAGGATCTTGAAAGAACCTCAACAGTAATAATAAAAAGGGAAGGGAAAATGGGATCACCTTGTTTAAGACCTTGTGAAGATTTGAAGAAACCATGTCTAGTTCCATTTATAATGACATAATACCATACATTGCAGATGCTTCTCCAAATCAAGTCAATCCATTCATCATTGAAACCAAATTTGTTCAAAATTTTAGAAAAGACCATGAAAGTCTAAAGCTTTGGTCATATCCAATTTTAAAACATCATTCCTACCCTTGTTCAAAATATTTTCAGTTGGCGACTTTTCTGGTGTTTTTTCACTAAAGTTCCTCCTTTCTCTTACAGACACAAATCACACTCTTTAAGAATTTGTTATACATACATAAAGTAAAGCCAAATTCGTAGAGAAAATCACAAAACTTTATGACTTGGAAGTGGAAATAAAATGAAATCCTTGAAATTCCATATCGAAATTACTACAACTCTCTACTTTCTTCTCCCAAAATCTATCTAGTAAAGAGTAAAAAATAAATAAAAGAAACCCAATTATTTCTGGTTGCATGGCAAATATTTGGCAGTCATCAGCTCAGTTTCTCCAGCCTCCAGCAACACCTCTTCCTCCTAAACAAATTTAAGGCACAGCTACAACTAAAACTCTTTCAATTCCCAACCAATGCAGCAAATTTTCGCGCAGAGAACTAGCCATTGGCATAAGTTCATCCTTGCTTCTACTCTTAGGCTCCCAAACCCTTCGAGCCATTGAATTTGTCGAGGGCAAGGGCAGATGAACTCCCCGATAAAATAGGAAGAGCCTTCAAGAGAAGTCAACTATTGTTCAGATCAGAATGTACCAAAGCGAGCATTTCTTGAAGTATCAGTTGATGGAGAACCTATAGAAAGGATTGTCATCGGGCTATACGGTGATAGTTCCCCGGTTGGCTCAGCAAGGTTCAGTAATCTTGTTAGTAGAGCAGCAGGGGTTAGTTATAGAAGAAAAGAGTTTGTAAGAATAATGCCAAATTATGTACAACAAGGTGGATTGAGGTCATACGGAGTGGATGCTGTACTTGCAAAGAGCATCGGAAGAACTATGGAAATCGATAACCTCGGAGACGAATGGGAGAAACAGAGTGAAATGTGTCAGGGTACCAAGAATGTAGTAAGAAGTGTTAGCATTATTGTGAGGGACCCTTCAAAACCACCTCCGAAGACAAGCTGGTTGCTCGAGGAGGAAAGCTCGAGATCGATCTAGAAGAAGTGGGAAAAGATGTGAATGGAACAGAGTTTACAATTGCACTTAAAGCACCTGAGTTAGATGCCTCTGCTTTAGTCATTGGGAGTCTTGAAAGGGATGGATGTTGTTGCCAGGTTATAACAGTAAAAGAGGATACCAGTTCTCCTTATTTCAGGTACTGGCAATCTCCCAATCACCTAGTTCAGGTGGCTATTAATGATATTTGACTAAATAAGAACACATAAAATAGACCAACTGGTATTTTTCAAGGACAAAGTGAACAACATATAATAGTTTCCTATTAAGAAAATCATAGTATACACAAGACATAACCAACCTGTTTCACTAAGTGAACCGTATAGATAATATTAATTTTCTGGTTTTATCAACAGGGCAGCCAAGTTGATAGGAGATAAAAGGGCTGTAGTTGCAGAGAGAGGCTTCAACAGACCTTACTCGAAGGTGAAAATAATAAAAGATGCTGTTGAGATTTTTGTCCTTTCATTTCTGTTGAGAGGAAGAACTGCTCAACTAATAAATGTACAAAAATTATTCCTCATGCAACTTTACCCCTCGTCAGAAAGATTACATCTATGGTAATAATTAGTGTCTTCCCCTTGTTTACTTTCTCTGTCAAAAAAAGCAGATTACAACCCTCTCCAATCAATAATAGCATCCACAAAAAGTCTCTATTCCTCACTTTGGAGAAATCATATCAAACAAAGTTTTGCTAATTAGCCACTACAACAAGTCTAGAACAGAAGCGCATCCTCTACAGCTATTCTTCAAAAATTTGCAGTTCTGACATCCAGGTAAAATATAGGCAATAAGATGCAGAAACTGTCTCCACTGAAAAGGTAATCTCATCCCCCAGTCTGCTTGGCGAAAGTCATTTTCCTCGTGAACCATGGGGTGTACTCCATCACATGGGTAACTTTGTGAAATTAACTTGGACGAACAAGCTTCCTTCGTTTGGCCAGTGGAGATGTAAAAAGCTTTTGCATTGAAGCAACAGGATCATCCACCTGCATAGGAGCAAAACAAGATAAGTCATTTGCTTTCTGTCAATAGAACTTTCCCATTCATCCCATTACTCAGACCATCTGGTATCAAGAGGTCAAAAGGAATATTGTCCTTGCGCTGTCTGAAACACCAGACAAACCGCTAATAATGCGTGTTATGGGCAAACTCACCAGATAGAACTCCACCAACACCATTATGAACTAAACCATTAAATTCAAATAGACAGCGGCGACCAAGCAAAATTTTGACTAATTAAATGAGCTACAAAATCAAAACCTCTAGTGATAAATCATTTCAATTATCAGCAAACAAAAAGACGACACTGACAGCTTAGTCTGGGCAAGCAACATTCCTTAGCCTGTCAAACTGATTGTCAATTTTGTCTTGGATGCACAAGGATGCCTCAGCAGTGTTATAAGGGCATGCGACATGACTGCATCTTAGACTAATGTTCTCATTTACTTCTTTTTTGTGATTTACTTGGAAAATTTAATGGATATTGAATGTCATGTTCATATAAGTTTGATTAAAAGAATAAGTAGACATGGTAAAAAAAATGTGAAGTTAAAAATTGAAACCTGGTCTCCAGAAAGATAAGTCATTTTTCCAACAGAAGACAGTACTAAATATATTTTCTCTCTGAATTATGCTTGGTCTAAGCATGCATATGCAGTATCCAAATGGATTTTTTTCCTTTTTGTCCACATGGAATTACTAACATCACTAGTTTAATGTAAACAATCTTGCCTTAAGTTCTCAAGTTATCATATCCAAACAGCAAGCACAAATTTTAGTTATTCAAGTCAAGGCCATGATGTAAATGATATTTGTAAAGGAACGGAAGGAGCAGCATTTCATCAAATAGATCTGCTAAAAACCAACCAAAATGTGAATTTATATGTTAATAAGGTTGCTTTAATTAGCTACGGATTGTTATCTGTTTCAGAGTAAGCTAGCCTAATTATTATTACAATTAGCTAACAATATGTCACCCCAAACCACAACGCCACCCCACCAAACAAAAAAGCATTAAGATACAGCATTTGCAGCATGCATGGAGATGTACCTCCTTAAACACTTAAAAATGAAGTAAATATATATTAACAGTCCTGAGTTCTGTTCATCATAAGAATTTCTGCATGAAAACGCGATACTTTTGTGAAATTGTAAATTGGTTGAGAAGTATCTCTTTTCCAAGCGTATATGTCTGATATATCAGCAAAGCAGATAAAAATACTATAAAAGAGGCAACATGGTGAAACTCAAAATAAGTATCACGAAATAGGGAAGGGGCCTGCCTAGACTTGAAGCTTGAGAAGAATGAAAAACTTGGTCATCAACGAGGAGAGGTCTTTGGATAGACAGCAGAATGTAGATAGGTGTTGTACTACTGATTGATGGACATAAAAGAGAATACCAAAAGGAAGAAGAAACCTAGAAATTCATATGGTCCTTTTGAAAGATACGCAAAATAAGAAGACTGAACAGTCCTTGGACAGTAATGCAGGTCCGATCTGCAATTCAACACAAGTATACCAAACTCGGACCATTTCATGAAACTGGATCTATATTGCGAAGTGCTAACAAACTAGGTTAAACTTGGACCATTTCATGAAACTGGATCTGTACTGCTAAGAGCTAACAAACTTAGTTCGCCCTCCAAATTGCCGCTGTAAATCAACTTCATGGAAAAACAATTGCAACAATGCTAATGCTAATGGGCAAGCTTGATCATAGAACACAACTACACAAGTTACTAAAAACTGAATTACCTCGACTAGTTGAAATGTCATGAATAAGAGGACGCACTCCAGCCATAATAACATCATTCTCATTGCCTTGTTCCCCACTTGATTTTGGATCAAGTGGCAAGGATAGTGTCCAGCCATAATAACATCATTCCCATTGCCTTGTTCCCCTCCTTGTGTGAAATTGTTACCCTCAAACATCACTCTGCTCTCACCACTTTCCCCTACTCGACTTGTGACACTATCCTTGCCACTTGATCCAAAATCATTCCTAACCTTGTCCTTACAATGATCCTTGACTGCTGGATCAACCTTGTCCACATTTCCTGCATTATCAGTCATTTCAGTGGTGTTACCAGAAACTTGTGCTTCAGCCTGGCTATTTTCCATTTGAGCTTCTGTAATCACTTCCAACGTAGACAATGAAGTTCCTTCCTCAGTATTTTCTCCTGCAAGAAACTCTGGGTTTTTGCATACACCAAATGAGCTCTTCGTTACTAAATCATCCTTAAGCTCAGATTCAGCAATAAACCATGCTCTCAAATTCCGTCCAATGATTGGCAGAGATATTTTCGCCCTATAATTATGCATCGCTGAAGGAGGACCCCCTGCAATCGTCAAGCTTAAATTTGCTGGTCTTCTATCTAACATAGTGTTACCAGAAGTTGCAACGTGGTCTACGCGTTCTCTACTCTCATCAAGATCATGTTGCCTGAAAGAAGTTTTTTACCACCATCGGTGTGACTGATATGGTCATTGTTGACCTGTGTGTATCCACTTACTCGTAGAAATTCCAAAGGCCGAGAAACTAGGGAAAACTCCCATAGACCAATACAAGCCCCACAAAGCCTGCAGTTGAGAACAACAGAATTTGGATTGATAATTGCTTCTTCAGAAGCTTGACTGTCATCATCTGGCTTGCTCTCAGAAGTCTTATCAGTACATGAACTGTACAGTAATAGTCTGACTTTTCCGGCTCAAAATAGACTTATCTGACAGATTGACGTCCTTACTAGATTGATTCAGCTGATCCTTGATGTCAACTAAATATGGCAGTCTGCGGAGTTCCCAGCCACATAAACTAATAGTTTTTGTGCCTAAACATGATTCGACATATCAAATATTAAAAACCACAAATTGACAAACACAACAACTTAATCTAACAAAAGCAATTAATTTAAAGAAAAAATTAGCTCATTCAATATTTTAGAGAAAGTCTAAGCTAAGAAAATTAAATTTATAGCTTGATAGGATATAACCGCTGCTCTAAGATTCAATTTGTGATAACTCTAAGAAGAAGAATGATAAAGTCACGTGATAACTCTAAGATTTCTTCACCACCACCACCACCCCTTCCCTCAAAAAGGGAAGAACCTAGATATGCGGTCCAAGAATAAGCAGAGCATAGCAATCAACCGGACAATGGATAAGACGATTTTTTTACAGCAGATATGCACTTGGACACTAATTCTTGCCATCATGCAAATTAAATCAGAGAGATTAAGTTGGGTAAGGGTTAGCAGCACTTTTGTACTTATTATCATTCTCCTGCAACCAGAAACTAAAGTGCAATATTTGTTGCACGTGCTCACATTTTCTTTCATACAATCATACCTGATAATATGTGAGAGAAGTGGGTTCATTTCTGGTGTCTTCTTCTTGGGGAGTTTGCATGGGCTCATCACGTTCCACAGTTAAAGATTCTCGTAGAAATTGTTCCAACTGAGGGCTTCTCAAGAAATCAATGGCCTTGCTTGAAATAACAGGAAGAGCAGCAAGCTGTGATAGAATAGAATGCCGCATTTTATACTGATCAACTAGCACAGCAGTAGCTGTAGGTGGAAAATCTGCTAGTTTTTCATCACAGACATCGTCAATCCAAGGGCAAAGTAGCTTGTGTCCACTATCTAGCTTCAAACTGAACACCAAGGCCGCTTTGTCAACTGATTCCCACGAATGGGAGAACCATGAAATGAGAAGTACAAATTCGCTATGAAAGGAGAATGAGTTAACAATAACCAATTGCTTCTGTTTAACGAAAAATGTTAAGATATCGGATGCCACAAACATGGAAAATATGTATAACATACCTCGCTGTCGTGTCCAAGATGGCGGAGTAGAGAAGATCATACGTGATCCACATGCTTCACAGGCAATGGTATCGATATCTACATTAATACAACCCCTTCTAGCACAGTTAACAGCACTGATTGCCTGCCAAGGAACAAAAGCATAGTGGTATATGATTCAAAATATGGCAGAGTGGAGACAGTTTCTGTACAAATAGATTAGCAGAAGGAAAAATCACACAATGAAAGATTCCATTTTTTCGACGGAAAGATGTAACGCTAACCATTGCAAGAACATAAAGAAGAAAGAAGTGGATAAAGGAATGTAAAAGAGATGAAAACATTCTAAAGGAAGAATATAGAACTTAGAAACAAACACTAAAAATTCTAAGACTATTTCTGAAAGAATCTCCTAGGATGAGGGTAAAAGCCTGTATAAGCTCAAGCAGTCAGCTAGATCTATTAGCTTTGGAGTTATCCTAAATGATTATACTTAAAAATTACAAGAACTAGCTGTTAAATGTTAAAGAACAGCTGGAACTTAGCTTTGTTAGTGTTTGTTTAGGATAATCATTTAGGATAGAAAGAACGTTTGTTGTCTGTTCCCTTGAGGCGTTACATGTTTGTTAGCCATGGCAATGGGTGTCGGAAGGCTGCCATTCTGACCCCCGATCCCAAGTCCCCCCCCTCCTCCCACACACACACTCACAAAATACTAATACCTTACCCACCTTACCTTCCAGGTGAAAGTCTAAAAAATGTTAGTTTGTGGATTTCAGGGATGTAGTACTATTTAGAGTGTGTTTCGTATGGAGGAAAACATAGAAAATGTTTTCCAATTTTCTGGAAAAAAAATTTCACTAGGAAACCAAGTTACAGAAAAACAATTTTTCTAGTGAAAATAGGGAAAACAAGTTCCACAAGTGAATTCGACATTAATTGTGTCCTCCCCACCCTCAAACACAACTCATCTTCACCTCCACCCACTAGCCCCGGTTCCCACCACCCCACACCCCTACCTCTCACAGTATTTATCTAGATTGTATACAAATGCTTTTAGAATAATACGTTTTACTTACCTACAAAACACAAGAAAATAAGTAAGAAACTCACTTATTCCCTAGAATAACATTCTCCTTCATAGCGAACACACCCTTAATTTAGTCAGGATTATGTAAGCTAGTCTATAAGTGAATCTCCACATATTAAATTAAGAACTAAGTACATAATAAGAAGGGGGCAGTAAATACCAAACCTGTGGTTTAGCAAACCAGATCATAGACTTAAAAGTAGATATCATTATAAACAAATCATCTCTGTCCCATGGTCTACACGGCGGAGCTTCAACTGAACCTTTTAACAAGTTAACTGCTTTGTCCATAGCGTCTTGAAATCGCTTCTCGAATTATTTTTATTGGTCAGGGTAATTTTTAAAATTAGATTTAATAATGCTCCTATCAATTTTAATTGTCCTAAAGTTTTTATTTACACAGAGCCACTTTTTCTCTTCCCTTAATCCCCTCCTCGTCCGCATTGCCGTCGTCGCCGCCACCTGCTCCTCCTTCGTGTCCTCTGCCACCACCTCATTCTCCTCCTACCCGCCTTCCTTTTGAAATCTTATAATATTGGTATTGTATTCATGTCAATCTCATATTAATTAGTCTTAGAAATTAGTTACTTCATGTCTTAACTAATTACTCCAAATTGACAGTGATTTTCACATGCATCTCAATAAATTTACACATAATTATGCCATACAAATTTACTGAAGCGCCCTTATTTTTCTAAAACTAATTAGTCTTCTTAAAACTTTATACTTCACGAAAAGGTACACAAACTATATAAAACTTACAACACCAACTCATAAAAAAGTAATCTTCCAAATTTTGATTTATTCTCGCTGTTGTTGGAAAAAGTTTATTCAAATCTATTCCATAGCCTAAATAGAAATCCACTAGAAAATATTCACATAATCATCACTTTACACAAATCAGAAAATTCTAAACAACATATATAAAATAGGGCATACCTTTATCGATTTGGAAAATATGAAAGCGGTAACAACATGCATAACATATTAGTATAAATATTGTGTAGCTATAATTAAAGTGTTCTTAAAATTAATGAATAATCTCTAATTTTTTACAAAATAACAAAAGATTAAAATTCAAACAAATATAAAGTTATAACAGATCGTATAAGATAGTCCAACACCAAAATATAGAATAAGCAACAATTTGTCAAAAATGATACGATTGAGTATTTCATGGGAAATTTAGAACATTATCATTAGTATAGCTTTTAAGAATCAAGACTTGCACTGGCCTTGACGCAGAAGGTGATATCTTCGAAAGTGGTGTGGGAGAAATTGGTCACAAGTTCGAACCCTGCAGTAACACTGACCGCCTTCGCTGGGAGTCACACACTGATTTGCTCACTGACGGAGTTTATGCGCTATTACGTCGATCATGGTTTCACGCAAGCACTTCTGATAGCGATCATGGTTTCACTTTAAACAAAAGCTTTTAAGAGATTTAACAACCAAAAAAAAAAACATTGAGTAGAAACTTGCATTCTCCTTTTCCAAATAATTGTAGATCATCTTGTATCAATCATATATTTCTTCTTTTCAGTCTTATAGTAGCATCTCCAGCCTAATCTTCCTTCTTGAATTTTCTAAATCATATTCTTTTTAATTTCCTTCATTTGTTTCATTGATTCTCACAAGTAGAAACGCCTAAACATTAAAATATTCAATAGTTTAATGGTTGAGAAGTTACAAAACCCATTAATGACAATGACTTTTGGGCTTTCTAATCGGAAGAACATTCTCTTTAATCTGTCAATTCTATGTTCTTCGTGTTTGGCTACCTTATTTTGGGGGCAGTGATAAGAACAAAATGGTGAAGAAAGTAAAGTGAATTCAGGAAAACTACTATATATTTTAAAACTGAAATTAAGGAGGAATATAAATTTGTATCATAGAAAAAAACAAATGTGGCAATAAATAAAAGGGCGGCGAGGTTCTCAAAGCCTCAGTGGTCAATCCAATACAACCTCATTTGGTATAAATGTTGCAATTGCTAAAATGAATATCTGGTAAACATCCAATAATAAAATGAGAAATTACACTTTGGGTTTCATCTTCATTTACATATCCATCTTTAATATTGCAACTACTGCTGATGGATCTGTAGGTATGGATTTAATATGATATAATAATATAGAGGGTTCTGTTTATGTCTTTAATTTGTAATGTTAGTCCTGGGGTTAATTAGATAAATCAAAATACACTTTCGGGCTCATTTCATGATCATTAGTATTTGAAAAGTAAATTAATGTTGTGTTATATTGTTTGATGAATAGATGGAATATGCAAGTATGTGGACTGTGTAAAAGGGAAGTGCGTAGAAACTGGAGAATTTTTTGGACTGGGATTCAAATGCAATTGTGATCCTGGTTGGAAACAAATACAACTTGGCACTATCGCTTTTCCTTCATGCAATGTTCCCAACTGTGAGTCTCTCTCTTCTCACATGTGTGCGCATTTGATACGACAACAGTTTTTTTTTATAAAAAATTACTGCGCGTCTTAATTTGATTTAACACGAAATTTAAGAAATCAAGAACTTACTAAAATTTGTGGTCTTAAACATGTCTTGGAAATTGAAAAACTTACTAAATATAAAAAGAGACACTATTTTTGGGACAAACAAAAATAAAAATAAGACACTTAAATTGAGACGAAGGGAGTATACTCAGGGGGCGTTTGGTTCGCGCAGGGTAAACAGAATGAAATTCAGTAAGGGAATCAAGGAGAAAGAAAATGAATGACCCTGGTTCTCCCTACATGTTTGAGTCTGTTTCAGAAACGGAATCAACTGCACCCTGATTCTCCCTACATATTTGGGTCTGTTTCAGAAACGGAATCAATTGTACCCTGATTCCTTTTGTAACTGTTTGGTTAAAAGAAGGGAATCAAAGTGTAATAAAGCACAAGCAAACACAATACGACCATGTGTTTGTAAATTAAAGCACAAGTCTAGTGGTGTAAGCCTCGACCGTCGACTGAACCCCAGTTGGCCGGAAAATCGATCGGCGGTGCTAGGGTTTGTCGTAGTTTGATTTGGGCTAAGTTGATGTAGAGGATGAATCGAGCTGCGGCGTTGGTATGGAAATGATGGGGAGATGATGGTGTTCACAATAGTGTAATCAATCTCGTCGATTCTATTGGAGTACGCCGGAAAATGAGAAAATTCGACAGGGTATTTACGTCCAAAACTTCAATCGCAAAATTGATAGTAAAAATGTTGAAATTAACGGTGGTGAATAGTATAGAATTGTAGAGGATGAAGAGACGAGTCTTTTGGTATATGGCCGGATTGTAGACTTGATGGGTTGGAGTTCTAGGGTTAGAGGAGTTAGAGAGGGGAGGGGTAATGAATTGGGGAAAGAGAATGAAAATACTTAGGGGGTAGTAGGGAATTAATGCAGAAGACTTTGAGGTAAAGTTAAAAATAAAAGAGGATAAAGAGAATGTTAAAATAGGTCATTCAAACAACTTCAAAGGGAATCATATTATTTCATTCCCTTACCATTAGAGTATTACCCGAATCAAACGCCCCTCAAAATAATTGTAAGAAAAATAAAACATGTTCTTAAACAAGGTAAATTGTTTGTCTCCAATTGATTAGAAATGTTTTCCCAAAATATCTCATAAAAACGAGGTCTGTTGTTCTTAATGTTGCTCCAATATTAGATTAATGACAGGGGGACTGAATTTGCATCTAAGTGTAAAATTGATAGGTTGAATTGAATTTTAGACGGATTAAAATAAGCAGAATTAATAATTAAACATATTATTAACTTGCTCAAAAATATTTGGCCTAATATAGATTGAATCAAGGTGGGCTAAACAATATTCATAGCTCAACTTGTTTGTACTCCTGTGTTCAAAATCAGAAAACGGAAAAACTAGAAACTGAAAAAAAAATGCAGAAAGTAAGAAAAATATCCGAAATCACATAATTCGACGAACTCAAAATTGGCAACGAACCACAGTAAGACTCGATGGTTTTATTTGTGAAAGAGAATGCAGAATTTCAATGAAAGAAATTATTTTTAGTGTATTAAAAATGAGACATTGCCTCAGTTTATACTTTATATAGCATCGAAGGTGTCTGTTCGGAAAGGTTGGTGATTGTTCCGAAAGGTTGGTGACTGTTCGGAAAGGCCACTTTGCCTTTTCGGAAAATGAGAAAAAAAACGTTTGGGAAATTATTATTTTTTTATTCTGCGAAAATTAATTACCAGTTAATCTTTTCCGGCAGAAATAAAAAAATATTTTCAGAAAATGAAGATTTGAAATTAAATAAATTTGGTCCAAATAGATTATCAATCAATCAGATTATTTGACCAAATCCCGAGCGACAACGACGACGCGAGGGGAGTCCCTCTTCTCAACCCTTTAAGAGCTAGAGGAAGTGCTTTCTAATATAAGCACATAACTTTCCCTTTCTACCATCGATATAGTACAAAGCTCATTTGAAAGGAACTTTGCTTTGAACTTCATTTTCCTTTCATTTCATTTTCCCTCCATTTCTCATTCACACCAACTTAGCTAGCTTTAACCATTAACTAGCTATAACACAACTTGCCCAACTATTATCAAATTTTAGATTTATTTTCATATAATTTATTTAATTATCAAAGAAAAGTAATAAAAAGTTCTTTATTGAGTCGATATGTAATATATCAAATCAAAAAAAAATATTAACAAAGTTTATCATGAGTGAATAACAACTACTATTACATATTTAGCCTAAATTAATCCAATATTAAATGAATTGAACTGGTGGAATCAAAATGAACTGAGATTAAAAAAAATGGACAAATCATCCTAAATCACATAAATTTAAACGGATGAATGTAGAATTATTAGAAGGTGTATAGATATGTCTATACTTGTGTACAGTGGGCTATAGTACTTAGTTTAATATCTCATATAATATCTAGATATAATGTAATTAATTAGGAGCTAATTAGTTACTAGTCTTACAAGTATAAATAGGCTCTTTAACATTTGTTTTAGCTAGCACAGATATTATTTCTCTTCTGTAATTGTTTTTCTTTCTTCTCAATGGAACTATTCATGTTCTCAATTATTCCCCTTTTTCGATTTTGTTAAATCTGGTAGATTGGAGCTATGGAAGAGCTCTTTATGGTATCAGAGCCACGATCGAACGTTGAAAGTCGAGGAAGGTGAGAAACTTATTGACAATTGGAACGAGAAGCAGAGATCGAAAAATCGGTTCAAAATCGAATGAGTTGAAATTCGATCAAAATCGAAGGAGTTGAAATTCGATCAAAATCGAAGGAGTTGAAATTCGATAGTAGATCGAAGGGATCGAGAGAAGCAGAGATCGAGAAATCGATTGAAGAAAGCATTCAAAGTCGAAGGAGTCGATATTCGAGAGTAGATCGAAGGAATCGAGGTCGACATTGACTGCATGCAAGTTTTTTTTTTTTGGATCGCAATTTCGCAATTGGTTTTAGATAGCTATTGCATTTAAAGGTGATAAACAACAGAAGATGGGAACATTTGAGGATTCTGCTACAGGTGCTTCATGGTGATAGATCACAACCATCCATTGTATCTTTTCCCTTCGGATGCACCAGGATCGTTGTTGATTGGAGTAGTTCTAACAGTTATGGACAATTATTCCTTGTGGAGTCGAGCGATGAAATTAGCCTTATTAGGGAAGAATAAAATTGGATTTGTAGACGGAACTGTGAAGAGAGAATCTTACAGTAGAGTATTAGTTGGATTATGGGAGAGATGCAACGCGATAGTCGTATCGTGGTTGATGGGGAATGTGAGCAAAAATCTGCTCACATGTATGCTTTTCAATTCGGATTCGCATACAATTTGGAAGGATCTAAATGATAGGTTTGATAAAATTAATAGCTCAAGGGTCTTTCAATTGCACAAGGAAATAGTTTCACAGAGGCAGGAAGTGTTGTCTGTGTCAGTGTATTATTCGAAATTGAAGAACTTATGTGATGAATATGATTCGATCATACCATTGCCAACCTGCTGCGGTAAGTCGAGGGAGTTTGTGGATCACTTGCAATACCAAAGGATGTTGCAGTTCTTAATAGGATTAAATGATAGTTTTAATCAAGCTAAAAGTCAAGTTTTAATGATGCAGAATGTTCCTGGCTTGAACCAAATTTATGCCATGATTAATCAAAAGAAAAGTCAAAAATTGATGCAAGATATGATAGAGCCTGTAGCTATGTTTACAGCAAGGAATAAGGTTGGATCTATGGAGCAAAAGAAGCCATATAATCCCAAAGTGGTGTGTGATTTCTGTCATGTAAGGGGACATGTGAAGTTGGATTGTTTTAAACTAATGAAGTGTGACCATTTTGGAGAATGACTGATATCAATTGAATGGATACCCTGTGGATTTCAAAGGGAAGTCGAGGAAGGCAAATGCAGCAATAGGGGAAGGTTCATACTATGAGAACATTGGAGAAAACACTGGAGAAATGAGGAACAAATTTGTGTATGTGCAGCAGGGAGCGGGACATAATGGAAATCAGAGGAGTCATGAAATGCTGAGGAATCTCACACCGTAACAAAGATCGAAGTTACGAGAACTCGATAATGAGGATACGATAGGGGATACTTTTAATGCAGTCGCAAACATGGCAGATATGTTTGTATTGAACACAGACAAGATAGTAAAATGGATTGTAGACACAGGTGCTACAAATCACATGACTAACAATAAGAAATTACTAAATATTAAGAATTTAATAGGGAATACATGTAAGGTACATATGCCAACAGGAGAATCAGCTATCATCACACATGTTGGAGATTATCATTTGGGGGGAGGTGATATACTTAGGGGTGTATTATGCATACCTACATTCAAATTCAACCTCATGTATGTCTCTAAAGTGACCAGGGAACTACATTGCAGTGTTACATTCTTTCCTAAATATTGTGTATTTCAGGATCTCTCGTCTGGGAAGGTGAGAGCGATTGGTAAGGAGAACTGTATGTTCTGGACAGTGATGCGGAAATTAATAAAGAAGGTGTGATCAAGGCTATGGAAGCAGGTAATACAGAAAACAATAAAAGAGATGGGGTAAAAGTAATGGCTGCTTCACAACAGGATGTTGTTACTTGGCATCTCAGGATGTGCCATGTTCCCATAAGTGTGTTAAAGAAGATATCATATTTTAGCAATAACAAGTCTTTTATATTGAGCAATTGAGAAGTGTGGCCATTAGCTAGGCAAGTTAGAATGCCATTCCCTGCTAGTACAAGTAGAAAATCAGCATTTTTTCAACTTCTACATGTGGATGTATGGGGCCCTTATAAGGTTGAAACCTTTAATGGAATGAGATATTTTCTAACTATTGTGGATGATTATTCAAGATGGAAATGGATATTTTTGTTAAGGTTAAAGTCTGATATCATAACTGTGTTGAAAAACTTCTTCATAGAAGTGAAGAGTCAATTTGATATGGTGATAAAATGTGTAAGGTCGGATAATGGATCAGAGTTTTTCAACTCTAATTGTAATCAGTTGTTTCAGATTTATGGTGTAATACATGAGAGTTCTTGTTCATATACACCCCAACAAAATGGTGTTGTGGAAAGGAAATATAGACATCTATTGGAGACTGCAAGAGCTGTGAAGATTCAGGCAAATCTGCCAGATAGATTCTGCAATTTTTGCATAGAAAGTGCAACATATATTATGAATAGAATTCCCTCCACTGTTTTGAAAAACAAATCCTCATATGAGATGGTGTACAAGAAGACTCCCTCACTTTATCATCTGAGGGTGATAGGGTGTTTGTGCTTTGCCACAAAGTTGCCAAGGTTGGACAAATTCAGTCCTAGGGCAGTGAAAGCTGTAATGTTAAGATATGAGAGTTCACAAAAAGATTATAAATTGTATGATATGGAGAATAGAGTGTTCTTCATGAGCAGAGATGTGGTGTTTGTGGAATCAGTCTTCCCTTTTCAAAATGACACAGAAAATAGGCATGGTTTCATGATAACACATGAGCACTTCTGCTTTGAAGATCTTGTAATGCCACAGCATCATGTAAATCTGGATAATGTGCCTGCAGTAAAAAATTCAGATGATACTAAGATGGTTGACAGTGGACATGAAGAGATGGATGATAATGAGCAGCAAATGGAAGTAAGATCAGATGAGAATTCACCTGTGGAGGCAGTCAGAAAATCCAACAGACAGAGTAAACCACCTATTTGGCATAGAGATTATGTTACTAGTCATGGTTCCTCTAGGTGTTTATATTCCATTTCTGATGGGGTGGACTACTCCGGATTGTCAGCTCAGTACCAGAAGTTTGTTGGGCAGATTTCAAAGGTGATTGAGCCACATAGTTATTCAGAAGCAGCCAGTGACAAGAGATCGATAGAAGCAATGAAGGTTGAGATTCAAGCACTGGAAGACGATAAGACATGGGAGATGGTAGATCTATCTAAAGGGAAGAAATATATAGGCTGTCGTTGGGTGTATAAAGTGAAATACACAGCATCATGAGATGTTGAAAGGTTCAAGGCTATATTGGTGGCCAATGGATATAATCAAAAGGAAGGACTTGACTATCAGGAAACATTTTATCCTGTGGTTAAGATGACAACTGTGAGAGCTGTTATAGCCACTGCAGCAGCTAAGCAATGGAAGTTATTTCAAATGGATGTGTATAATGCCTTCTTACAAGGTAATTTATATCATGAGGTATACATGACACCACCAGAGGATTTTCAAACTGGAGGACAGAAAAAGGTATGCTTGAAGTCCCTATATGGTTTAAAATAAGCTTCAAGGCAATGGAACATCAAACTCACAACAGCATTGCTAGAAGCTGGATTCAGTCAGAGCCATAGAGATTATTCCTTGTTTATTAAACAAAGGGAAGGGAGAATGGTGGTCATACTTGTATATGTTGATGACTTACTTATTACAGGGAATGATGCACAACTGATTCAGGATACCAAGGATACACTGCAGGTAGCTTTTAAAATCAAGGACTTGGGAGAGATATTTCCTTGGAATTGAATTTGTCAGGAATCCAGATGGGATCATTATGCATCAAAGAAAATATACTTTGAAACTAATATCGGATATAGGGTGGGGTTGTCTCGGTCGAAGTGTGCTTCATCACCAATGGAAGTCAATCAAAAACTGACTACTGTCACTTATGATACTCACATTCAATCAGAGAAAGATGCAGTTGATGATGAAGTTCAAGTCTCTAACCAGATCTTGGAAGAACCTAGGATATACAGAAGGTTGATAGGAAGGCTGATGTATCTCACAAACACACGACCAGATATAGCTTTTGTTGTTCAATGCCTCAGCCAGTTCATGAAGGAACCTAAAGCTTCACACCTTGAAACAGGAATGCGACTAGTAAGGTACATAAAGGAGGCACCAGGTTCTGATATTTTCATGTCCAGTAAAAGTAGCCCAACACTGCAAGTTTTTTGTGATGCAGACTGGGGCTCGTGTGTTAATACTAGGAGGTCGATCACTGGTTACTTGGTAATGTTTGGTCATTCTCCTATAGCATGGAAGTCAAAGAAAGCGGTGATCGTGGCGAGTTCGCAGGCGCAGAGTATGAGTCATGGCGGCCGTTTACGCCAAGTCGTTGGTCGGCGTGATTGTATGAAGAACTAGGATTGCATATTCAGTTACCTGTAGCAGTCTTCACGGATAGCAAATCAGCTCTTCAAATTGCAGTCAATCCAGTCTTTCACGGAAGGACAAAACATATTGATATTGATTGTCACTTTATACGAGAGTGGATTCAAAAGAGCTTGATTCAGCCTGTCTACATGCCATCGATTGCACAGCCAGCTGATGTTCTCACCAAAGCCTTGGCAGGACCACAACATATCAAAACCGCATCCAAGCTAGGATTGAAAAATATTTTCATATCTCCTAGCTTGAGGGGGGTGTAAAATTATTAGAAGGTGTATAGATATGCCTATACTTGTGTACAGTGGGCTATATTACATAGTATAATATCTCATATAATAACTAGATATAATGTAATTAATTAGGAGCTAATTAGTTACAGGTCTTACAAGTATAAATAGGCTCTTTAACATTTGTTTTAGCTAGCACAGATATTATTTCTCTTCTGTAATTGTTTTCCTTTCTTCTCAATGGAACTGTTCCTGTTCTCAATTATTTCCCTTCTTCGATTCTGTTAAATTTGGTAGATTGAAACTATGGAGAAGCTCTTTAATGAAGGGATCATATTTTAATGGACAAATTTTGCCATCCTTATTTGCAGGTACGCTCAATTTAGGTTGTGGGAGTCGGGCAATCTCGCCACCTTCGTCACCAGCAGCCTTTAACTTATCTAACCGTAATTTCCATTGTTCCCATTAACTCGTATCGTTTCTTTATGCCCACACACACACATTAAATATTGGTAGATAATAAGAGATTCGTGTTGATGATGAAACTTTGCATATTCGTATTTTAAATATTTCTTTTTAAGAAGTGACTTTGTTATATGAACACTAAAGGGGAATTAATTACAAAAGTAATCCATTAATTTTTGCCTTTTTATTTTCTATCAGCTTGCAGTATGGCATGGTGTAATAATGGAAAATGTGAAGTTAACGGAACGAAACCCTACTGCCAATGCAATGAAGGCTCTGAAAATTTGATGGATATGCCTGCGTTACCTTGTTTCGATCAATGTAAGCTCTCTCACTTTTTCAATTTTGAACTCAATTATCATGTCAACAATAATTTCGTGTGTTATATTTCCAGGAGAGTTTCAATATAATTCCGCTAACATTTGCAGGTAAACCGTTTGTCCGTTATAATAAGCATATGGTAACTTGATTATCGATCTGTTAATATATTAAAATTTAAAATTCGTGATATAAAAAAAATTACTCTGTTAGTGCATATTATTGAATTACTCTCGTAGTTTATTGTTTTTTTATTTATGTTATCACATGTTGTTTTTTGTGCTTTGATTATCGCATTATTTCGATGTTATTACCATTTTTTTCCCTGAATGTTATGTATTGCATCCCTCGTATTTCTTTTTTCAAATGATTTGAAATGCTTTATTTGAGCCGAGGATACATTGAAAACAACCTCTCTAGCTTCACGAGTTAGACTAAGGTCTGCGTATACTTTGCCCAACTCATGAGTGGAGCCACCTTATGAAGGGTGGTCAGGTGCACACACTTCACTGAAAAATTATGCGATGTTCATATGCTAAATGTTAACTATTATGAGTATATATTTAATGTTACACACCCTTAACACAAGTGAGAAGAAAATTTACACACCCTTCGTCAAATTTCTGGCTTTATGGGTGTTCACGGTTTGATTTAAAATCGATCCTAACCGCAAATCGATCAAACCCGACGAAAAAACCGAATCAACCCGACTAAATAATATACACAAATTTTATAATTATATATACACAATATATTAATTTTTATACATAATTTAAATACTTTGTTTATTCTTTGACCGGAATTTTCTCTCTCTAATGAACTTTAACCTTATGTCCATTTCTTAAAAAAATCATGAATCCAAACTCATTTATTCGGAGACACAACTATGAGATTTAATTTAAGAAAATGTCCATTTTCTTAGAAATTTTATTCACTTAATTAAAGTTTATAGATCTTAAGATATTTTCTCCACAATCCAAGAAAATTATAGCTCCCACAATAAAAGGGTAACAAAGGGATTATATGTTGAAAAATGATTGGAAATGTTTTTCCTAATCATAGGGGAGGAAATGATAGAGATAAATAACATTAGGTTTCTTAAAAATCGAAAAATCAAATCAAACCGACAATAACCAAATCGATAATTATGTATCGGTTTGATTTGGTTTTAATAATTAAAAAACTAACTAAATTAGTTTGATTTTGGTATTAATCAAAAATCCACCCATGAACATCCTTACATGGCTCCACCACTAACCCTCCCTAGATCTCATTTATAGGATTGCACTGTACATATTGTTGCACTACATAGAATTGCACTGGAAATGTGCCTCTAACTTTCAGGCTATATCCAAAATTTAAGTACCTAACTAATAGTCATCATATGTGAAACAGGCGTCCTTGGAGCTGATTGCAAAGGAGTGGAGCTGGGTGGTACCCTTCCACCCCCTCCGCCTTCAGGAAATGGTAAATTCATCTAATACTCTTTCTTAATTTTAGGTGAAAATAGATATATTTACAACATCTATACGGTAATTCCTAATGAGTGAAAAATCTAACAAATGTTCAAAGAAAATGACATTGACCCTCACTTTGTATACTCGATAGCAAAGAATATGTCCATAGGAGGAAGACTAAGTCTTTGCCTTCTATTCTGGTTTTGTGATTAGAAAAATTAAGAGTGAAATAGGTCATATCGTGTCATAATTACTACTTGAAAGTCAAATAAATTCCATAATGATTTATTAAATAAATTTAGAATAGTTTTATGTATTAGAAAATGTGAAAACCATTTTTCCTGACGAGGAGAGTATATAATGTTAGGGAAGGTTTGGGCACAAACAAGGTCCTGGAACTAAGGGGAGACTACTAGAACTGCAACTTTTTTGTTCTGTTCCTTTATTAATCAGCAATTTGATGCTTTGATTAAATTGAGAGCATATTTGACCCACTATTAAATGGTAACGACATATGTGAGCTAAACTTCTAATGAATGACATATATGCTCAATTTTAAATACTTTACGAACATAATTGTCCCTTTTTCGTTTAGTATAACTACACTTCATTTGCGAAAAAGAAAAGGCCCTAGACCGGATTGGGCCATGTAATATATGGGCCTTTAATCCGAATTCTACTGTTTTGGACAGACCAAACAACTTGCAGTGGCAGAATTAATGAAATTGGATTTTTAAGGCATTGTTTTCTGTATGGCAGGATCCAGCGGTGTTCCGAGGAGTCTTCATGCTTTGAATGTTTTCCTGCTGTCTTTTACGATCTTCCTAATTTTAGTGTAGATGTTGATTATTGTACTTAAGCAGCAGCTTATGTTTGGTGAGAATAATTAAAAGTTGCTAATAGAATTGTTCACCTCTAGGCTCTACCTATAACAACTTGGAGAATAATCAACATCTACACTAAAATTAGGTGGATATAGTGTGAACTTATAGATTTGTTCACCTCACTTTGAAATTTTGAATCTTCATATTGTGTGGTTGACATGGTATAGTGTGAACTTATAGATTTATTGGAATCTCAATAATTTTGGTTCAAATTCAATATGAATATTAAAAAAATTAGGTTAAATATATAAGCGGCCCCTTGAACTTGGCAACATTTTTCATTTTGACATCTCAACTAAAACTTATTCTTATTTGAATTTGAAAGTGTATCTATTAAACACAAAAGCTGATGTAGTGCAAAGAGTGGTTTCCAAGCGGTGGTAAGCGCGTGAAGCACTAGAATATAATTTTTTTTCTTCCTTTTCTAATTTTTTTCTTTCTTCTCTCTTCCCTTCACCTTCTATGCCGCCAGCCCCTACCACCATTAAGGTCCAGATCATCGAAAATACATAACCAATTTTCTTCTAACCTTGTTCATTTGAAATAAACTTCGTGATTGTCGAAATTCAACTCTGCAAATTACTTGATTATATTTTTAAACTCATAAACAGTATATAAGAAATAAGAAAAAGCTACAACAACAACATACTCAGTGAAATCTCACAACGTGACTTTGGAGAGGGTAAAGTGTACGTAGACCTTACATCTACCTTGGTAGGTAGAGCGGTTGTTTCTGAAAGACTCTAGGCTCAAGACAAAGCATAAGCACAAGCAAAGCAATAGAAACGGTCAGACTCGAACAAGAAATTTAACGTAGTATGAAAATGCTGATAACAAAAGCGAATAAATCATGATAGCGCATTCTGAAAAAGGAAACAGTAACTAACGCATGTAAATAAAATAAACAAAGTATCCTCCACAACCCTCTATCTAAGGTCATGTCCTCGGTAAATTGCACATGCGTCATATCCCGTCTAATCACATCTCCTCAATACTTATTCGGTCTACCTCTACCCCTCTTGAACCCGTCTATAGCCAACCTTTCACACCTCTGCACTAGGGCATTTGTGTCTCTCCTCCGCACATGCCTGAACCATCTCAACCTCGCTTTTCGCATCTTATCCTCCACCGAGGCCACCGATATCATCATTTCTAATCATATCCCTACTTGTATGCCCACACATCCATCTCAGCATCCTCATATCCGCAACTTTCATCTTTTGGATGTGCGAAGTCTTGACTGGCCATCAATTCACCCCATACAACATAGTCGGTCTAACCACCACCCTATAGAACTTGCCTTTATGTTTTGTAGCATTTTTTTATCGCACAAGACTCCAGATGTGAACCTCTATTTCATCTACCTTTCCCCAATACGATATGTGACATCATCATCAATCTCTCCATCACGGTTTAGTTCACAAATATCTTATAAAATAATGACTTAAAATATGGGATGAACCCTTAAACGAGCAGCAATTTGTCTTATTTGAGATTACACAACTTTACAATAATTCTCAAATGGTGGTATTTGTAAGATGATATTAATCTCCCTTAGAGAGTCTTTCATTAATATCAAGGTATATATAGAGTACAATATTCATCTCTTATACAATAGGAAAATACATAATTATATTTACACAATATATCTCAATATTCTAATTATGGATAGGGAATATATTGTTTCCTATATTTACACGTTTATACACCCCCTCAGTCGGAGCGGGAGGAGGTCGGACGCTGAGACTTGATATGAAGTCAAGAAACAATTGTCTGGGAAGTCCTTTGGTAAATATGTCTGCATACTGATAGAATGATGGAACATGTAACACTCTGACATTGCCTAGAGCAACTTTCTCATGAACAAAGTGTAGGTCTATCTCAATGTGCTTGGTTCGCTGATGCTGAACCGGATTATGAGACAAACAGATGACAGCGATGTTATCACAGTACACAATAGATGTCTGACGCAAAGGACACCGAAGTTCTAACAGTAAGTTTCTGAGCCAACAAATCTCATCTACTTTGCAACGCCTCTGTACTCGGCCTCGGCACTGGATCTAGATAGGGTAGTCTGTCGAATGGCAGACCAAGAAATCAGATTATCCTCTAAGAAAATACAAAAGTCGGAGGTGGAGCATCGCGTGTCCGGAAACCTTGCCCAATCTGCATCCGTATATGAGAGCAACCTATTTGGCGCAGAGGGTTATAGGTGCAAACTATAATCAAGAGTACCATTAATGTATCGAATGATACGCTTAAGAGCAGTGAAATGAGACTCCCTGGGGCATGCATGAATAAGCACACCTGCTGAACATCATAAGCTATGTCTGGCCTGGTAAATGTGAGATACTAAAGTGCACCTGCAAGGCTCCTATACAGAGTAGGATCAGAGACAGGAGCACCATCCATAACACTGAGCTTAGATTTCGAATCGACTGGAGTAGGCATAATTTTGTAATTCGCCATTTTAGCCCTGTACATTATCTCCTCTGCATACTTACGCTGACACAAGAACATGTGATTGTCAAACCTGCTCACTGATATCCCCAAGAAATAACTCAGCTTTCCCAAATCAGTCATTGTAAATTCAAACTTAAGCAAGACAATAATCTGATCTTTCAATCTATCTGAGGAGACAGTCAGAATAATATCATCCACGCACAATAATAAGTAAGCAGTGCTACTACCTCGATGAAAAATGAAGAATGATGTATCACTCTTGCTGCATACAAACTCAATCTGCAAGATATACCTAGCAAAGCGATCATACCACGCATGGGAAGCCTGTTTCAGGTCATATAGTCGAAGCGAGACAATAATAATGATTTTTAAGGCTTAACAAGTGTGAGAGATTCGACTCAGTGATTCGAACTTAAAACAGTTGTAAACACGCTGATTAAGGAATCACTTCTGAAACTCGAACATATAAAGGTAGACGACCACCACAACAATAATAATAAAAAGAGATTTGAAGTAACAAATAGTTTGAAATCTACTATAAGTACTTGTGTATCTCTTAATGTACTCAAATGTCATAGTAACTGATAAATTAGCAGTTGCTCAATGTTACTAAATTTCATTCATTATAATAAGTTCTGCCAAGTCTTAAATTTTTTGTTTATTGATCGAAAGTTTTGCTTATTTGATGTTTATCCGTAAAACGGTACAGTTAAATTTGTATATGTGATTAAGGACACGTGAATTTCAAGTGACACGTTAGATAAGAATTATATTCAAGATAAATAAAAATAAAAATAATAATAATAATAATAATAATAATAATAATAATAATAAAAATAAAAAAAAAAATAATAATAATAATAATAATAATAATAATAATAATAATAATAATAATAATAATAATAATAATAATAATAATAATAATAATAATAATAATAACAATAATATAAAATAAGCAATAATTAGCCTGAATCTTGATATAACTTCTGAGCAAAAGTGAAAATAACTTGTATGTAAGCACATAAATCAAGAGAATATCAGTAAGTATATTGTGAAAGCAAGTATCATATGGGTTACAATAGAATAATTTCCCTATTAATATATGAGCTATACTGGTACACAATCGACGGAATATGTCCTCATATATGCTGGAGAATGAATGTTGTAATAATTGGATAATCAATATCTCAATAAATGCTATTAAAAGGCTGTTGGAAGTCATGTGATGGGATTGAGTAACCGTCATCCGTACGATGCAAACGGCTCTCGGCCTTCTTCAATACATGTACCGGCTCTGCTCACGTCGAACCCCATATCATGCATATTAAATCGATAGTGCTGTAAACTGACGTGGATCTGACTCAACATCATACCCCACCTGTTAGGCCATAATTTGTACAGCTGTCGTATACGTATTTTACCTTGTACATTAAATACTCCTAAACGATATCTGCAAAAATATGTAAGTTTTTTTTCAAATTTACCTATGATATACGACAACATTGTTGTGGATAAATTATATGGAATTTCTAAAAGACAACCAAATTTCACTCGGAGTTCTTTCTTCAACTCTGCTTTGCTTCTCCTTTTGCTAATCAGTAGCCTGGGCTAGGCTAATTTTCACTGTTAACCAAAGCACTAATCTCTTCAGCAGAGTAGACTAGACAGACGTGTCCCTTCTCACGCATACGCTATGCCCCTTTTTGTGCTCACGAATCAATTTCCGAAAAAGATTGATTGGTTTACCGCATTCATGAAAGCACTTGTCAGAGCTCAGGGCCTCAGGCAACCCTGGATCCTTTCCTACTTCCTTAGTGATTCCAAGAAGATGCTTGAACCCTGTTAAGTTTTAGCAATGATTGAAAGTTGACTAGAGATTTGCAACCCCATCCATCCAATAACATCATTAGTTTTATTCTATTATTTCACTTGAATATTACCAATCTATTACACATGCTTTTGTTATCCTGCAGAAGCAGCTCACGACAATTCCTCTACCATAGATTATCATTATCATATGAATAATATAACTAAAGCAGAACTCTATCGGTGCAATGAGAATTCTGGGGTAAATGTTAAAAATTATCTTGTATGCATGTAAAATTTAATATTAATTTAAGTTTTTGGCAGAAATAAATGTAGTTGAGAGATATGACTTGATCCTTGTTATATATCTAGTGGATTCCATAATGGGCCGAAATCGTTTCGGGTACAGATGTTTTTGCTGGTTGTGTCTTTCTGTAGATAATTATTTAGTAAATGATTATTATTTAGTGACGAGCGCAAAATACACTATAAATTAAGCATTTTGCTAGTCAAAACTAGTATAATTTAAGATCGTCTTCATATGAATTGGTACAAATAATCACTCAAACAAAATTTATTTAGTATTATTCAGGTGATCAAAACTTGAATTTGTTGTGGTTATAAATCACGATTATTTACAACAAACGTAATTAAAGACGATTGACAACAAAAACAAAGGTTTAATATGAGAAGTAAGGGTAGTAGACAAAACATATGCAAGATTTCAACAATTAGTTCCGATTCGTTTTATCATTCTCTTCAAATATTTATCGAGTCTTTCGAATTCAATAAGTGATTAGTTTACTCAAAAATCTAATAAAACTCTTCCGATTATTTATTCAGATTCTACAAATTAAACTGATGCAAGTCCTGAGAATGTTCAAGAACTATGAATAGAAATAGATCTTCAGATGACTTCTCACAAATGCCTTCAGCTAATAACCCAAGATAAATTATTGAAGAGTCTCTTTCAATTACTCAACAGAATTATTCAATCACGAGCTAAATCGTATATATATATATATATATATATATATATATATATATATATATATATATATATATATATAAAAGATAATTCACAAAACATTTATTCTTGTGATTAAAGCATCCAAGAATATCTCAATAATCGAACTACTATCCATGAATTCAAGACTAATGAAAAGCCATGTAAATGCAAGAAAACGCTAAGGATTTAGTCTAAGGAAAACGTCTCGAAAATATTTTTCTCTCTTGGTTCAACCATAATTCAAGAAGTTTTTTCGACTACTTAGAAGAATCGCCAATTAAAACTAAATAAAATAATGCATAGATATTCACCAAACTATTCCTCTTTTGATTAAATAAAATAGTAAATAACTCTGCAATTCTATTCAAAACTTCATTAACGAATTCAGACAATAAAACAAGAATCAAATCTAAAAACAACAATCAAAACATCATATCTGTCAAAACCCTTATAAGAAAACTACTCCATAATAAAATAAAAGAAGATAGAAAAAATAAAATTAGAAAACATTACAACCGACGATTAATTCAAACTCCTGAATCGAATCGTGATATGAAAAGTAATGAATTCGACCGTCAAATCTTCTTCTACGCTCCTCAAATGCTTTCCAGGTCAAAAATCCCCTCCAAAACGCGTTTTCCACGTATTTATTGAATACCCTGTAGTTTTCAGACAAAAATACCCTTAAAAATTCGGAAGAAAATTTTCAGGCCTAAGAAAGCCTACCGCGGTGCAGGCTGCTACGCCCAGCGCGTCACGGCAGGGCAGGATCCATTTTTCTTCGTCAGATGCATCTCCTTTTGTTGTTGCATGACGTGACCTTTTGTCAATTTTTTCCTTATCTTCTTCTGACTGACTCGTGGGCTGCCAGGTGAGTATTTCATCCAATTCTTTTGAGCCCTTAAATTTCTCTAATTCATCCAATCATTCAGCACAATTTAATGCAATACATTCATTACTTCTTGTCAAAATGTCATCAATCTTCCATTCTCACGTCTTCAAAATGGCAGCAATCCATTTGTTTAAAAATCAATTTTTTTCTTCTCCTTCAACTTCAACAATTTTCTGCTCAATTTGTTTTAAATTCCTTTGTCTTCGTATCAATTTCGTCCTATACATTAAAACTTACGTCATTAGTATAAAATATTCATATTATAGCTCAAACACGATTAAAGTATAGTAAATTGTAGCTAAAAATTTGTGTTTCTAGATTACAATCATTTAGCCTAAAATTTGATTATTAAAAAAATCAGTTAAATTTATTTGATTGAATTCTTTAGTAATGGAACTAATCCAAGTTTGTTTTGAAACTTTGTGATGTGAGGTTTGCAATAACGACGAATAAATGATACAAGATGAAACAATTGTAATAATGGAACTAACGAGATAAAAAGAGATACGAAAGCTGATTCAATCTCTAAATGATGAAATGGTACGTCTCCGGAAATCAAAAGCAAGTGCACGGAAACAACAAACTGACAATAATGAGATTAGAAGTAGATGTTTATTGCTCAGAGTTTTGCGATATGATACAAAACATGTATCGAGGGGTAAATATATTATTTTGACCTTTAAAATCTGTTTATTTTAAAAAGTACTTTTTTAAAAGCGTTTTTCAAAAAGTACTTTTGGTGATAAGTAATTTGTGTTGTACAACAATTTATGTTTGACCAATATTTTCAAAAAGTGCTTTTAAATATCAAATTACGAATAAGAACATTAATAGATTTACTTAATAATTAATAGTATTATTAAGTAGATAAAAAATTAAATATTTATGAGGCCCGTCGGCTCCTCCGCCGATGGTGAGGCCTGCAACTCTGGCAACCAGAACTGTCGGCCCGAGAACCCGCATGCACCTGCAACAACCGCCGGAGTAGGCAGTCCGGTGAGAGGTTCGACGAATGGAATTCTGACAAAACGATCTTTGGAAAAGCGGCGCCCCATCGACAGACTAACCAGCGGCGGCGATAGGCGCTAGCCTCCACGTGGCCGCTTACCCACCGTGGACCGTGTAGGCCCTACCGTTATGGGCCCTCTCATCCTTGCTCGTATCTGACATCCTCGTGGACTCTGCCTCAGCACCGAAATGCCCACCTTATCATACTCGATCCACGTCCACAACAGGCCTATACATCATAACCCCCTTCCCCCTCAACTTATACACCAAATGACATTGAGGCAGCTATGAACATAATATCATCCAACGCTCCAGACGAAAATTGATATATGGATACATGCGACACATCTCACATGATGGCATCACAAGATATTCTCTCGTCTTATTCCAATTTGAGTAATTTAAATTGAAATATTATTATTGATAATGGACAAGACATTCTCATTCTTGGTTTTGGTCATTCATCATTATCCCCACCACATCTACCACTATCTTAAAAATGTCTTTCATGCTCCTAAATTCATTAAGAATCTAATCTCTATGCGATGTTTCACAACTGATAATAATATTTTTCTTAACTTTGATCCTTTTGGTTTTTCTGTGAAGGATTTATGACATGAAGATGAATAATGAGATGTGACAGAACTGGAGATCTCAATCCTATTTCAAACGTCGTCAACAATCCAGCCTCAGTTCCATCAACCTTTGCTGTTCTTTCGTCTTTCTTATGACATTCTAGATTAGGAGATCCGAGAGATTCTATTTTACGATCCATTGGGAAAAATAATTTTATTAATTGTAACCGTATTTCTAGAACTCCTATATGTGAATCCGGCATTTTTGGGAAACATGCTAAATTATTATTTTCTACACCCACAAATTGTACTTTACTGCCTTTCGATATCATACATAGTGATTTGTGAACATCTCCTATTTTAAGTATGGCTGGTCATCGATACTATGTGTTATTTTTGGATGATTTTTACAACTTTCTATGGACTTTTTCAATTGGCAATAAATCTCAGGTTTACCCCATTTTTTCCTCATTTAGTGTTTTCATAAAAATATAATTTGAAAAGAACATTATATGTTTTCAATGTGATAATGGCATGGAATCAATAATAATCAATTCAAACAGTTTTGCTCCAAAAATGATCTTACCTTTAGTTTTTCCTGCCCTCACACCTCCTCCTAAATGGTAAATTCGAACGGAAAATTCAAACTATAAACAACATAATTCGTGCCTACTTGCTCACTCCTCAATTCCCCCAAATTCTGACACTACGTACTCTCCATGGTCATCTATCTCATGAACATAATCTCAAACAAGTCTCTAGCTAAATGCTCGCCCACTCAAGTTCTATTTCGCAGGAACCCCTCCTACCAACATTTGCGTATCTTTAGATGTCTCTGTTGTCCTCTCTATTCGACCACTCACAAACTCCAACATCGGTCTTCCCCGTGTGTGTTTCTGGGTTACACCGCCAATTATCATGGTTACTCATGATATGAATTGTCGAGCCGTAAAATTATTATTTCACGTCATGTCCTCTTTGACTAGTCTCAATCCTCTTTGCCTCCCTAAACTCGTCACTTCAGTATTCCTACGACTTCCTACATGACGACCTGAACTCTCTTCTAAATTACCATTTACATAGTTCGTCGCCCAAGACCCCGGCACTCGCCCCCACCTCAGACATTTCGGGACACACTTCCCACCCAATTCTACTGACGGTGGCCCGAAACATCCCGCATCAGGGTCATTTCGTAGCCCCCTCTCGGCTAACCGATATCGTTGTTAGCCGATTTTCCAAATTCTTAACGCAAGTGTATGTATCGTTACAAGTAATATAGTTTGGTAAGACCGAATATCGTCCACAGAGACTGGTTTTCAATTACCTAACATCTACTCTATGTTATCTATTTGGCTAACGATAGTTTCTTTGGGTTTTATCTATGAACTAGCTAGAGTAATTGCAAGAATTAAACTCAATAAGCTTTGGTTTAAATCAGTTATGGTGCAAATAAGACTTCCAATCTCCTCAACTATCCACTCTTTCACGTTTTAATGCAATGCTAATGATTCTTCTTCTTATTAAGATAGCAGGTTAACTAATCTATCATCATATTCCGGTTAGGACATATGAGAGCTCAACCTTGTGCAGAAACCTTCTATATTTCTATGATAAATTTTACCACATAAGAGGATTAAGAACTGTAACCTTAAATACTACACAAGTATCGAGGTATTTTCGTCCACGATTTTAACATATGTCTAGACAACTACAACATATTCAAATCTCCCCTCTCGGATCTCGATTCGAAATCATATAAGTGATGACAATTAATGACCATTTAATTATCAAGCAATCAAAACAATATTGAATAGATCTTAATCTGCTGATGAAGTAATCAATAATTATGCATTAACTATATGAAAAAAATTCAAGAAGATTTAATTGGAAACCCCTACTAAAGTAATTAACTCTTAAACATTGTCATGTCAAGAACTAATACAAAATTCAACATAAACTGAATTGAAATAAAGAAAGGAAAAGAACTTGAATGTAGTCTCTAATTGTGTTCTCCAATTCTTGTCTTGTGATGTGTGTTCTCAGATCTGGAATATGTACAAGGTGCCAGATGAATAATAAGGTTAGGGTTTATGGATTTTATAATTGAGAAAAATTACGTTTCGGACCCTTTTGCCCATCAAAAATTTGGGAAAATCAAACTTTTCTCGCGCAGACCCGCCTCGGCGATATGGCCCTGCTGGCTGGCGCGCGCAGCGCCGGAACTCCTGTAGCCAAACCAGAACCCTCAGTACTTTCGGCGCCGCGGCTCTACTGGCTGGAGCTGCGGCGGCGCCTGCGACGTCCTTGACTGGTTTTCGCGATTTTTCGTTCTTTTCTCGTCCCGACTTCGTCAGATTTCTTTCGTACTTCCCGGGACTTCTTAGACTTCATTTCTTGGCCTTTTTAGTGTGCAATTTCATCTTAATTAAGCTCATTTCATCTTCTTTTTTACATTTCTCCATTTAGGACAGCTGTGACTCAAAAAAAAGAAAAACGATCTTAACACGATACTAATTTCAACGAAAATGAGAAAAATACTAACAAAAAATGACTCAAAAAGTGTATATAAAATATGTCTAACACCCGTCACCCTTGTCTTTCCTCATCTTCTCGGTAGTCCCGTGGCACATCCCCCTCCCATCCTTTATCCCGAGACACTCTTTGGACCATGGAAACTCGTGCCATACACGTAATTCATAAATCTAAATGGACAATCCTAATTGGAAAGCATAATGTTTGACGAATATAATGCTCTTATTGATAATATGACGTGGGACCTAGTACCCCATCCACCTGATGCTAACAATATTCGTTCTATGTAGATTTTTAGACATAAAAAGAAATATGATGGTTTTTTTAGAGGTAAAAGACTCGTCTTATAGCTGGTGACTAGTGTCAACAGGTGGGAGTGGACTGTGATAAAACGTTCAGCCCGGTCGTAAGCCTGCAACAACCCGTACCGTCCTCAGCTTGCCCTATCTAAGTCTTGGCACATTCATCAACTTGATGTCAAGAATGCCTTATTACATAGGAATCTTCATGAAATGGTGTATATGCATAAATCTATGGATTTCAGGGATCATATTCATCCGGGTTATGTGTGTCTGTTGTGGAAATCGCTCTTTGGACTGAAACAGGCTCCTCGGGCAATTTACCAACGGTTCGCCAATTATGTATCCTCTATTAGTTTTCACACAACAGATCTGACTATTCCATGTTCATCTATAACAAGGGTACATACATGACTTACCTATTATTATTATATATTGATGACATCATCTTCACCACATCATATGATGCTCTCCGCCGGTCTATTATGTCTCTCATTTCCTCTGAGTTTGCTATGAAGGATCTGGGCTCCATGAGTTAATTCTTGGGCATCTCTGTCACTCGACATCCTGACGGCCTATTTCTGTGTCAGAAGAAGTAGTAAGCGAAAAGATCCTTGATCATACATGCATGACATCTTGCAAATCATCTCATACTCCATTAGACACCAATTCCAAGCTCAATGGTGACTTTGTTCCTCCATATCTAGACCCGACTCACTATCATAGCTTGACGGGGGATGTGCAATACCTCACATTCACGAGACTTGACATATCCTATTTTGTGCAATAAATATGCTTACACATGCACAATCCGACGAAAGTACACATACATGCCCTTAAACGTATTTTATGATACGTCCAACGTATATTTCACTTCAGGTTACATCTATACAGGTCTTCGCTCACTGATATCACTACTTATTCTGATGCTTACTAGGGTGGATGTCTTGACACCCGACGCTCCACGTCTGGTTACTGCGTTTTCCTCGGAGATAATCTATTGTCTTGGTCTTTCAAAAGGCAACATATACTATCTCGATCCAGTACCGAAGCAGAGTACAGAGGTGTCACCAACCTCGTCTCTAAGGCTTGTTGGATCAGTAACCTTCTACTTGAGCTTCACTGCCCGATTCAAAAGGCAACACTGGTCTACTGTGATAATAATAGTGCAATATATGTTTATGGCAATCTCGTCAACATCAGCGCACTAAACACATTGAGATGGACATTCGTTTCGTTCACAAAAAAGTGACTCGTGGTCAAGTTCATGTTCTTCATATTCCTTCTGGATATTATATTGCTGACATCTTCACCAAAGGACTTATGCGCTTACTATTTGATGATTTTTTAGCCAGTATCAGTGTTCGTGAACCCCCTCTTCGACTGCGGAGGTGTAATAGAATATTTTTCGAATATTCATTCATTAATTGTATATATTTTATTTTAGGTATAATTGTATTCCTATTGTAATTAGGTCTCCTATTATAGGTAGAATTATATTTCATATTGTAATTAGGTTAATTAGTTACCGAGTTTAAATATTCTTGTACTACGATATATATTATACATTATTAATAAATAAAATCAAGAACAGCCTCATAAACTTTTAGTTATGAGGAGAACTTTATCATACTTTTTGATTCTTTACACACTGCATAACACAGTTATTTTCTTATTTGATCCAATTTGTAGGAATTTTGATTTTCGATTATTGTCCATCCAATAGTTATTCCATAGATGATTGGGAGATTTAATTTGATTCTTCGTATATCATGGTGTTAATTAATTCATAACTCAATTAATTATGAAAGGGAATTGTCCGGGAGGGAAAGAGAGAACACATTCAAAGAAATAATTCCTTGATTATTTTCATTAATTAAAAAACAATATATACACTTTACATATTATAGACAATATATACACTTTACATATTTCTATAATAGGAAAATTTTATTCCTATTCTACTCATAAAACCTTATTCTATTTGGAGACTAAGGTGGTGTTTGGCCAAGCTTCTGAAAGTGTTTCTGTTTCTCAGAAACACTTCTTTAGCCAAACACCCTCTTTTCAGAAGTAGAAATATTTTTTCCAGAAGTCAAAAAGTGTTTCTAGATAAGAAGAGAAGCAAGAACACCAATTTGGTGCTTCTAGAGAAACTCTTTTTGCTCATTCATTGAATTTTTTTTTTGACCCATATACCATTTTTTCCACAAAATTTCTTTTAATCTCATATAATATCTCCATATAAAATAGAAATTTGGGAATAGGGATAGGGTGAGGGTAGGGGGGTAAGAAAAAAAATCATTTTTTATTTATAAAAGTAAACAAAAAATATGAAATAGAAATTTGAGGATGGGTAGGGCAATGGGGTGGGGTGGGGATAGGGGTAGAGGCGCGGGGAGGTTGGAGAAGAAAAAAAATCATTTTTTTTTATAAAAGTAACAAAAAATATGAAATATAAATTTGAGGATGGGTAGGGCAATGGAGTGGGGTGGGGTGGGGGTAGGGGATAGGGCGGGGGTAAGATTTTTTTTTTATAAAAGTAACAAAAAAATTGAAATAGAAAATTGAGGATGGGTAGGGCAATGTGTGTGGGGTGTGGGGATAGGGGGTAGGGCGGGGGTAACAAAAAATTCATATTTTTTAATAATTTTTATTATAAAAGTAACAAAAAATATGAAATAGAAATTTGAGGATGGGGTGGGGGTAGGGTAGGGAGGAGGTAACAAAAAAAACATATTTTTTATAGAAGTAACAAAAAATATGAAATAGAAATTTGAGGATGGGGTCGGGGGTAGGGGTAGGGCGGGAGGGTAAGAAAAAATTTCATATTTTCAATTATTTTTTATAAAAGTAACAAAAAATATGAAATAGAAATTTAAGGATGGGGTAGGGCACATGGGGTGGGTTTGGGGGTAGGGCGGGGGTGGGTAAGGGGAGAAGAAAAAAAATCATATTTTTTATAAAAGTAAAAAAAATATGACATAAAAATTTGAGGATGGGGTGGGGGTAGGTGTGGGTAGGGCGGGGTAGGTTTGTACATATTTGAGTCATTTACTATCATATTGTCGTTAAATTTCTTATGTACAATATAATATTATTTTTTGATTAAATGTTGCAATTAAATATATTTTTTTTATTAAATTGTAAAGATATACTAATTTTTAGAAACATATAATAGAAAAGAATATTTTAAATAGTTTTAAATCTATTAAAAAGAATATTCTTGTAAATTTGCATAAATGTTGGTCAAACATGAAATTTTTTCTGTTTCGCAGAAGCACTTCTATAATTATAGGTCAAACACCCTAATTGATTCTCCAGAAACAATTTTTGCAGAACTACTTCTGAGAAACAGAAACACCTTTCGAGAAGCTTGGTCAAACAGACCCTAACTATACAATTCTGGTAAGTGTACAAGACTAATTTATGCTCAAACTGTGGGCTTGTGCTACAGTAACTCGTGACACTTTTCATCCGATATACACATGTATATTGTGTATATCAGATGTATATTTAACATACACCCGTAGTCATAGCGGACGATCTTCATTCGCTAAAATTGTCTCTAAAATCTTTAAAAAGGATCTAGGAAGACAAAATTGAACATTCGAACTTCCATTGGCCGACTTCTTGAATATCAGAGAAGAAGTTTATAGTCCTGTGGGAAATTTCGGAAGGTACAAATTCGTGTTTTATTTCATGCATTACTGTATTAAATCTTTTTCCTTTTTTTTTCTATCGCATTTTGGAAAGTCCAAGCATGGGTCTTCTTGTGAAATTTCTTTCTTTTTTACTTTCCATTTGGCTTTCACAGTATTTTTTTTATAGTCTAAGTTTTCAGATTTGCGTCTGACTAATTCACCCAGATACCCAGACGCCCTGTAATAAAGACCAAGATCTTCAACACTATTACCAGTAAATCGCGGAATGTCTTTCCGGTGTAGCACGAGAAAGATAGATGAAAATTTGATGTGTAAAAGTTTATTCACTTCACCCGTTGTAATAGTTCAGAAATGTTTTGTCACTACTGAATTATTTTCTTTTATATGGCATTATTAATTTAGTTATATTTAATATTTTTTCCGTAGACCACGTGAAGTGAGGATAAATTTACCAGTATATTTCTAAAGCCAGGACATAGGCCCACTGATGTGGTATGTCTCAAAAGCCTGCATTTGTATTTATCTTTTCCTCATTTTTTGGAATTTTCTCTATTTTAAAATTTATGTAATAGGATAAAAAATATTCTAAAAGTCACCTCATTTAAGGAAATAAAGTGCCTATTTTAATGCATTTATAGTCACATCGTTTAAGGGGGGAAAACTGCCGTTTCAACTGCATCTATTTTAATCATTTACCAGATAATTAGTATTTATTAACCAATAAAAACCAAACATTTGGTTGAAAAGGCACAACTTCTGATTATGGCGAAGCACTTTTAAAAAAACCCAACAAAAGACTCTTTAATTGCCGAAAGCGAGACGGAGATTTGGTCTATACAAGAAATCAGGTAATATTCTGGACATATGCATCAAAGGAGAACAACATCATTGCATCCTTTAAGCTTTTCAGAAATATATAGTATACTGTTTCTTCCTTTAAATATGGGTAGCCATGTTTGTGAAGATGTACATATAATCAACGGTGTTCACCGGACCACCCTCAACAGAAAAATACACAATATATATAATTTTTTTTTATGTACATATAGATATTTTGAACTCCGAAACACTAGATTAGAGGTTGGCTCAATGGTTTAGGGTGTTCAAAATTAACTTAAGGTCCCAAGTTTCAAGCACTACATTTTTTTCCGAATCATTTTAATGAAAATCCTGTATTCGCCACGGATAGGGCAAACAACTAATTTAAAAAAATCTTATAGGAGGTCTGAATGAACTTTGAAGAATGTGATATATATCTCTATATATCTTTTTTTTTTTATCTCCATGTATAATCATTCAAGACTAAATGTGAGAGTTAAGTAGAATTCTTTGGTCTGCATATACAGTAAAGAAATGATAACTTTAACAAATGCAGGGTGTGGATTTGATTATTGAAGATCCTCTTGGAGCAACTGTTGAGAGAGACAGACACAGAGACATGGACATAAAAGAGGCAGAGCTGGATGCAATTTTCTTCATGGCTGTTGGTAACTTGGCCTTATGAGTAATTTGTTGGATGGAATGTCGGGTGAAGTGGTGCAATGAGGCAGTTGCCTTGGTATAACTAATATCTTGATGGGAGAGAGGGTACGCTTGTGCTGGAAGAGAATGTATGAAGAGAGATTAATTATAACAGGGCATCAATCCATTGTTATAGTTCCAAATTCATGTAAAATTATTACACATGTACATAGAAAGACAGATTTTTCTTAAACTTCTTCTTTCCTTATTAAAATAAGTGTTCATAGTAAAATTTGAGATTTAATCATATTGTATTTGAAGGCTAAAATATTCTTAATATTTCAATATTGGAAGAGATTCTTTATGACCGGGCGAAGCGCGGACAAATTGACTTGTGTTTGATTTAATTGTCCATATATTTCTATGTTTACGTACTCCCAGCGTTGTCCTAGTGTCTGGATTTCATAACGGGGCTAAAAACATGTTTGTTCTTCTGTCTTCTTACCTTAAAATATTCACTCATCCTATTTCCACTCTTCATCGTCCACCGTGACACAAACGCCAACACAGCCTGTTTATTTGTTTGTATCTTGTTTTTTCAAATGATATGATTGACCTTTAACTTATCCTCTACGCCCCATTTCTGTGGGAACCCTTCAATATATCTTGTCCAATGTTTTGTACAATATATACCTACTCATTCTATTTCAAATTAATTACCTTACACACCAGTGGTAGATCAGTTAGCTCGTCGCCCAAGGGCAGATTCAAATATTATATTACGGCTTCATAGGAATTCAATATCTTTTGCTCATATCTTGTATACATATTAAAGAATTTGCTAAATATTTATATAATTTTGATTCTGAACTCAGTTAATATTATAAATTAACTTTAGATTATTATAGAAACTCATAAACTTCAAATCATGAATCCATCTCTTTGTTCGCGCTCTAGTCTTTCATTGATCATGTTTACCCCTCGCTCTATCATGAGGACGTGTAAATAATTTTACATTATCAAGTAATTTTAATGTGGTGTAGCAGGTTACCTATTTTATTTCCCTATTAATAACTGCACTTATTAATCTGACAACATAAAAATTCTACAATGGCAAAGACTTCTGTCAAGATATTAACAAAAAATCTTTTCAGCAACAAAATGAGAAGGAAAAAAATAAAGATGAGTACTAGTTATATTATCCAACTTGGACGCCACTTTGATCTTTAGAATTGGCAAATCCAGTACGAGGAGCGCAAAGCAGAACCGATGAAAGTGCCTTGTCAAAATGCTTTGCCTTAGTGCCCAAATACTCACTCCACGTCACTGGCCTATACATTGGAGGGTTCATTTGGTCTACCAATTTCGATAGAGGTGAAATTTTCACCCCTGATGGTGGCCCATATAAATAGGCCACCGAAAGACGGTGTCGAGTCCGGTTCACTACGGCCCGATGTAGAACACTCGGGTACAACCCGTTTGATAATATGTGTAAAAGGTCACCTACGTTGATAACTAATGCACCACAAAGTGGAGGAACCCTGACCCACCCGTTTCCTTCTTTAAACACTTGTAAACCACTTGTGTTGTTTTGGTGAAGAATGGTTAATATGGTAGAATCCGTATGTGCAGCAAGACCCATGGCCCGATCCGGATCCGGACAAGCCGGGTAAGAATTTAGTTGTAGAGCAGAGCATCCTCCTCTTGGGCCTATAGCCCATTTAACATCGTCCTTTGTTATTCCAAGTGACCCAAGCATCAGACACATCAGTCTTCCAGCTAGCTTTTCCATCTCATTTTCGTATTCCTCGATTACGTCACTGAAAAATTCAAAAAGGAAAAAAATTAAAGAGGCGAAATAAGAATAAAAAGATAAACATTCTTTAAGTGACATAAAAACTTGTAAGCAGTATTAAAACGGTAGTTACTAATGGATATAAAACTAGGAAACAAAGTTGGATTCGATTTTCGGTCCTCCTATCTTTCTTATGCATCATAAATAATGGTACGTGCATAAGAAAGTATAGGTAGCACTACAGGACAGGTTAAAATGAACTTAATATTTTTGTCGCATGCATCACAAAGTTATATGTCAAAAAAATCACTAAATTTTCAATAAAAAATTAATAGTAAGAAGCTTAGAATTTCAATTCATCACGTTTAAATCTTAGATCCCCTCAACGGTAGATTTCAGTACTTTTTTGAAGTAGAAAGATCTTTCCATCTATGTAATTTTACGTGCATGAGAACTGAAATTCGAGTAAACTAAAGTACCAGAATTTGTTGTAATCATGTGGCCAAAGTTGGCGGGCATGTTCAAGAGGGGAACCAACAATTGTGAATCCTTCAGACCACATGAACTTAGAGAAAAAAGAAGAAATTCGAGCCACGCCATAGCCAGCGATGCCATTGGGCGAACGAGCGGCCTTTAATTTTTGTTGCATCGGAAGGGAAAAAAGGCCCTTTCCGGCATTCTTCATATCGTTGAGTAGTCTCTGAGAAATGTTATGGTTTATGATTTGGAAAGCACCCCATTTTTTGCATGCATGGCCAATTTTGTCAATGGCGAATTTCTCATCGTTTAGATCGATTACTGGAATAGACTCTACATTAAGCGAATCACATGTAGGATGATCATCTAATGATGATGATTTCCAGGCATGCGATTCGGGTAATTCCTTTATTGTGTACAAGTCGAGTTGTTTTTGATGAACGTCTGAGACTATTGAAGGCATAGTAGAAACTTAGGACTTATTGGAATGGATAAGAATTGAAGAAGAGTGGAATTTTGTTATGAAGAAGTGATGAAAATGGAAAGAGTATATATACAGGTGATGGATGAGGATGGAGACAACGAATGCTGTGAAGAAAGAAAAATATAAAATGAAAGACTGTAAATTTTGAGTGGTCGGGGAAGTGTTAGTGTCGATATAAAAAGGGAACAAGAAATGAAAGCGAGCAACGGATAGACTATCATTGAACAAACGAAAGAACAAAAGTTGAATGGACCATCTTGTCCTTTAGGGATAATAAGTCATAGTGTAGTAGGCATTTCAATCCGTTCTCACACACATTCGTTCTCCCTTTCTAGTATAATCTCTCCGATTCAATTTATGTTTCACTATTTAATTTGGTAAGAAATTTTAAAAAGAAAATAATTTTTTTAAGATGTATGATCCAAAATAAATCTTATATAAACGTGTAACTTTAAATCATCACATAAAGTTAAATTATTTCTAAATATAAAAATATAATATTTTTTTGGGACAGACCAAAAAAAATGGTGTCACCTAAATTGGAACAGAGGGGCGATAGATAATAGTGTGTCCGGTGAGACTTATCTCACCATCGTATTAGAGAGATACTCCTTCCGTTCTAATTACTTGTATATATACTTTCATTTAACACGCACTTTAAGAAATAAAGTAAGATTTTTGAATCTTATAGTTTAAATTTAAAATAAGTCAAATATATTTGTGTTGTTATAGATCATTTCGTTTTATGTAAAAGGTAAAGTTTAAATTTAAATTATTACTGAATAAGAAAATATGTCTTTTTAGATGGATTAAAAAAGAAATTGCGTCCAGTTTTTGGGCAGGGTGTATGAATTTTGATACTACCTACTTATGATATTGAGGCCCCCATTATTAAGGTTTTGTCCGTTCTGATCACACTTTTGACGCCTCACAATTTCGTTTTTAAAACTCCTCAAGAATTCAATTTTTTAATTTCTACCCTATGATGATTTAAAATTTGTCTAAGGCAAGCTTTATTATGAATTCCTTGAGAGTGATCTAAATTCTAACGATTGGTGGATTTTTGCACTCACTACTACATGAAACGGTGAGTTTATCTTGCACTATTTGGTGTGCCTTTGTCTTGTCCTCAAGCAGGAAAACATCATCACCTTTCCTACTTTGTCCTAATCTTTCTAATCCTACAAGATGATGCCTTCTTACAGTCCCACATCTTAGAAATCAAATTCCCCTATCCTATTGGCCTATTACACTGACAACAATACCCTCCCATATAATCTCTGGAGTTTGCCCTTTCGGTATTGGAGAAATCGTGTATTCGTGTATATCTCTACAATTCTCTGGTGACTATTAGTGTCGTTTGGTATGTCGCATTGAACAGTATAATTTTGCATGGATTGTATTGTATTGTAATAGACTGGACTGTATTAATATATAATGAACGATATTAGAGTATTAATTTATAATGAATTGTATTTTTTTTATTTTTTATTTTTAATACGATCAGAAGTCTCAAAATGGCGGTTGGAATGTCTTATTTTTAGAAATAAATGCAGTCAGTCCATTGAAAATGGTCACCAAATGTTGTATTATTTTTTTGTCCGGTGCAGTCCAATGTAATACAACGTACCAAACGTGCCTTTAGACTCGAGAACTTATTAAGACTTGTACTGCATGTTGCTGTTCCATGATTGATGTAGAAGGGGTAGAAGATGACTACTCTATTGGACGCATTTGCAAGGGTATTTTGTCCTCTAAATATTGCATTTTTTTCCTTCTATTTTGATCATTTCTGCGACAAGCAGTAAAGTCATCACTTTTGATATTTCGCGGTTAGATTTTGTGTTTTGTCCCATCTTACACGGTTTGGGGCAAATCCAATATTTAGTCAAGCATTTAATTTTCTTTAAGCCATCACTAATTTTGTCAATTTATAGATTTTTTTGTTTGATTAGTGTACTTTTGTCTCCTAACTTTTTCTTTTTCTACGTTAGACAAAAGGCTTACAAAATTCTTTATAAATTTCTCTTTTTGTTATTAATTCTGTGGCGGTGGTGGTTACACAACATAAAGAGAACAAATTAAATTTTAATGGCTCCTAGGAGTGTCACTGTTATGATCATTACTCATTTATTGGGACATGCATATAATGGATCGATGGGGCATGTGCAAAAGGAGGATATATACCAGGACAGGTGAATAAAATGACCACATTACGGGGCGCATTGACCCTTATTCGAAGGACACATGAATAAAATGACCGGCTTATAGGAGCACATTTACCCTTATTCGATGGGTGTCTGATTGCCTTATCGGGGCGCATTTACCCTTATTCAAAGGACACAATAAAATGACCTCCTTACAAGGGCGCATTTACCCTTATTCACGGGTGTCTGACCACCTTACGGGGGCACATTTACCCTTATTCGAAGGACACATGAATAAAATGACCGCCTTACAGGGGCGCATTTACCCTTATTCGACGGGTGTCACGTGACACTGCTTCATCATTTTTTTAATTAAATATGTATAAACAATAAAAATTCAGATGAAAATATGAGAATATATCTTTTAAGGTGACACCTCTTTACACAAAAGACTGCATAGCTCTAGTGGTCGGGGCTTTAATTTAATGATGAGGGCCCCGAGTTTGAAACCTTGACCTCCTGCAGGTTAACAAAACTTAAACCAATTGTTCCAAACTCAAATTTATCCTAGCTGCAACTTATTTAGATAATAAAGAAGATATTCCGACTTCCCTAGTTAATTGTGTTGCGATTCCTTTTTATCTTTTGTTTTCCTTTCACCTTTTTTCTCGCCAATAAAATTACTTAAGAATTATTTACGAAATCATATTGATCAAGTATGTAATATTATCTCTAATGAGGTAATTTTAAATATTTTAAAAATAAAATTCATCGTGAAAAGTTATACTCCGTAGTAATTTTTTTTTTTTTAAAAAGTGTTATAGTAATGTACATGTATTGTGTTTTATTTATATGTATTCCATTTCTTAATTTTTGATATGGTGTTAAAGCGTTCTATTTAACGTTTCTCATTTTAAAATGTGACACCGCTTAATCATGTGTACTCCATTGCCACCTTATTAGTTGCATATGCACTTCACGTGATTAGGTCGGAGCATTTTACTTTTGTGTTTTGGCCAACAAAAACTGTAGGCATTATAATGTACTTCCAATTGAGGCTAATGTATGTCCTTGGACGATATGAAAGTGTATGATTTTAGTCACATAAATAATACAGTATAGATGATTCGAGAGAATATTTGTGGTGGAAGATCAGTCAATCTGTGGATAATAATTTAGGGGGAGCGGGTTCGGGTACTCTATCTTTTTTGAACTATCCGGACCCTACCCTGTAAAAGACCGGTTCCTAAATTTACTATCCGGAATCTACCCGTAGCCATCATTACCTGGAACCTACCCGGACCCTGCGGTTTCGGATAGATTCCCGGGTACCCTATCCGTGGTGTGTTTGCACATGCGACTGAACATATTAGTCACTGTTTGAATCTAGGATGTTAACTATGAATATGCCTGTCGAGAATTGATGTCTACTTGGGATAGCATAGTTTGAAGTCATTCTTGTCCATTCGATTAACAAGCTGAGTGTATGGAGTCATCTAACTGTTTTTGTATGGTGGCTATGACTGATAAGCTGATTACACCATTTCCTTTTCCTGTTAACTGTAAATTGCCTCCATTCTAACATGCTAAATACTCTAAAATATATGGTACTTTGATTGTGAAGTTGCTTGCATACTGTCTAATCTGTTCTAGTCTTAAAAAATTGCCACTATGATGGTTTGCAATGTCTCTCAGTCTCCTCTGTAGAATGAAGTGAGTTTGATTAAGAGCATCGGTGTTAGCAGCTTGTCTAATGAAATCATATTTATCACAGGTTAATTTTAGTCATATGTTGCATATAGTTCAGCTTGAAATCTTGTTTCTCTTCTACAAACATGTGTGGAAGTAGTTAGGATAATTGAGTTTGCTTAAAAGGTTTAGAGAATGATGTCGTTAACTAATTACATGCTTGTATGTTTACCTTGAGTTAAAAATGCAGTATGTAAAGATGTTCTCCCTTTCCTTTAAAGATAACTGAGCATGAAGAATGTTAGTATTCAGTTTCCTTATCCCCAACATGTAGCATTGAGTATACACATAACTCTAGTATACTTACATCATATTTGAGAACTTATTTACTGCAACAAGTATTCATGTATGTTGTATATATTTCTTTGGGGCTATTTCTGTATTATAATTTCCATCTATATGTGAATATGGGTTCTGATGTTCGTTAACTGGGCTCGTTGCATGCATTGGGCTAATCAGCCTCTTCTTTTTTTAAATCTGAAAAAGTCTGATCCCGGGCCCATTAGTCCAGTCCTGCTTTCACTCATGTATTATCTATCTGGTATGTGTATGTCTCGGGTTTATCCCATTTTTGCTCCTTCATCTTCGTGTTGTCTTTTGGTATGTGTACAATCTGGAATCAGGCCTTCGAATCTACTTCTGTCATTTTAGTTGTCTGTTTAAATATAAATCATATGCGCTAACTCTTGGGTCAAAGGCTTGTTTATTATTTTTGGGCATATAATAAACCCTTATCTTCTTTTTTTTACATGACACGCATTGGAGCAAAATGAAGAGTCTCAAAACGAGACTCGTCGCAACTCTCGAAGACCAGCATTTATTTGTATCTGTCCATCTTGCATCCGAAATTCTAAACCGCAGGCGGAATGACATCGCCACTCCGTCGAGTAATCTTTATTATGTCCCATTTATTTATTGTAAATTAATTGTCTAACATTACACTCCTAGTAGCACACTTAGAATATATAAACATTGAATCTATAGATTAGAAAGCAATCTGACGCTAGAATTAATTTTCCTTCAAGTTGATTATCTTAGGCTTCTCATACTTGACTATATTAAACCATTTAATAATCTCCATTGGCATAACGATTCCCGTAACTAGAATATTACTATTTTTATAAAGCCCATTATTTGCTTTCACCATTTTTTTGGAATCATACTTTTACTAGCATTTGTAAAAAAAAGATAGTAGCCGTATTTCATAAATGCATCACAAATGATTTTGTTTAATTTCCTATATACTTCATCTAACGAAATATTTCTATAAAGAATGCATACTTGCATATGAAATTAACTCTATCTTCTATAAACAAATCTTATAATTTTTATCCCTTTTTATTTAAACACTTTTCAACATGCATTTCTTAGCAATAATAATTACCCTAGGTTTGACAGGACAACCGTAAGTTAGCGGATCTTAGAGGGTGCCTAATCCCTTCCCTCTGGATCAATAAAGAACCCTTACCCAGAATCTCACATTAAGTTTCGCAGACCATAAAAAAATGGAGTTAATGTTGACTTTAACCTAGTCGACATTTAGGTGTCCTGATTCACTCAAACTAATTAGGTGGCGACTCCGCGAATCCTTTAGCATTATTTCTAGCCCACTTTAGCACATTTTACCTTTTAGCAACCTTTTAGCATTTTAGCACCCTTTTTAGTATTTTTAACATTTTATATTATTTTCTAACATTTTCTTAAGTAGGGGTAGGAGTTTAATAATGTCGCGGTCGGAAAAGGGCGCGACATATATCGCGGATGTGTTATCACAGTACACCATAGACGCATTATGCAATGGACACTGAAGCTCCAAAAGAAGAGTTCTGAGCCAGTAGATCTCAGCAACAACATTTGCAACACCTCTATATTCTGCTTCTGCACTCGATCGACATAGTGTGGTTTGCCTCTTGGCTTACCACGAAATGAGATTATCTCCCAAGAACACACAGTAGTCGGATGTTGAGCATCGCGTGTCCGGACAACCTGCTCAATCGGCGTCCGTATATGATAACAATATGGTCGGTGCAGAGAGGTAGAGATGCAATCCATAATCAAGTGTGCCCTTAACGTATCAGATGATACATTTAAGAGCTGTAAAATAAGGCTTCCTGGGCATGTATAAACAAACACATCTGCTGAACAACATAAGCAATATCAGGCATGATGAAATTAAGATACTGAAATGCACCTGCAAGACTCCTATAAAGAGTGAGATCGGATTGGACACTAGCTCAAAGGAAGGAGGATCGCTCAAGTCATATAAGGAGACCAATTACACATCATATTCGATGTGAGACTTTTAACAATAAAGATAGATACAATTCCCAAGTAATAATATCAAAATATAATATTTATATGTAGTTATTGGGCAAAAAAGTATCTTCTGCTTCTGCTGATACAGTTATTAGGTTCTCGTATGATTGAGTTTTGCTCTCCGGTAAATGGTATATTGGTATAGATATGCGTACATATTTATACCTTGTTTTGATATTTGAGACTCTAGTGAGAAGAACATAACTTCAGTACATTATAACCAAAATGAAGAAAATAGAGCTGCGTTTAAAAATCATCTAAGTTCTATACACAGTTATGGTTGCAGTTTTGTGATGGAAAACACATTGGCCAAAATTATATAAATGTACCTTACTGTAGGTCAAGTTACTGAATAATATATTTAACTTTAACTTTAGGACCAAAAAAGAGATTTTATAATTGTCGCGTTACATCATCCTGGACGGAAACTACTGTCGGTAATCCCCAAGTAGCAGAATTAATTTACTAAAATTGAGTAATCATACTTTGTTAACTAGCAATCAGCGTCTTTTCTCTCCTCTTTTTTACTTGGACTAGTTCATGCTTCTGAACTGCTACTACGAGTAATATTTTAATTGGGAATTACACTTTAATTTTTATAAAAAGTTGTATATTGTCAGTTTATAGTAATTAAACTCTATTTTAGTATACTTTTTGACATATACTTCATCTAATCAATTAGTCGAGATACCTTTTAAGTTATCCACAATGATCAGATAGATATTTTAACCTTGTCAATGATCAAATAGGCACCTCTACATGACATAAGTGTGCTAGTGGATCCTTCACCCCTACATAACAAAATATTTGTCCATTTAACATACTATCGGTGATTGCAGCTCGCGCGTAAAGGGTCATATGTATATTTCGCCCAGGGACGGATCTACCTTAGGCCAAGGGGTGTCACGTGGGGCTGTGAGTGAGTCGAATTATTCGATTCGATTCGCAAAATTCGGCTCGAAAAAGCTCTATTTGAGTTCGATTCGTTGCATCAATTATAGGGCCGAATTTTAGATTTTGATTCAGCCCAAATCGAGTCGAATATTTGGTCCGATCCGAATTGCCGAATATTTTCGAATATTCTATCCGATTTGCCGAATAACCTTAACTGCTCCAAAATAACGTCGAACCCGAATCGAGCCTTAATTTTTAAGGTTCGAAGAGTTCGAGCCGAATCGAACTTAAGGTTCGAATATTTTCGAGCCGAATCGAATATCTGCATTATTCGGTAGGGTTCGGCTCGGTAACAGCCCTTCACGTGACACTTCTTCGTCAGAAAATTTTACTAAATAAATATGTATATAATTAAAAGCAGAAGCAAACATGAGGATATATTGTTTAAAGTAACATCCCTAAATACAAAGGGTTGCGTAGCTCAATGGTCAGGCGTTTTAAGTTTTCAGACTTGAACGCGAGTTCGATTAACCACGAGTAGCGTCGTTTTCTTATTATAAAAGCTTTGCTCCTCATCGATTAACCACTTGATCCAAATTAACATTTGTCGTTATCTTAATAATGCATATATATCATTAATAAGGATCTCGCTGCTTCTCTAATTAATTGTCTTTTTATATAATTTTTTCTTTCACCTTCTTTCTTTCCCAATAAAATTGATTAAGAACAATTTACGGAATTAATTTGATTAAGTATTTAATATTATTTCTGATGAGGTTATTTTGAATACATTTCAAATAAAAAAAGCTCATCGAGAAAAGTTGTAGTATTTTTCTTAACAAAAGTTATGTTGGATATTAATATAAAATTACAAATAAATGGAAAAGCAACGACAACAACAAGTAAATAAGAAATCTGAAAATTAAACAAGTAAAAGGTCTTTCTGAATCGATTGAAGTTTCAATCTTTCCTTAAGATAATATTGCCCCCGTATGTCCTTTCAACGGTTGTATTAGCAATTTATCTCCCAAAATAAAACAACAATCAAACAAGTGAGCAAAGGGACTCAAGTGTGCGCTTGATAAGAAAGATCTTTGATCGTATTAGATTGCTAGAGAGGAAGACAATTTTCAGAGAATTGGTTAGGTGTCAATGTGTAGTGTGTATTGCAATTGTGCCCAAGGCATCAATTTTATACGTAGATGATTTGGTCTTCTCAATTCACCAAATGAATGGCCATCAATGTCAAGTAATGACCATTGATATTGAGGTTAATTCAACCTAGTAATGGTTGAATTCAATAGCCAAGTAATGGAGAGTAATTGCTCCAAATTCAGTCCAAGAATCAGTTTTAATTCTCCCACTTCGTTACTAAAAAACGTCGAGGAACCGCGGTCCCTCTGGATGGCACCGCTGTGCCTAAATTCCAGTAAGTCACTGGAACCGAAAATAGAATTAGCACCGCGGTGCACCCCTTTTTCCCGTGGCAAATTTCAGGATTCGTTTTCATCTCTTACATATTTCTTCCTTTCATTTACCAACGTAAAACTGTTAAGTGTATTTTGTATACACTTTTGAGTACTTTTTAGTTAGTATTTTACTCTTTTATTTTGCGTTTAGTATAGTGTTAGGTGTGTTTCTCTTTCGTTTATGTCACAACGATCATATAGGAGAATATACTACTTTTGAGGATGAAATGAGCTTAACTGAGGATGAAAATTGCACAAGCACAGCCCAAGGAATGAAGCCTAAGAAGTGCCAAGAAGAACAGAAGAAATCTGGTAGATTCCGGACAAAACTCAAAGAGGCACCGTTGTGCCTGGCCAAGTAGCACCGCGATGCCATGGAACCACGGTCAGGAAAATTAGCACCGAAGCGTAAAAATTGCCGAAAGTCCAAAACTGAAACACCGTCGAAGGGACTGCGGTGCCTGGCCATGGAACCGCGGTGCCATATTTCCAGGAAGCTCTGATGATCTCGATGAATAAGCACCGTGATCGGACAATGAATCAGCGGTCTTGCAGCGTAATGTCGATTAAGTCGATTTTTGACAAGGTTAAAAAGGTCTGAAGCAAGGTTTTTTTCAGATATAAATACCCTAAACCATGTCATTATTAGATTTTCATACTTTGTAGAGAAGAACGACGGCTACAAGCGACAATTGGAGACATCTTATTGTTCAAGTTACTTTCTTTCCCTTATTTTATTTTAGTTTATGTTGAATTGTAATTTAGTTCTTGACATGACAATGTTTAGGAGCTAATTAATTTAGTAGGGTTTCCATCGAATCTTCTTGAAGCTCTTTCATATAGTTAATGCATTAGTTTTTGAGTTCTTATTCAGCGTATTATGATCTATTCAATATTGTTATGATTGCTTGATAATTAACTAGCTATTAATTGTCATCACTTATATGATTTCGAATCAAAAGTCTGAAAGGTGAGATTTGAATATGTTGTAATTGTTTGAAAGACAAAAGTCTGAAATATGATATATGCGACCCCCATATCTTTCATGTCGAAACATTGTTTTAACATGTTCTTCGTCTCAAGGATTGTCCTCGGACTGCTACATGTGATCAACAAGTCATCTACATAAAGGCATATTATGACGAATGAATCGACATTTCCTTTCATGTAAACACATTTGTCACACTTATTAATGGTAAACCCTTTTGATAGTAGGGTACTGTCAAATTTCTCATGCCATTGTTTAGGGGCTTGTTCCAGCCCGTACAACGATTTGACAAGCCGACAAACTTTTGTCTCTTGTCCTGGAACCATTTAACCCGTATATGTTTCTTCTTCCAAATCACCATTCGGGAAGGCTGTCCATTTGATGTATTTCAAGATCCCGCAAGGCGATGATGGCTATGAACATACGTATATATGTCATTCTAGACACTGGAGCATAGGTGTCAAAGTAGTCAAGACCCTCCTTTTGGCGATAACCCTTGACTACTAACCTAGCTTTGTATTTGTCGATAGAACCATTTGCTTTTAACTTCCTTTAGAGGATCCATTTACAACCCAAAGGTTTGTGTCATGGAGGAAGGTCAGCCAACTTCCAGGTGTGGTTGTGCATGATGGATTCTAATTCACTTTCTATAGCTTCCTTCTAGAGCGGTGTTTCTGGAGTTGACAATGCTTCAGTGATTGTCCGTGGTTCATCCTGGACCAGATAAGCTTCATAGTCAGGACCGAAAGACTTGTCCTTCCCGACCCTTTTGCTTCGTCTTGGTTTCATCTCTGAATCTTCCCAGTCTTGATAATCTGGAATACTGAATTCCTGATCGTCAACCACTTTAGAATTTACGAGATCTGAACCGTTCGATTCTAGGCAGTTATCTACCCCTAGATCCTCAGAGATTTGATCATAATTTCGTTTGTGAGAGGTTATGTTGATTTCCTTGTATGAAAATGTGTCTTCAAAGAACCATGTGTTCCTTGATTTCATGATCGTACCTTCATAAATGTCTGGATGATCTGATTTATGCACTATGAAGCGATAAGCACTACTGTTATTGACATATCCGATGAATATGCAATCCATAGTCTTAGATCCAATTTTGACCTGCTTTGGCATTGGTACTTTTACCTTGGCCAGACAACCCCATACCTTCAAATACTTGTAGGTAGGTTTCTTTCCTTTCCATAATTCATATGGAGTCTTGTCCTTACCTTTGTGTGAGACTCTATTAAGAATCTTATTTGCGGTAAGGACAACTTCTCCCCACAGGTGTTGGGGAAGACCTGAATTGATGAGTAAAACATTCATCATTTCCTTTAGTGTTATGTTCTTGCGTTCAACCACATCGTTTGATTGAGGTGAGTAAGGAGCCGTTGTTTGATGAACTATACCTGATTGGGTACAGAATTCTTCAAAAGGTGCTACATATTCTCCCCCTCTATCGCTACAGATTGTTTTAATCCGTCCGCTTAGTTGGTTCTCAACTTCAGCTTTGTAGCGTTTGAATGCTTCAAATGCTTCATCTTTACTTTTTAGTAAGTAAAGGTAACAAAACCTTGTGCCATCATCTATGAAAGTCACAAATTACTTGTTCCCCCTCTAGTTTGAGCGAACTTTAAATCACATATATCAGTGTGTATAAGTTTTAGAGGAGCGATTTCCCTTTCGACGGATCTAAAGGGACTTTTGAAATTTTTTGCCTCTACGCACACCTCACATTTACGTTGAGGGTTTATGTCTATAGACGACAATAATTTCAGCTTTAGCAATCTTTGGATAGATTGATAGTTAACATGTCCTAATCTATGATGCCATAAATTAGATGACTCAATCAAGTAAGTAGAAGGCTTAATTTTATTGATAGTTGAAACAGAAGGCATTACAGGTGCAACTTTAAATTTAAAAAGGTCTTCACAGACGAAGCCCCTTCCTACAAAGATTTCATTCTTAGTGATTACAAACTTGTTAGCCTCTAACACTAGCATAAAACCAGCATTTTACTAACAAAGGTCCAGAAATTAAATTTCTGGGACATGCATCATTTCCTTCAGAATTAGCTTATTTCCGGGCGTCATCTTTAGTGTCACTTTTCCTACCCCCAGCACCTCTAAAGAAGAATTGTTGTCCATGAACAATTTCTTATTTGTAACTAGTGTATATGTAGAAAAAACATCTTTGTTGGAACATATATGACGGGTAGCACCCGTATCTAGCCACTATTGCACCGGATTCTCAACGAGGTTAGCTTCAAGAACCACTGCTGAGAATTCTTTAATCATATCATCTCAGACCATGTCTTCGATGATGTTTGTCTTAATCTTGCCTTTGGCCTTCTCTTGTTAAGTTTGCGACAGTCTTTGGCCATGTAACCAACTTTACCATAGTAGTTGTAATCCTTACGGACCACCTTCATGTCGTCATAGACATGGATATCTTGGTTTCCTCCCGCCATATTACTAGGCTGAGGGTATGCGTCTTCTCCAACTAGTGGAGGGTATCTGGTTAGGAAATGTGATATTCCCATAACTGTCAGGAAGTGTAACATAGAAGCAAAGATGTTTGGAACATCTTGAGCAGCGAGGTTGAAGGCACAGGGAAAACCTTGAGTGATGTTTGAATTTCCAGCATTGATTTGATCTTGTCCAGTCATGTTGTCGTTGAAACGGCAAATATTATCTTAAGCTTGTTGGATATTAATATAAAATTACAAGGAAAGCAACAACAACAACAAGTAAATAAGAAATCTGAAAATTAACAAGTAAAAGGTCTTGCTGAGTCGATTGAAGTTTCAATATTTCCTTAAGTTTATATTGCCCCAGTATGTCCTTTCAACGGTTATGTTAGTAATTTATCTTCCAAGATAAAACAACAATCAAACAAGTGAGCAAAGGGACTCAAATGTTCGCTTGATAAGAAATATCTTTGAGTGTATTAGATAGTTAGAGAGGAAGACAATTTTCAGAAAATTGGTTAAGTGTCAATGTGTAGTGTGTATTGCAATTGTGCCCAAGGCATCAATTTTAAAGGTAGAGATTTGGTCTTCTCAATTCACCAAATGAATGTCCATCAATGTCAAGTAATGACCATTGATATTGGGGTTAATTCAGACTAGTAATGGTTGAATTCAATAGCCAAGTAATGAAGAGTAATTGTTTCAAAGTCAGTCCAAGAATCAGTTTCAATTCGCCCACTTCGTTACTGAAAAACGTCGAGGAACCACGATGCCTAAATTTGATGAAGTCATTTGGGCGAAAATGGAATTAACGCGGTGCCACCACTAGCCGTGATTACGTCGCTAATGGCATCGCGGTGCTCCCCTTTTTCCGTGGCAAATTTCCTGATTCGTTTTCATCTCTTACACAGTTCTTTCTTTCATTTACCAACGTGAAACCAACACCATTTGGCCAATAACCGTCTATTATCTTACGTTTCAAATAATTCGTATATGTATCAATATCTCTTCCATTTAAGGAAATTCTTATCCTTGACACTATATGTCACGTGTGTGAAAACAACGTTTCCTACGTGCGGGACTCTAATTATTCGATTCGTAATTAAATAGGATTAATTGTATTTTACGTTTAATAAATATTTTCAACAAGTTATAGTAATGTAAGTCAATTGTGTTTATTTATATTTTGTTGTTTTTTCATATGGTGTTGCATTGTTTTATTTATTATTTTTCATTTTAAAATGTGACACCGTTTGACAAAATTCGTGTGTACGCCATTGATTCCGCCATTCATATTATTCAAGCATTTCCTTCATCCGATTATTATTTTGCTAATACTTATTATTGGCTAAACCCCCTATACATCTGAAAGCTTTAAATTTACACGACTTAACACATTACAGGAGTAATAAATAAATTAAATGTGTTGTATTAAAATTTCCAACTCCAATCAAAAAGTTAGAATCTTGAATTAGCTCTGTCAGAAGATGATCTCTCTTTTTCATAGATTATCTACTACTATTCGTGAGGAAAGATTCTTATCATCATTCTGTTGTAGTGTCCACAAAATTATAATCATTAGCTTATCTCTTCCGTCTCTGAAAAAAAAGATATCTTATATATAATGGGTCCGACCATAAGGCAGTGGTGCCTAATTTGCTATTTAATATTATCTCCTTCTCAAAATACTTGTAATATTTCTCTTTTTAAAATTTAATTTAACTAAATTTTAAAGTTAAATTATATTAAATTAATTTAATATTTTAAAATAAAAATTTAGATATTCGAAAACTATACGGAAAGTGGAATAAGTTGCAAATTCTTCTCATATTAATATGATGAAAAAGTATAATTTAAAATTTTGGTTAAAATTCATATCATTTAACTTTTGAAAAGCATAATGTGACAAATATTTTGGAACATAGAGAATAGTAAATAGATTTCGTAATCCAAGTAGGAGTAATATATTTTAACAATTCCATTCACGCGTCTAATTTTTTTCTATAGCAGCTCCTTAAAATATTAGTGGAAACATGATGCTTGTCCAACTTGTCCATGTTTTGGTGAAATTATTGAGGTAATAATGTGCCAATTATCATTAAAGGGCAGTCCAGTACACTAAGCTTTCGCAATGCGTGAGATCCGAATAAGGAACGGACCAGAATGGTCCATTGTACGCAATCTTACCTTGCATTACTGCAAGAGACTGTTTCACGACTTGAATTCATGACCTCTTAGTCACATGACAGTAATTTTACCCGTTACTCCAAGATCAGGTTATATGGCACCAAAATGTGTCAATCATCATTACTAACAATATTTACACGCAACTAAATAGTGATTAACTAAGAAAGTTGAGTTGATTGATGATTCTAATTTTCAAGGTCGTCTTTGAATTCGTGCGAGGTGTGCTACCGCACAGGGTCTTCGAAAAATGAAAAAAATTAGGGCTTTTTTATTTTTTATTAAGTAGTATTAGTCATAATTTAATATAAAAGTTCATAATTCGTAGGTCTTAGCCCAATTAAGGGTCATTTTTACAAATTAGAACAAAGTTTCCAAAATGTTTGAGACGACCCTGCTAATTTCCACAACTTGAGAAGCCTATAGGCAATCGATAATGACATACAAGACGCTATTTTTTTGGTAGGAGCGCGATTCTTCTTTCTTTCGAACGCGCAGTAAACAGAATTGTATGATAAGCGCGCAAATCACGTCGATCGATTAATCACGGCATGGCCGTATGTAATGACTCAACCAAAGAAGATTTATGCGGGGATCGAATTAAATAGCTTTGCGGTCATGACTCTTCTTCTGTGAAATTGACTATCCCGAAGGGTATACGCTGTTTTTTCCTGCCTTGTACTAAATGGATTGACATAATTGCATGAAGGGTCTTAGTCAATAACAGAAAATGGACCGTCCAATTATAAAATAAAATCTAAGGAAACGCAATATTTTATCTTGTTGACTTTATTCCATGAGTGGTCAATTTTTTGTTTCCTTTTAAAGGAGTGAATTAGATATGATTCAGAAATAGCAATTTTGGGGCCGTCATTGTCCTTCCCATTAACTTTTGACATGAGTTATAATGCGGTTTCAACTTTCATTTATTGGTATTAAAACTTGAAAAAGAATCTCTTCAACGCTACAAATCCATACTCCATAGTCCATTCTACCCTACGTACAATTGTGAGGGAAATGATTGATTTATTAAAATAACATTTGAATGTATTTTATGTTCTTCTAACAATTATTTCGTATATATATATAATGGATGTACGAAAATAGTATATAACTACTACTAGTGCCTTAAAAGGGATAACCTAAAATGGTTACAATATAACAGACTTGAAGCTTAAGAAGAGTTGTGACAACCACAACAAGCTTGATGATCTTGGTCTTCGTTCTTGAATGCGTATTTGAGTCTTGGATCTTGAGATCTTCGTTGAAACTGCAGCAAGTTCCTTGATCTTTATAACCTGAAACCAAAAGACACTAAATCTGGTAGTGTTACAAGGGCGCTGCTGAGTCGAGTGATATTCACTATGTCTTTAAGACATTATTGCCTCGTATATATCCTTTTACGATATGAGCAACTGTCTCCCAAGATAAAACAGCAACTAAACAAATAAGCAAATAAAACTCAAGTGTTTCTCAAGAAGAATTTTTGAGTGTGTGAAAGATGTGGTAGAGAGGAAGAAGTTCAGAAAATCTGAACTATAGAGTGAGGTGTATTCTACAATTGAGCTAAGGGCCTCAATTTATAGTGTGTGTAAGATGACCTCTCATCTAGTCAACTAATGACAATCAATGGACATGTAATGACACTTATTGAGATGTGTTATTCAGCCAAATAATGGCTGAATTCATGTGCCAGTTCGGGGGGAATCAACGCCCCAAACCATCCCAAAAGTCATAAACTCTTGGCGTTCTTGACGATACGCCTCGGCGCGCGGCTGGCGCCTCAGGTAACTTCGCCGCGCGTAGCGTGACGCTCGGCGTCAGCGGCTCCGGCGGTGTTGCGCGCTGACCCGCGGCTCGCGGCGATTTCAGGCTTCGTTTCATCTTTTACACATCGCACATTTCTTCCTTCATTTACCAACGTGGAACACGTGTCATTGAACTAACGACCGTACATCATTTCATGTCTCAAACGTTTACTCACGTACCAATATCTCTTTCACTAATGAAATTTACGATATTTAGCACTACGTGTGCACGTGTGTGAAAATGACGTTTTCGACGTGCGAGCCCTCAATTGTTCGAGTCATAAATAATTGGTTAAACTTAATTTCACATTAGTAAATTTCCAACATATATAAAACTTATCAGTTACACTAATAGTTAAAAACAGAAGTTAGCGCCTGAGAAATTATATAGTTAAACAACAAACTTCTTCTACGAAAGCCTTGAAACAATGGTAAAATTGTTGTCGTGTGACATATATGTCATGAGTTTGAGTCGTGAAAGCAGTTGCTAACGCTTACATTAAGGGTTAGACTGTGTACATCACACATCTGAGGGTGCGACCCTTCTTCGAACCCTGATAACATAGGATGCTTTATGCACCATTATTTGCTACGAGCGATTTAGCGACCCATAAAAGTTGAAGTTCATAGCTAATTTCATCTTTTTCTTGTTTTGTAGCCTTAGCCCTAGTTTTTGTTTTGTTAAATTTGACTAGTTTATTAAAATTGTATGATGTTGGTAAGCATTATTCCAGCATTTTGTTTCTTGTCAAATATTATTGTGTATTTAATAATAGATGAAAGAACTTCAAATTAATTAAAGTACCATGTTTCTGAATAACTAATAATAACTTCTTAATTTGTGAGTATTAGCAGGGTTCAGCTAAGTTGAAGAAAGGAGGTTCAATTATACTGTGCATATTCGATAATTTAAAATTAGTTTCAAAGTTATAGTATTAACTTACCAAAGGGAGTTCAGAATTTTCTTTAGATCATAGGTTGAAATTGCAGGTGGACACTCTTAATAATTTTTTGAATTCTTTTGGGCACTCACTAACAAGTAACAACTGGAGACTCCAGTTGTCCCTATGTTTTCTATGGCAGGCATACAAAATAATGACATAATCACATACGTATGCACACGTTTACATTATTTAATAAAAATCTAAAGATCGCATTATAAAATACTATAGCAGCTCTTCGTGTTAAACAAATCAAAATTCGGCAATCCAATGAAAATGCCAAGAAGATTTAAGAAGTTAAAAAAACACATGAGTGTGCTTCTTTCGTCTCTGACATATTTTCTATTTTAATATATCTCAAAAAAATATCAACTATAGTTTTCATTCAAAACTAATTAATTTTAATGATTTTTTTTTTTTAGAAAAAGCCCAGCCACACTCGTAGACAACCTACCCTTGAAGCAATCATTAGTGACCGCGGGTGGCGATCAGACACTGAATGCGAGGTGCACATTCCGCGATTTACCTGGCGGTGACGGTTAAAAACGGGTTTCATTCGCCTCTAGGAGCATAGTACCAGTACTTGTGCAGGTACTAGCGATATGGGGTACTAAGACCACCTCGAGACATTGATTATCAAAAAAAAAATCATTAGTGACTGCTTCTACGGTTCGAACCAATGATCATAATTTTTTCATTTTTCAAAGCCTCTCCTTCAAAATTAAAAACACAATCCCATACACTAAATTTCTGTTATGTGCGAGTTCGAAAAATAATACTCCCTCTATTCCAATTTAAGTGTTTTAATTTGATCTAACACAAAATTTAAGAAATAAAGAGAGATTTTTGAATTTCATGATCTTAAATTAAAAATGTGTGTAATTTATTAAAATATTCTTTAATCTTATAGAAAATATATGTTTCACCCCTAAACTTGTATCGAAAACTCACTTAAACAATTAAATATTAACTGTAATTATTTATCCTCTATTATTATTGGAAGTGAATTTAATATGCTCCTAAGAGGTGACTTGACAAAGAGTGTGTTATCAATCGCCTAAAAGCAAAAGTAGCCCGAACTAAACACTTATAAATTATAATCATGAGACAAATTAATTGTACTTAATTATTATTTCTTTATCATTTTTCCCCATTACCATCTTCTTCACTATCTTTCTTCTCCACACTTCCTTCACTAGCCATCAATGTTTCGTTTCATAATTCATTTTGCTTCACCTGCAATTTCCTTGTGTGAATATAAGAACTTTGAATTTTCTCTGTGGCTTCTTGAAATTCAATCAATTTTTGAGCCGGGTCATCTTAAAATTACCTCAAAGTTCCCATTTTCTCAACTGGATTTTGCCCAATTCCAACTGAGTCTTTCTCAATTTGATCAAAGCTTCAATATTTTCAACTAAATTTTGTTGGATCTCTCTCAATTGAACAAAAAATTCATTTTCCCAACTGGATTATGCTGTGTCTCTCTTAATTTATTAAAAAAAATCATTTTTCCAATTGGATTTTCCCCAATTTGATTAAAGAATCCATTATGCACACATGGGTCATCATAAAGAAGCCTTAATTAATCAGTTGACGGAATTAATTGGCTGACGTTGTTTCTGAGTTGCCAGAGTGCCAATCTATGTCTAAGAGGATGTACAGTAATTTAGTGAGAAGGATGAAGTTAAAGTTAGTTTAAATAAATTTATTAAAAAAATAAATTAAATGACATGGACCTATCAAAGAGCGAGCGGTCTCTCAACCGATCTAGGCAAAGTAAAATTGATTTTAATTAGTTTAATTGCTAAAGTTAGTTTTCCATCTTAATTATTTTTGTTTTGAGATCGTCTAAATTGGGACGGATCTCCTTCCTAAAAATGGGCAGCAAGGAAGAGACTGCATTATAAATACGTATAAAATGAATAATTGTCTGTATGCGGCGGCTGCCACCGCCGTTTGTGTATAAGCTGCAGAAATCATACCATATTCCAGAAAGCTGATAACAATCTTTCAAATTTTACTTTTTAAATCCCATACTTCTTACTTTTTCCTAATTAAAATTAGACAAGAAGAGGACAGTAGCTTCAAGAGATCCTAGTCTCCTACTGGCTGCCGCCCATGGCTGCACAAGTTGTTTTGGGGATGCTGTCTCTTCTTTTGGGCTATATGCATGTAAGTCTGCATCGAAAATTTCGTGTTCATTAAATAATTAAAGTTAGGAGCTTTGGAGTAACTGATAAAGTTATTGTCATGTGATATGGAGGTTACGGGTTCAAGCCGTGTAAACAACTTCTTGCAAAAATGTAAAATAAGACTGCGTATAATAAACCCTTGTGATCCGACATTTTTTCGGACCTCGCGCGTAGCGAAAGCTTAATGCACATCTTTTAGTAAATAATTCAAGTATGTTTGGTACGAAGAAAAATGTTATTCATAAAATATCTTTCTAAAAGTATATAATTTTTCTACTTATTTTTGTGTTTGCTAAGTAAATAATATACTGAGCCAGCAAATATTTTTCTCTGTATATAACATAAAAACAGATAATATATGTAATTATATATATATAACAATTGTGATTATTTTGGCCCAGTGGTCAAATATGTTAAAACCCCTTATATATAATCTAGGTAAATGTTACAGGGTAAGAGTAGTGATTGTGGTGGACGGATGGGGTCGAGTGGGTGGTGGGAAGATGATACGGGGTAGGGTGTGAGTAGGTGGTTGTAGTGGTGATATCAGGGTAGGAGGTGAAGGGGCATGGTTAGGATCTAAAGGTTACAGATTCATGTGAATTGAGTTGTTTTTATCATATCATATATATTAATAATTTGACCAATTAGATATAAAAAAATTAAAATATATTTTCTCCATACCAACAAGTGGTCTACATGCACCAAAAGTTCAATCATAACCGCACTATCCCATTCTTTTCTTAATGTTTGTGTTTCTCTGGCAACTACTTGTACTAAATTTCTTTGTAATCTTTTGGCAGAAATTTAGAGCCACTCACTTGATTGGAAGGGACATGTACTATTTTGCAATCCGACAACCTTGTCAATCTCTAAAATTATGTGTCGCATAGCTACAGGCGAATTGCTGCCGACTGTATTATCTGATTCTGCTCCAATTTGCCCATGATCGTTTGTTTAGTTAGCAACAATATCGTATATTAAAATAATGGACGCACTTAAACATGACAAGTTGAGTTTTTTACTCTACATTTTTTTCCTTTTCAATAAAGAGATATAATTGAATCAAACATTGTTTAGAGGCCACATTTTAAAAGAGAAGATAAAATATTCAATGAACTGTTCAAATAAATGATGGTTAAAAAATTTTGAAGTTAGAATTTCAAATTTGAAAAAGTGCTAAAAACTATTTACCAACTCCATTCTACAGAAACTCCAAATAAGGTGTTCTATTCTCTCCCTCGCAGAAAGTAATGAGTTTCAAATATATTATTATACTTATTTAATAAAATTTTGGCCGATTCCTTAAATTTAATAATATTTTTTGTAAAGAATGAATTTTTGGTTTAAGTCAACCTCAAAAGCTAACTTGTAGGGCGAGGATTACCTAAGTCCATATAAGGAGTCCATCTTCTCATTCTATTTCCGACGTGGGACTACTAACACTTCCCGCACGCCCAACCTCGTTAACTGGAGCGTGAATAATATAATTTGGGAGCCCAACATCGACGAACAAAAAATTGAAATGGACTTGACTCTGATACCATGAAGGAAATTAATTCCATACTTTTATTTCATATCAATAATACAATATATATATAAGACCAATCTCTGACTACTATTTAGGAAGACTTATAGTAAGAATATTCTAATCATCTTACAAATCTAATTACATAATATTTAATTTGATTTAATTACATAATATTTGATATGATGGAAATAATTATGGATTAACAGCCCCCGACAGTCTTAGCGGGAGGTTCTCGTATGCTGATATTGTTCCGGAAATCATCAAACAGTACACGTGCAGACCTTTCGTGAAAATATCTGCAATCTGATAACAGACGGGACATGGAGAACCCGGACTTGTCCTCGTGCAACCTTTACATGGATAAACAAGATATCTATGTATATATGTTTTGTGTGTTGATGCTGGACATGATTGCCTAGTATATCACACTCACATTATCACAATAAACTACAATTGCTTTTTCGATCGGACAATGAAGTTCTAAAAGAAGAATACGGAGCTAACATGATTCAGAGACCACATTAGCTACTCATCGGTATTCTGCTTCAACATTTGATCGAGATAGTGTGGTTCCATGAAATAAGATTGTCTCCTAAAAACACACAATAACCAGAGGTGAAACGTCGCGTGTCTGGGCAACCACCCCAATCGACATCTATATAAGACGTGAGGCCAGAAATGGTAGACTTATACAGATGCAATCCAAAATCAAGAGTACCCTTAACATATCACATAATTCGTTTAAGAGTCCCCATATATTCTTCCTTCGGATCATGCATATGTAAACAAACTTGTTGAACTGCATAGGAGATATTAGGTCTCATGAAGGTAAGACACTGCAATATCCCTACTAAGTCGCGGTAATATATTGAGTTACTGTATGGAGTACTTGTAGATTTGCTAAATTTTGTCTTTGTATCAACCGGCGTATGTGACGATTTACACGAAGACCTACCGACTTTGTCAATGATCTCCTCGACGTATTTCTTTTGACAGATAAACAGACCATCTGCATATTGAGTTACAGCGATGCCCAAAAATTATTTTAACGGGCCAAAATTCTTCATAGCAAATTCTGAAGCGAGAAAGGCCATAATACACTAGTGAAGTGACTCTGATGACGCTGTGAGAATGATGTCATCCACATATAGAATAATATATGTCATGTCATTTCCCTTATTGTAAATGGACAAAGACTGATCGGACTTGATGTGTGAGAACCCTAGTGTAGATATGAACCATGAAAACCTGTTATACCATGCCTTGGGGGCCTGTTTCAAACCATATAATGACTTTTTCAACAAGCAAACATAATATGGATGAGTAGGATCTCGAAAACTCAAAGGTTGGTGCATGTAAATGATTTCCTATAAGTGACCATGTAAAAAGACATTCTTGATGTCTAGTTGATGGATAGACCATGATTTGAACATCCAGACTAAGAACAATCCTAATAGTTGTTGATTTAACTACGGGACTAAATGTTTCACCGCAATCCACGACAACCTGCTGAGACCTATCATCACCAACAAAATGAATTTTTGTCTCGCAAAAGAGCCATCAAAATAACTTTTATGATAGAAAACCCACATAGACCGTGTTATGTTCACATTAGATGGACGGGGCACTAATTCCCACATCTTATTTTTAATAAGAGCATCAATTTCGTCTAACATGACAACTTTCCAATTTGGGTCTGATACGCTTTGGGATTTTTTGGAAGTGGAGATGGTTGGACCGAATATGTTAGGTTAAAATGACGCTTGACCTAAAAAAATCCCGTGCATGAAACGGGTTTCAATGTTTAGAGGTGAGAGACAGATCACTGGGTAATGGGTTTGCAATTTGTGAGATGAGGCGATTGGGGGTAATATTTTGTGCTAGAGGAGCTGGGCATGTTGGCATGGTTGGGGACGTGGATGAGGGAGCAGTGGGCTCCCTCATATGGGCCTTCCAGTCATGAAAAATGGACTGGCCCGAGGTCGAAGAGGAGGAGTCAGTGGGTTCCTCGACTCGGACGGGCCCAGTCCCATTTCGTTGGTGGGCTACCATATTTGGTGGTGTATTTTAGGCTGGTCCAGTAGAGTAAGTATGGGTTTGGGTATTTAGATGGTGATGTAAAATTGGATGTATTTCGTTGTCCAAAAATTTGTATGAAGATGTGGACGCCACATGAGATTTATCAACGGGAATGTGGATTCATAGAAAACTACTTGACGAGAGATGATAATTTTTCCATTCGACATATCATAACACTTAAATTCCTATGATTTTGTGGGTATCCCAAAAAGACACAATGAGTGGAACGATCTTGAAGTTTGTAAATGGTTGTAAACGGAAATAAGAGATAACATAAACACTCAAAAACCCTCAAATATGTATAGGAATGAAGATGATGGTACAACATTTGTGTGGGTTATAACCAATTGAGAGTAGCTTGATAGGAAGAATGTTTAAAAGATATGTGGTCATTTGAAGTGCATGATCAATGTTGATACCCAATTTTGTCCCCTCTTTACCTATTATTTGTTCAGGTCGTCCTTTTATCTTTAATTAATTTTACTATGCTTCTTAGTCTTAAAATTTTACAAAAATTAGTAATTTTAATCTTTTTTCACTAATTACCGCTTTATTTTGAAATACCGGGTATCATATTTTATAATATAAACAAAATCATTTTAATATCTCAGCATTGACTTTGGTGATTGATTTTCTCGTAATATTTTCACCAATTACCAAATTAATCATTTTTCATATAAATGTTACATTTTACTTAAATTAAATATATTTATTAAATCTTTTGTATTGTAATTAGGACGAAGAAGCATATTTTAATTAATTAGAAAAATTGAATTAGTCACAACTTAATTTGTCATTGAGTTGATTAATTCCTCAACCTAATTCTCTATCCAATTCCCCCTTCAGCAGCCCACACCCTTTATTCCCATTCTCAGTCCAATTCAGTGGCCCAACCGAACCCAAGCCCTTTTCGTCCAAGCCCCCCAGCCTTTCCCTTTAACCCCCCTAACCCTAAACACTTAAAACAAATAAAAAAACCTAAAGACAAAACAAAAACCAGCCTCCCTTTCTCTCAACACACCCAGCCCGCGCCCCCACTGCCCCTACCCCCTACCCGTCACCCAACTGCCCCTCTGCCCCCATCACCTCAACCAATCTCCCATCCCCCGAAATCTGAATTCAAATCCTCCAAAATCTGGATGAAAATCAGTCTTGTATTTGTTTTTTTTAATTGGTTTGAACGTTAGTAAAAGGGAATGTTGGGGGAAAACTCATCTATAAAACCCCTTTTGTTCTTCATTGGAAGGGGCCCCCGGGGATTTGATAATTGATTTTTGCATATCATCTATTTGTTCTTCATTTCAAGAGGTCCGGAATTTGACTCTTTATTTTGGCATTATATTTCTTGTTCTTCATTCTTCAAAGTGAAGTCCAAAATCTGGAATAGAAAAAATATATACTCTTCTTCGTCCTCTAATTCTCAAATCCAAAAATACCATTTTAGTCTCAAGCTTGAAAATCTCTTGTTGTTCTTCATATTTCGGGTCATTAATCCGGTTCGTTTCAGAACCAAAACCTATTCTGTTTCGGGTCAAAGTTAGCATTCCGAAAATCAGAAAATCAATACCTCTGAAAACAGAAAAGATTAGAATAAATAACTTCTCCAGGATTCGACGATTCGAAACACGTCTCGATTCGCTCCCTGAAGAAGGTCCGTAAATTCAAATTCTTTTCCGATATTTTATTTTTCTGTAATTGTGATTGGTTTGGTTACTGATTTAGTGATAATATAGCCTATTCATGTTGTTGTACTTGGTGTTGAAACATGCTAAAGTTGGTTAAGTTTATTTATGTTTTAGCAACATTTTATTTGTTGGTTGCTGTTTGTTTAGAAGAATAAAAAATGATAATTAGCTAAATGTTATGTGACGAATGTTGGTTACTTTGGTGTTCATTAGTCAAATACTATGAGATAAAAATGTTGGTTATTTTAGGTGTTTTTATAATACATGTTGATTAATCAAGCCATGGCTTGATGTATTTAAGTGTATGTAGTTCAACTCGTATGGTTTGGACATTTTTGAGCTTAAGTATGATAGGTTAGTAATTTAAAGAAGTGGCTAAGAATCTGTATCTGATTACCACCCTTTGGTTTAAAAACATGTGAAGTTTGATAAATCTTGTGTATTTATTTCAAATCCGAAATTAAAAGTTTCTATGTGCTTTTCTTCTTTAGTATGGATTCAGGGTTAGATTGACACATTGGTATAAATGTAGATATAAATGTACGATTAACTTCAAAACTAATTTTAATGGACTGTTTGTTTGATAGTTTATTTTATGGCTTTAGTCTAAAGCAATTCCTTAATTCATAATATCTGGTGATGAATTCAAAGCTATTGGATTGATTCTGGGCCATTTTTCGGATTATTTTTTTGGCCATTTTGCTATTGACTTTTGAGGCTTTACTTTGCTTAGATATGTGAGTAAATAATATATATATATATATATATATATATATATATATATATATATATATGTGTTCAAGTTTATCTGAATACTTTATTTATTTTCATTATTGTATACGGTTTGCGCCTATACTAATCCTTTTCATTTTTCTTTTACATGAAATGCATCGGGAGCATGTAAAGAGTCTCGGTATGAGACTCAACATGACTACGATGAAAAACGAAGATTCACATCCATGTATTTTGCATTCCCCGACTTCGGAATTCCAAAATCAAATGGGTCGAATAATAATGTCATCCGCCCTTGCCATTCTTTTATCTTTACTCTTTAATTCCGTCTTTATTTTTTGTGGTAAATTTGAATATGTGGTCTTGCATAAATATTGAAATGTGTAGAATAGGTAGACATAATACAAATAGATTAAAGGGGAGGGTAGCTTAAAATGGAAATTTATTTTTCATGTCTCTAAAACTTGCATTTTAATAATTCCTTACAAGTGCATATTTTCATAAAACTTTAATTTTAAAGTAAACCTCATGCAAATTTACCAAATATAAACATACATCTTTCAAATAAATATTTGCAACATCTTTTCTTAATTTTATGCTTTCCAAAACATGCATTTTTATATACAGTAATTAATTAAAGTTTGATCGGATAATCGTATGTTAGCGGATCTTAGAGTATGCCTAACCCCCTTCCTTTAGGATAATAAAGAATCCTTACCCAAAATCTCATATTTTTCGTAGACCTTTTAAATGGAGATCATTTGTAGCATTTGTATGCTATATAAAAGTGTCATAATTCACTAGACTTAATTAGGTGGCGACTCTTTAAATAGCATTTCATGAATCAATCATATGTCCTACTCCGTTTTGACTCCGGTTAAAATGGGGGGGGGGGGGGGGGCGACAATCACTACAACAAATCGCCTCAAAGAGGGCAATTTTTTAAAACCAAAAAGGGCGAGTAAAAAATGCCCTTTTAGTTCGGACCAAAAAGAGCGATATACAGTCGTCCTTTTAAATTTCACCAAAGGGGCGACTTTTTCAAGTCGCCCTTTTTTGCTCCACTTTATATTTTGCTTTTATTGTTTATTTTTAATAAGATATAAATAATCGAGACCTTATGGAAGAACAAAATATAAAATACAATGAGAAATATCTTCTCTCGTGATTTTTCCATTTCAGTTGCTATCCGCCCTATGATAATTAATCACACATAATATCATGGTCGAGTAAAATATTATAATGAGTACAAATGAAATAACAAATTATATTATCACGTTCTGATATTTTTTTTTTCAAACGTTAGTTTTCTTCTTTTTTTCCAACATTCAATCTTCACTGAATGCATATATCATAGTATATAAATATTATGACGTACTAATATTATCACGTATTAATATTTTCTTTTATTATTTATTTTTAATAAGATATAAATAAATATATATTTTTCTTACTTTTGAAATTTTAATTTCTTTCTGAACTTTTATCCACTGCCCATAAATGTTTTAATGTTTAAATTTATCTATCATATTTTATTAAAAAAATCAAATTACTACAAAATATAAATAGATAGTATATATATTTGAACCGATTTGTTGTAGTGTTGATAATATATATAACATTTTAATTAAAGGCGATTTTGATCTATTATTTCTATTACTAATAGATAAAGTATTAAAAGCTCTCCTTTCAAATTAAGTCGCATTATAGACTTTCGTTCATCATAAATTAACCTCTTAGATTTTTTCCTAATTTAAATTCATAAAATAAATATCCAAAATTACGAATATCTGAAATATTCGGATCCGAATTCGATTTGTCTTATAAAATAGTGAAGATCGATTTTGTATTTCTTTAGAAATGACATTTAAGTTTATTTAACCAAAGAGGACGACTTTTTCATTTAACCAAAGAGGGCGACTTGAAAGTTGAGAAGGCGAAGAGGGCGACTAAAACTGGTCCTGGTTGAGAAGGCAAAGAGGGCAACTAAAAATCGCCCTGGTTGAGATGACAAAAAAGGCGACTAAAAATCACCCTGATTAAGAAGGCAAAGAGGGTGACTAAACTCGCCATTTTTGGTATACATAAAAAAGGGCGCGTTTAGTCGCCCTATTTGTCCTTACCAAAGGGGACGACTTGAAAAAATCGCTCTTCTTGATCTTACAATTACAAAGCTAATTAAAGTCACATATGTAATTATACAAATAAAAATGAAAATTAATACTTGACAAATATGCGTCATTATAAATGATATATTAAATTAGGTATTTAAGATACATATTATTTCTTGAAAATATATTAATTAATAATAACATATTTGTAAATAATATTGTAAAGATAATAGTATATTTTCAAATTAGATATGTTTTAATTTAATTAATTATGAAAATTAAAAGCTCATATTTGTAAGAACATCATGTGTTGTATATATTATTTATGAAACTATTAATAATAATTGATATTTTTAATCTTTAAAAGTAGATTCTAAATTGAACAAAAAAAAATTATAATTCTTAGATCAAGAAGAGAGATATTCTCAAGTCGCTCCATTTACTAAGGCCAAATAGGGCGACTAAACTCGCTCTTTTTTATATATCTCATAAAGGGCGAGTTCACTCGCCCTATTTGGTCTTAGCAAAGGGGGCGACTTGATAAAATCGCCCTTCTTGATGTAAGAATTACAAAAAGTCACATATGTAATTACACAATTAAAAATAAAAATAAAAATTAATACTTGACAAATTTGCATCATTATAAATGATATATTAAATTAGGTATTTAAGATACATATTATTTCTTGAAAATATATTAATTAATAATAACATATTTGTAAATAATATTGTAAAAATAATAGTATATTTTCAAATTAGATATGTTTTAATTTAAATAATTATGAAACCTATTAATATTAATTGATATTTTTAATCATTAAAAGTAGATTTAAAATTGAACAAAAATTATAATTCTTAGATCAAGAAGTCGATTTTATCAAGTCGTCCCTTTTGTAAGGTCAAATAGGGCGACCAAACTCGCCCTATTTGGCCTTAGCAAAGGGGGCGACTTGAGAAAATCGCCCTTCTTGATATAAGAATTATAATTTTTGTTCAATTTGAAATCTACTTTTAAAAATTTCAAACGTGATTAATTCTATTTTTAACTCAAAATCTCAGAATCCGATCCGAAAATTTTGGATAGCTGATTTTTTGGATATCCGAACTATTCGGATCTGAATCCGATCCTAAATGATCCGAAAATTACAAATATCCAATTTTTTAGATATCCGAAATATTCGAATCCGATCCGAAATTATCAAAAAATTATGAATATCCATTTTTTTTGGATATCCGAACTATTCGAATACGAATCTGATCTGAAATTATTCAAAAATTACGAATATCCGATTTTTTGGATATCCTAACTATTCGTATCCGAATCAGTCCTAAATGATCCGAAAATTACAAATATCCGATTTTTTTGATATCTGAAATATTCTGATACGAATTTGATCCGAAATTATCCAAAAATTATGAATATCCGATTTTTTGAATATCCAAAATATTCGGATCCGAAAATTACGGATATTCAATTTTTTTTATATCCGAAATATTCGGATCCGAATCTGATCCGAAAATTACGAATATCCATTTTTTTGGATATCCGAAATATTCGGATCCGAATCCAAGGGATTTATGATTATGAAGAATATAAATATAACAAGTATTGATGGCTGATTTAGTGGTAGAATGACACAATTCCACAGAGGATGCCCAGATTCGATTCTTGGCAGGGAGTTGTATTTGTGGTGATTAATGTTGCATAACTAGTGGTCTAGTGGTAGAACAGTACACAGTGTCACAGTTCAGACCAGAGTTCGAATCTCAGTTGGTGCATTTAATTTTTAAATGCTAACAATCTTGAAAAAAACTTTGTAAATGCTCCCAGCGGTTCCAAAATGGTGTGCAAAAGGTCATTTGAGATGGTGCCGTAAATCCATTGAAGGACTATAGCATCTAAATGAGATTATAAATATTTTTCAATAACAATTGCCTCCGATGAAGACTTGAGAGGAATAATATGGTCTATGACTTCGTATGCTCGACAATGAATTTTTAAACAACTCCGCCCAAGAAGAGTATTGTCCTTTTCCAGCTCAAAGGTGATAGGAATAAAGTTCTTGACGTTGTTTACAACAAGAACATGATGAAATTTTTGTTTGTCGGCCATTGTTATCCAAAAATACAAAAAAATGTGAATAGAAATGATATTTTGGTGTGTAGGGTAAGAGATATGAAGAACCCTTATTAGGGTTTATTTGGAAGGTCCCGGAAAAAAAAATAGGGTATGAGGGTAGTATTTCGGCTAGGGTAGATTGTTGGTAAACCCTAGTTAGGGTTAGGTGTTGGAGTTCGAAAACAAGGGTGGTTTCGGCTAGAATTTTGGTTGGCCGAAAAGTGGTTTTCGGGTAGGGTTGGGGAGGCCGACCTGAGAGAAGAGGGCAAACAATGAGGGATAATTTGTAGTAACTCAATTCCAGAAGCTAACTTGTAAGATGAGGATAGTTCAAGTACATATAAGTAGTCTATGCTTTCATTCTATTTCAGATGTGAGACTCTTAATATTTTTTATTTTGGCAACTCAATTAAGACAACTAAGATTTGTTCCTATTTGACACTCCAACTTAATTGAAAGTGTACCTATTAAACCCCTCATGACTAACCAGCCAAATAGATACAGAGCGTGAACTACACGCCTGTGATGTGGCAAAATCAACAAATAAAAAAGATCCAACGTGGCTTCTTCTTCTCTGAACTTCAATTAAGCTCCATACCACCTACCAGTGCACTCAACGCTGTCTGAAAATTCTCTTTTCTCCGTTCACGCTTAAAACCACCATTCTCATCTCTCCATTGATCACATTCATCTTTCTTCATCAAAACTTAAAAAATACTGTAAACGTGTAAATATAGGAAACAATATATTTTCTACCCAAAATTAGAATATTGAGATATATTGTGTAAATATAATTATGATAAAACTAGAATTCCTCTTTTGTATAGACTTAAGATTCCTATTGTATAAGGTATGAATATTGTACTCTATATATACCTTGATATTAATGAAAGACTCCCAGAGGAGATTAATATCATCTTACATGGTATCAAGAGCCTAAAACAAAAACTCTAGTTTTTTTTGTTGAGCTACTACCGCCCCCCTCCCTCGGTTGCTTAGGCGCTCCTCCCCCTCATCCCTCCAAAATTTCTAGGTTTTTCTTTTTATTTCCCCTGTTCTCTAAATGGATATCCCTGAATCTTCCGCACTTTCTGAATCTTCCACCTCCACAAATCCTACCACCACGGTGTCATCATCTTTTCATTCAGCCCTAACTGTTACAAACATCAAGAACTCTATTCCTATTCTTCTTGATCAAGAAAACAATCAGTATTCTCCCTGAGTTGAACTGTTTCGTAATCATGCATGTTTCTATAACGTGCTTGATCACATCGATGACACTATTCCACGCCCTCCGAAGGTTGATGAGTCTACTTGGCGTCGTCTAGACGCCGACGTCAAACAATGGATTTATGGTAGTATTTCTCAGGACCTTCTTCTTACCATCATGAAATCTGGCGCCACAACCCTTGAGTTATGGAATCGTTTGGAGGAAATTTTCAGGACAATAAGCACACTCGTGTTGTGTATTTAGAGGAGCAATTTAACAATACACGTCTTGAAAACTTTTCCAATGTAGTGAAATGCAAGCGGTTAAACTCTTGTGGATCAACTTCTGCTTTGTCAGCGAGCACATTCGACACAGCGCTGTTATTCTGATTGATTGCTGGCCTTCCTAAAGACGAATATGATACTTTGGCCACCATGATTCAACAGGCAGATCTGTTACCCAGCTTTAACAAAGTTCGCTCGCAGTTATTGCTCGAAGAGACTCGACGTGCTATGCAGGATGAGCACAGTCAGAAGGCATTAGCGGTCGAAACGCGCCCTCAAGATCCAACGCCGCCAGAAAACTCTCAACCGCAGCAGGGACGTGGTGGAAAGGGTGGCAGGGGCCGCGACAGGGGAGGTCGTGGTAGTGGCAAGGGTCGCGGTTGTTAGCGATTTATCCACACGCTTAACGCAAGTGCACATATCGTGACAAGTAATATATTATGGGTAAGACCAAATATCATCCTCAGAGACTGGTTGTCAAGTACCGGTTATCTATTCTATGGTGTCTATTTGGTCAACGTAAATTGGGTTGGGTTTTTGGACTAATAATCAAAACTAATGCAGAAAATAAACTAATTATGAAAATACTTTGATTTAAATCAGGTATGATGGAAATAGGGCTTTCAATCTCCTCAACTATCCGCTCGCTTTAATCTTTAATGCAATAATAAAGGTTCTTCTTCTATATTGAGATAGCAGGTTAACTAAGCCGTTTTATATTCCGGTTAGGATATATAAACACTCAACTCCGATGCAGAACCCTTCTATCTTTCGTTGATAGAATTTACCACAAAGGAGGATTAAGAACAATAACCTATTAAACTACACAAGTATCAGGGTACTTTCGTCCACGATTTTAACCTATGTTTATTCAACTATAGCATATTCACAATATCCCCCTTTCGGATATCGATCAAAAATCATATATGTGATGATAATTAGTGATCAATTAATTACCAAGCAATCAAATCAATTATTGAATAAATCTCAACTATGTAAAGAAGAAACCAAAACCATGCATTAAATCATAAAAACGAGGTTCAAGTGATTCGAATGGAAAACCCTAATTAAAGTTTAGCTCCTAGCCATAGACATGCTTAAGAACTCATACAAACCAACATAAACTGAATTAAACAAAGGAAAGAAGAAAAGAAAATAATACTGAAAAGCCTCCAAAGTTGTCTTGTCTCCTTGAATGGTGTTATGGAATATTTACAAGATGGTGGAATGATGGATTATAGAATAAGGTCTAAGGAGGTATATTTATAATGAGCAGGGTTTTAGGAATTTTATAGGTTTTGTAGATAGGAAAAATTATCCCTTTTGGACTCTGAAAACGTGTCAAATTCGGCCCAGAACTCAAAAATTTCGCGTCGACGCCGTGGCCCTGCAGATTGGCGCCACGGCGCTGAAAAATCAGAGAAAATCAGACTTGAGAACATTGGCGCCATGTACTGCTTGCGGCGACACGCGCCGGAGGCGTTAATTGGATAATTTTCTGATTCTTCGTCCTTTTTTCGTACGGACTTCGTCTGATCTCTTCTATACTTTCCAAGATTTCTTAGACTTTATTTATTGGCCCTTTTAGTGTGCAATTCCATCTCAATTATGCTCATTTCCTCTCCTTTTCGTCATTCTCCATTTTTTACCGTTGTGACACAAAAGAAAGAAAAACGCACCTAATATTATACTAAACATAAACGAAATAAATAAAATACTAACTAAAAATGACTCAAAAAGTGTATATAAAATACACCTAACAACGGTCAACAGAACGGCCGGCCAGCGAGGATCGCGAGAACAACGAGGCGCGACTCGCCGACGAATTCGCACACTGCGGTGCGGTGCCCGATCTGCGGCGCCCGGTTGATCGCGTCACGAGTCCATTCTGATGCAGCCCTACAATCCGTATCATTTCAGTGCGATAATGGTCGTGAATTCAATAACTCTATGTTTCACCGGTTTTGTACAAATAATGACATGGTTTTTCGCTTCTCCTGCCTTCACACCTCACCACAAAACGGTAAAGCTGAAAGAATCATACGTACCATTAACAATATGATTCGCACCCTATTGATTCATGTCTCCCTCCATCCTTCCTTCTGGGTATATGCTGCTAAAATGTCAGAATACATTCTAAATATTCTCCCTACTAGCACTCTTCAAAATATGACCCCTACCGAAATACTCTACCATAGAGTCCCCTCCTATGATCATCTATGGATTTTCGGTTGTCTGTGCTATCCCAACCTAAGTTCAACCGCCCTTCACAAGCTTGCTCCTAGGTCCACTCCCTGTGTCTTCATAGGATTCCCGCCAAACCATAGAGGATATCTATGCTATGACTTGTGGACTCGTCAAATCCACATATCTCGTCACGTCACATTCGACGAGACCACATTCCCGTTTTCGAATCTTCCAAAATTCCAAAAATCAGACTACTCATTTCTTGACGTGCCTGCCATTTCTCCCCTCATCCTCGAACATCTCACGTCTTCTATTCCGTCGTCAGAGCTGCGGCCCCAGGGGAGGCGGCGCGACGCCTGATTTCTAGTGAGCAATCTTGAGAATCTGTCGGCAGCGCGCGCCACGTCTGGCGCGGCGCCGAGCTTCGAAGCCTGTCAACCTTCTAGCGCCGCGACTATCGATCCAGGAGCCGCGGCTCCTCCGACGGCTTCACCCCCACCTTCTCCTTATCCGACTTTACCCACCGTCTCAGACACCACTTCTCCACCCACTGTCCCTACTCATCCAATGGAAACTCGTTCAAAGCATGGAATCTTCAAACCCAAAGTCCATTTCAACTTGTCTGCCCAAACCATCTCTCCACTTCCAAAGAACCCAGAATTGGCCAAACAAGACCCTAATTGGAATGCGGCTATGTATGAGGAATTCAATGCTTTAACTAAATAGCACACGTGAGATCTAGTACCTAGACCTGAGGGGGTGAATGTAATTCGATGTATGTGGCTTTTTCGTCACAAGTTCAGAGATAATGGGATCTTGAGAGGTATAAGGCTCGTCTTGTGGCTAATGGCATAAATCAGCAGAAGGACATTGATTGTGGAGAGACCTTCAGCCCGGTTATCAAATCGACTACTATTCAAACATTTTTAAGCATTGCCATGGGCAAACACTGGCCGATCCATCAACTTGATGTGAAGAATGCATTCTTAAATGGGGACCTGAGAGAAACAGTGTACATGCATCAGCTGATCGGTGTATTTTATATACACCTTTTGAGTCATTTTTAGTTAGTCTTTTGCCTATTTTTGTACAAATATGTGTCGTGTTAGGATAAATTTTCTTTCTTTTGAATCATAATGGTTTAAAGTGGCACATTGGTGAGAAGGAGCGAAAAGAGAGCAGAAACAGAGGTTCCAGATCTCAAAAAGCTAAAAGGCTAGCAACCCGGTCGAGAAAGCGAGGCGTGCGCGACCTTGACAACCAGCGTGAGCCACGGCGCCCGAAGCGGCCGCGAAGTTTAGCGCCGTGGCGGAAAATTGATAAATCCGAATAGGATTGGGCCAAGGCCAAGAAGGAAAATGTTTTGCACGTTTTTGAGGATATAAAAGGACCTTTTAGGTCAGATTTGAGGGAGTTCCACACCTTACCATTCATCACAACTTGAGATCAAGATTGGAGACTTATTTTTGAGTAATTTCTTGTTCTTTACTTTATTTCTTTTTAGTATATGTTGGATATTATTTTAGTTCTTGGCATGTCTATGGCTAAGAACTAACTTAATCTAGGGCTTTTCATGTCAAATCGCTTGAACCTCGTTCTTATGAATTAATGCAAGTTTTGGTTTCTTCTTATTATTGTTGAGATTTATTCAATAATTGTTTTGATTGCTTGGTAATTAATTGATCACTAATTATCATAACTTATATGATTTCTAATCGAAATCCGAAAGGGGAGATTGTGAATATGCTATAGTTGAATAAACATAGGTTTAAATCGTGGACGAAAGTACCCCGATACTTGTGTAGCTTAATAGGTTATTGCTCTTAATCCTCCTTTGTAGTCAATCTTGTCATCGAAAGATAGAAGGGTTCTATATTGGGGTTGAGTGTTTATATTACCTTAACATGAGTATAAAACAGCTTAGTTAATCTGGTATCTCAACATAGAAGAAGAACCTTAATTATTTTGCATTAACGAGTAAAGCGAACGGATAGTCGAGGAGATTTGGAAGCCCTATTTTCACCATATCTGAAGTAAAGTAAAGTAATTTATTTAGCGTCTATCATCATAGCTATAAACAATTCATCAAATTATCGGTTACCAAATAGATACTACATGTCACGACCCGATCCGGGCGTGATCGGTGCCTACCGGCACCTGGTGATACAACATCGAGAAAACCGTGGAAATAAAAACTTAAACATGAACATGAGACAAGATAATAACACAGGACAACCAAACGTTTACCTTCCATTAAAATATTTATATACAAGTCTTTCAAAAGGAACAGTTTTATCCTTTTTACAAAACCACTTGCCCACACGGCTGCTGCACTTAAGGTTTACAACAACTATGACGGACAGGCCCCGCCATACCACGAATGTACAAGAACCTACAACTCGGGAACACATACCAAAAGATAAGCCTCAGAAGGCGGAGCTTCCAATCTGAAGGTGATCCTAAGAGCGGATCGACAACCAATGTACTTCACTGCGGCGTGAACGCGGCCCGCCGAAGAAGTCGATGCAACAGTACCAAGTATGTGAAATCAGAATATCAGTAAATGAAATCATAATAGTCTATATAAAGCAGGAGACATGAATGATGACCAAACTACAGTACCTAACATATAACTAGTTACATCAAGTCAGGGACTCACGCCTCCAAATTATCACTCGTGCGTGGAATTTCTTCCTCACCGCTAGCGATTTATGATATGACAATACGGGGTATACATGAACACGAGTCCCACTGTGTCATAAAAACCGTATAGGACAAGTATAACTACCAGATCCGACCGTACAATAATATAATGCAACCAAAACACGAAGCACGGCAAGCAAGTCAGAGCCGACTATCAGGATACCAAGGCGGTCACGTAGTCGACCGGGCAAGTACGAGGGTGACCACCGGGACGGCGTAGACACGAGACTTCGTCACTACACTGAAGCAAGCGCGAGGGTCGACTCGGTACCAAGGCCGAATCACCATGAGACGGCAAGTACGAGAGCCGACCACCGGGGACCAAGGCGAACAAGAAGAAACCTCGTGGAGAGCTAGTCCATAAAATAACCATTCTTGCACAACCAAGGCTATCACCACAAGCATAAGCAAGTTACGTAACAACAAGCATAGGCAAGTTACACAACACAAGCATAGGCAAGTTACACAACAACCAGTATAGGCAAGTTACACAACACAAGCATAGGCAAGTTACACGACTCAAGTTACTTTCATTTTATGCCAAAGTCGGGTTTTTAACCTAAAGTACTACGTCGTTAAATTCCTTTTAAAGAGATCCATTCCTTTTATAAAAGTCACCCGATGTCCGTAGTATAAAAATAGAGTGGCGTTGTTAAATAAACAAAATGCTTTCCTTTGTAAAATCAAGTAACAACCTTATTTTCCAAACGTTCAAGTTTGCCTAATTTCAAATGCTCAAGTTTCTCATTTTTAGAAAAGGTTTCGTAGTTCATAGTTTTAATCCTTTAAAACATAATTCTCCTTTAATGATTTGAGAAACATATGCCTTATATGTGAGTAGTTTATTCTTGTTTATAATCGATCTTATTAAGCGACCATGATCTAGGATATGTAATATCATTTTGTCTCATCTTAGCACATGCGGATGGAGGTTTCTACCGGGTTTTAATACAATACTTCATTATTCAATACATTTTCCTTTATTAACGCTGCGATGGTGCTGTCGATACACATTACGATTTCGAAATCAAGAAACATTATCCCTTTAAATAAAACCAAGTACTCATTACTCACGAATGAGGTTTCACACAAGCATCCACATTAAAACAAATAAGTTAAGTCTCTTATCTTATAAGATCAAGTCTTTTAACTTCTAACATCAGTAAACCATTTTCTTTACCTTTCTTAAGACATTATACCTAACTTCCCATAAGCTAGTATAACTCTTTTTAAAACCTTTAAAACCAAGTGTTACTCTCCTTCAAAGCGATTTATAAATCTTTTGAAATACATCAAGTTCTTTATTATAACTAGCGATTATAATTCACATCGATTACCTTTTAAAACCACAAAGTATTTTCTTATTTACATAAAGTCATTATAACCAACTTCCCATAAAGCCGTTATAACACTTTATGTTTTAAAAACAATCAAACACGATTAACACGTATGCGTACCGTACTACATAGTTCACACATATCATGCTAGAAGAGATAGGAAGAGGTTCACATACCTCGCGACGAGTCCACTAATAGCAAACGCTCCAAGTACTTCAAACCGTCATTACTCCCCAAGCCACGTAGATCGCACCACACGTAGTACTTCAACCTATAAGGCCACAAGGCGCTTATTAACATCTAGATCTCATCGTTCCATATTCTCCAGAAAATTCGGCAGCACCTCCCCCCCCCCCGCAACAGCGTAAATCTCCTCCTCTATCGAGGCCGGCTACCAAGCCAACTTGGGGTTAACACGTCTAACCGGGCGTACAATTCTACTACAAGTAATGTTACACAAGTCTCATCTGTACACCTATGTAATTCTGATTGATTCTCTTCTTTAAATTGAGCTTAAGTCGCGAAGACATTGCGTAAGTATTATTGAGCTTAAGTCAAAAGACATTGCATAATTATAATCAGTTCTATATATAGTATACTTCAACTATATATTCCTACAACATGTAATTCCCAATTACAATAGAAGGTCAAGAGTGTTTACCTCGATAAGCCCAAAATTATCCGAGTTTATATGTCGGTCCTGAGCAAGGTTTAGCTCCTTCTCCGTGCGCTCCGACCCGCTCCAACCAATCCTTAGAAGTTCTAACCAACTTCTACTTATAACTTCAACTACGGGTGAAGATTACTTAGGGTTTTGTTTTAGCGACTGAGGGAAAGTATAATGGTATTTTCTGGGCTAGTATAAGTGTAACCTTGGGAATACTACAAGGTATTTGGGCCAAGGTATTTGGACATAACAACAATACTAGGAGAGTATTTCTATACCACTACAAGGGGTATTTATACGAGACAACTAGGCTAGGGGGGGGGGGTACCCCACGGCCAAACACCACATGAGGGGAAGCTCTACCAAAGGCCACTAGGAGGAGGGGAGAGGCTTTGGACGAGAACCACAAGAGGGAGGGAGTATTTTGAGACTTAGGTAGATTGCTCAATTTTTGGATGAAGAAAGTTCATCAACTAAGGGGGTATTTATAGGTCAAGTGAAGGCCAACCAATGGCCAAGATGAAGACAAGTGCCATGCAAGTGTAGGGTAAAGATTAAGCCATGTGTTTGTGGGTCCCACTTTCTCATCTTCCACACAAAATATCCTACCAACTCCTTGACTATGGAGAAGGCACAAAAAACGTGCCAACTATGCCCATTTCGCCGTCCACTCTTTCCAATTAGAGGGTGACAAGTGTCGCCCTCTCGTTGGTCCAAAATGTTTCGTCTCTCGGAAAAATCCGCAAAAATTATAAATGACATAGCCGGAATTTTCCCTACGAAAGCTGTGGAAACGTTTCGTCGAAAAACGACTCTAATCGGGTGTTGTGTACAATTTCGAAACTAGCGATCATAAGGCTTAAATTATAATACGACGCTCCACGCATATACTGCGGAAATACGGGTATAACATTCTCCTCCTTAGAAACATTCGTCGAAAGTTCCTTCTCAAGGCGGATAACGATAAAGTTCTTCTAATAAGTTGCCAACGCCACAACCGCCACGAAACAACACGTGCACGCAAATACTTATATCCAAGTCCACGAGGAAACACCTCTAACATCACAACTTTTGTCACTTTGCGCGAGGTTCTAGTGTCACTCGGCGACCCAACAAATGGTGCCGATTGCACGCGATCCACGAGGTCTAAAATATACATCCTTCGCACCTTCTCCCTTTACAAGAAATGATCATATCTATGCTCGCAATACATGCCCGTCTCTACTCTTACTCGTCGTACTCTTCTCGAACACCTGAACTCTTCTAGTATACGTACCATACTTCAGTTTCCAAAACTTTGGAGTCACTACCCCCAAACTTGGTCATCTTACTAGCCTCGATCTTCCTTAAGGCCATTCCCGGCCTTCACGATCTACTGCTGGTCGAAACACCCACGAACTCATACGGTGGTCAACTAAACTTGGGCCTAGCACCTCGTGACCTACCACTGGCGGACCACCTGTGGCTGACCCCACTTTGAAACCGGCCGCGGGTTGGCCCTCAACATGGCCCCAACCCGATCCACTAACGCATCACGCTCTTGTTCCCCGACCCGGAACAATCTTACCTCAACAGGTCATGAAAGCTACCACTTCCATTCAACACTACTCAAGGAAATTATCATACAACACATTCTAGGCATAAAATGTATTCCGACAAGGATCACTTGAAAAATCTGGTACTCAAGACGACCTTACATCTAAGGTCTCAACATGAAATATTCTAAAGTTCACACTTTCCATGCCCCCATACAAATCCTTTCAACTAGCCAAGCTTTCTAACTCATAACCATCATAACGCTATCCGAACGTAGCATACAATAATAAGGTCATCATATCATGCATACAAATCTTTAAAGGGTTAAGGATATACCTGAAAATAGGCGGTTCAAAGGACCGCTAAAACTGGGAACTTCCACCGCGACCTTCACCGGCTGTAGGTGTCACGAACATCTGCTGGCTATGGAAGGTGAAGAACCGAATCGCTTCTAAGTAGTCCATGCTATCTACCAGCTACCTGCAGTCGGACGATCTTCTGCCGATAGCCTGTTGGCGCAAAAATAACAATCTCAGAGTTAGTACGACACTCTCCTTTATGAAGCTTTCCACAGCGGCCACACCTGAGACAAGGGCACCTCATCCGTGAGCACTCGCTTCCCGAAAATCTGAAACACAGGAGCCACGACCGCTCCTGAATATCTCGAAGGTCCCGGTTTGTGGAGGACCACTGCATCTTGGTGGAGGCGCATAAGCGCATCTTCGAGGCGGTCCGCCTCGAAAGTCACCAAAGGACCACTGCTGCTCGCCTCTTCACGACTGGTCATTCAGTCGATTTATCCTCCTCACATCGGTCGTAAGCTGCGTGCGGCGATGTCCATGCCCGGTGAAGAGCTACACCGAACAACTCTCGGCTAGGTGATCATCGAGCCTGTAACAAATCGGTGCACTCGATCCTCCATACTAGCTACCAGCGGGGCGTCACAAGACGATGAGTCGAACTCCACATTGTACTCGACCGTGCGCGGATTCTGCCGTAACACCAAAAATCTATGCGCGAGCCCTCGCCATGCAGTGGAGGCAAGAAATGTGCAAGAAAGGCCTCACGAGAACTCGTCCCATAAAGTGGAAGTGCATGCTCTCCCGGGACAGCTCCACGAATTAAACGATCATTGCGGTATCACGCGGTGATGCGAACCTAGGACCACCGACTCGGTCTCCGATGCCTTGATCACTCTCATGATCCGTTCATGGCGTCGGATGAACTCCTGCGGATCATCCTCGGGCCTCGACCCATAAAACTCGGCGACTCTGACTCGGAAAATCCGTAGCCTCGAACTATCCGATCTAGGGTGAACGGCTGGTGCTCTTTGGGCTGCTGCGTCGGCCTATCCTCAGTCAGCCTGACCACGGCCATTAATCGGGCCCACTCGTAACTCATCTCTCTGCTCCGGTGCGGGGCTGGAGGCTCAGTCTTGTGGTCTCTGCCGCTCTGCTCGCAGCTCCTCTGCTGCCTTGCCATACGGGCGGGTTGCCTTACGCGGAGGCATAGCGGTAAAGCGAAGTATGTCGGAGGTCGATCTTATCACACGGCTACAGGCACGATCTCGGAATGAGAAAAATGAAACCAATCCTAAATGTCCTGCGACCTCACGATTATAGATGTGGTGCCTGACACATCGATAATCAAGACTCTACTGAACACGATGCAGTAGACACTTTCAGAGACTAATCGCTCGATACCACTTTTGTCACGACCGATCCGGGCGTGGTCGTGCCTACCGGGCACCTAGTGATACAACATCGAGAAAACCGGTGAAATAAAAACTTAAACATGAACATGAGACAAGATAATAAAGCAGGCCAAGCGGTTACGCTTCCATTAAAATATATATAAACAACTCTTTCAAAGCGAGCAGTTTAATCCTTTTACAAAACCACCTTGCGCGGTCTTCTGAGACCTCTAAGATTTACAACAACTATGACGGACGGGGCCCGCCATACCACAGAATGTACAAGAACCTACAACTCGGGGAACACATACCAAAAGATAAGCCTCAGGAAGGAAGCAGACTTCCAATCTGAAAGGTGATCCTAAGGCGGGGATCGGCGACGATATGTCTACTGCGGCGTGACGCGGCCCGAAGGAGGTCGATCTGAGTACCAAGTATGTGAAAGCGTAAATCGTAAATGAAATCATAATAGTCTATATAAAGCGGAGACATGTATGATGACCAAACTACGATTACTAACATATAACTAGTTACATCAGTCGAGGACTCACGCCTCCAATTATCACTCGTGCGTGGAATTTCTTCCTCAGCTGGCGGTTTATGATATGACAATACCAAGGGTATACATGAACACGAGTCCCACTGTGTCATAAAAACCGTATAGGACAAGTATAACTACGAGATCCGACCGTACGATAATATAATGCAACCAAACACGGCCGTCTGGGGCAAGTGCGAGCCGACTCACAGGATACCAAGGCGGTCACGTGGTGGCCGGGGCAATCTGGTGACCACGAGGACGAGCGTATCACGAGACCGTCACTTCTGGCTGAGCGGGGCAAGTCGCGGTGACTACAGGGTACGGGCGAATCGGCCATGAGGCAGGGCAATCAGAGCCGACCACGGGGACCAAGGCAGAACAGTAAGAAACCTCATGGAGAGCTAGTCCATAAAATAACCATTCTTGCACCACCAAGGCTATCACCACAAGCATAAGCAGGTTACGTAACAACAAGCATAGGCAAGTTACACAACCTGACATAGGCAAGTTACACAACAACGGTATAGGCAAGTTACACAACACAAGCATAGGCAGTTACACGACTCAAGTTACTTTCATTTTATGCCAAAGTCGGGTTTTAACCTAAAGTACTACGTCGTTAAATTCCTTTTAAAGAGATCCATTCCTTTTATAAAAGTCACCCGATGTCCGTAGTATAAAAATAGAGTGACGGCGTTGTTAAATAAACAAAATGCTTTCCTTTGTAAAATCAAGTAACAACCTTATTTTCCAAGCGTTCAAGTTTGCCTAATTTCAAATGCTCAAGTTTCTCATTTTTAGAAAAGGTTTCGTAGTTCATAGTTTTAATCCTTTAAAACATAATTCTCCTTTAATGATTTGAGAAACATATGCCTTATATGTGAGTAGTTTATTCTTGTTTATAATCGATCTTATTAAGCAGCCATGATCTAGGATATGTAATATCATTTTGTCTCATCTTAGCTTCATGCGGATGGAGGTTTCTCGGTTTTAATACAATACTTCATTATTCAATACATTTTCCTTTATTAACGCTGCGGTGGTGCGTCGATACATTACGATTTCGAAATCAGTAAAACATTATCCCTTTAAATAAAACCAAGTACTCATTACTCACGAATGAGGTTTCACACAAGCATCCACATTAAAACAAATAAGTTAAGTCTCTTATCTTATAAGATCAAGTCTTTTAACTTCTAACATCAGTAAACCATTTTCTTTACCTTTCTTAAGACATTATACCTAACTTCCCATAAGCTAGTATAACTCTTTTTAAAACCTTTAAAACCAGTGTTACTCTGCCTTCAAATCGATTTATAAATCTTTTGAAATACATCAAGTTCTTTATTATAACTAGCCAGTTATAATTCACATCAGTTACCTTTTAATACCACAAAGTATTTTCTTATTTACATAAAGTATTATAACGACTTCCCATAAAGCCGTTATAACACTTTATGTTTTAAAACAATCAAACACGGTTAACACGTATGCGTCTACCGTACTACATAGTTCACACATATCATGCTAGAAGAGATAGGAAGAGGTTCACATACCTCGCGACGAGTCTTGGACTAATAGCAAAGCGCTCAAGTACTTCAAACCGTCGGCTACTCCTTAAGCCACGTAGATCGCACCACGTAGTACTTCAACCTATAAGGCCACAAGGCGCTTATTAACATCTAGATCTCATCGTTCCATATTCTACAGAAAATTCGGTAGCACCTCCCCCCCCCGCAACAGCGTAAATCTCCTCCTCTATCGAGGCCGGCTACCAAGCCAACCAGGGGGTTAACACGCCTAACCGGACGTGTACAATTCTACAAGTAATGTTACACAAGTCTACTATAATACTGATCTATGTAATTCTGATTGATTCTCTTCTTTAAATTAGGGCTTAAGTCGCAAGACATTGCGTAAGTATTATTCAGGCTTAAGTCAAAAGACATTGCCGCAATTATAATCAGTTCTATATATAGTATACTTCAACTATATATTCCTACAACATGTAATTCCCAATTACAATAGAAGGTCAAGAGTGTTTACCTCGATAAGCCCAAAATTATCCGAGTTTATATGTCGGTCCTGAGCAAGGTTTAGCTCCTTCTCCGTGCGCTCCGACCCGCTCCAACCAATCCTTAGAAGTTCTAACCAACTTCTACTTATAACTTCAACTACGGGTGAAGATTACTTAGGGTTTTGTTTTAGCGACTGAGGGAAAGTATAATGGTATTTTCTGGGCTAGTATAAGTGTAACCTTGGGAATCTTACAAGGTATTTGGGCGAGTATTTGGACATAACAACAATACTAGGAGAGTATTTCTATACCACTACAAGGGGTATTTATACGAGACAACTAGGCTAGGGGGGGGGGGTACCTGTTATACCCCGTAGTTCTGACCCTACGTATGGAAACGTACGAAAGTATGTAAGACTTAAAATTTCCGAAGGACAGGTTGACGGGTCGTTCCGGACGGTTTTTAGTCAACTTTGAGGCGGGTTATGACCCGGTACATTGAGAGTTCCTAAGTGTTTTAAAGGCCTAGGGCGTAGTTCGTTGAGTCTGGATTCCAACGCAACCAACCGTTAAATCGATAGGACGTCGGAGTAGAAAGTTATGAGTTACAAGTTCGGCGCGATCGGACAGAAATGCGTTTCGGACTAAGGCGACAGGGCCGCAGCGCCGGATGCAGGGCCGCGGCGCCGAAAGTACTGAGGGGTCGCTGAAGTGGCAGCGCCGCGGCGCCGGGACAGCAGGTCCGCGCGCCAAAGTTCGAAGAGGTGCGGAGGTTTGGCCTGGCGCCGAGGCGGGAAATTTGGGCGGAAAAACTTAGAAAATCTGATTTTTGTTTTAAAAGAGACCATGGGAGGGTGACAAGTGTCCCCCCCCATCTGATTTTCTGTTGCATGCAATATATTGACCAAGACTTGGACATTTTCTATCTTTCATCTTCTCTCTCTCTCTCAAATTGCTCCCCCTTCTCTCTAAAAACCCTTAGAAAAATCTGAAAGTTAAGAACAAGAAAAGGAAGCTTGTAGCTAGCTTGTTGGCATTGTTGTGGTAGTGTTCTTGGCAAGGAAGCTAGCAATATTTGGAATAAGTTTTGGCTAAAACTTTAAGGTAACATTTCTTCCTTTAAACTTAGTTCTAGTGTTGCATGCTTAGAAAGCAAGATCTTGTGGTAGTAAAATAATGCACTTAGAGTCATTGCATGCAATTTAATATGGTTTGGATATGAAGAATGGGTTAAGAAGAAATTATGAGCATGTTGTAGCCTAAAAACCACCTTAGAATTGTTAAGTGAATTGTTGTAAACCTATGGGGCAGAATTTTGGGTGTGAAATCCCCTTTGAATTGTTGGATTGAGTGAGCCTTAAAGGTGGTGTTTTTGATGATAAATTCGGCCTTGAGAAAGGTGGCAAAGTGAGTAGAAACAAAGGAAATGCTGCCCAATTTTCCTTAGAATTTAGTGACTTTGAACTTGGATTGTTCTACATTAAGATTAGAGGTTAATAAACGTATCATGACTATTATAGGTTGAAATATTACTCATGTAGTTTGGACTTGGCAAGTGGATTGACCAAAAGGTATGTGAAGTTTTTCTATCTCTTGAGCATGAATAGATAAAACTATGTAGTACGGTAGACGCGTCGTGATTTAGTATTCTTACTTGTTTTGAGTATAAAATGACTTGTTTCGCTTTAAGAATGTATAAGTCCTGGTTAAGGAAAAGTATGATTTTACTAAAGTATAGAGTTAATATAACAACTTTATGGGAAGTTGGTTTATTAGCTTCATAAAAGGTTAATGAGAAGGGATTTACTCTAAGTAAGATAATTACATGAAGAGGCAATTTGATTTAAAGTCATCAATTGCCCAAAGGCTTTTATGTATAAAGAAGAGTCACTTTTGAAAGAGATGAGGTATGTAGTACTTGGGTTAAATTCGGCTTTTCTTTTATTTAAAGATATGATGAAGTGCCTTAAATAAACTAAAATGAGAGAGTATATGAACAAGACTAAAAGAAGTTATAAGTTTGCTTAACTTATTTATGATATGATGACAGTTTGAGATAGGGTAAGAGTATTGTTGACACCCAATTTTGACCCTCCCGTCCAGCCATTAACCATAAAATTACACTAATTTTGTAAAATAATTTTTTATGATTTCTTATAATAAAATGCAGCGATAAAACATAAATACATGCATAATTGAACAATTTAATAATGGCATCGCATAGAGTTTTAAGCACTTAGAGTCCCGCGCCCGCATTAATTAACTTTAAGCTTGGTCGTAATTCTTAAATAATTAATAAATGCATAAAATAAATAATTTAGCGATAACGTCATGGCAGGTAGCATAGCCGCATTTATTAGTAATCATTTGTAATTTAAAATCAATTTTAATCTGATATATGCATTTAATAGCACCGCATTTATAAAGCTTTAAACGATTTCTTAAATATCATACTTGCATTCAGCATTTAAGTAATTTAATATAAACTCAATGCAATTTTAATTTAACTTCGCAATAATGCATAACAATAAAATTTTAAATAATAGCATAGCACGCCCGCATTTATTTATTATAACAATTAGATTAATGAAGCACCTAATTATTTTAATCACATTTGTTAATTTAAGTTATCACTAATTAATTAATACACTTGCCTAGAATTAATTAGCTAATTAATTAACTAGCCTAAAAACTAATTAAACTAATTAAAACTCTTAATACTAATACCCCTAATTAAATGCTACCCAATTAAACTAACCCAGCCCACTTCTCCTTTTCAGCCCAAACCCGCAAGCCCACACGCCCCTCCCCTAAATTAATAACCCTCACTTCGTCTCCCACAGAAGCCCCACACACAAAACAAAACCTAACGAAACCCTAGCAGCCTAAGACATCCGCCGCACCTCGCCCCATCGCCGCACCTTCCTGCCAGTGATTCTGCTTTGAGAATCCGGCGAATCGAACCCAAATCTTCCTCCTTTCTCCAACGATTGCTTTCCATAACCAGCACCCAAATCCCTTCAAATCATAACCCGTTCGAAATCACTGAGAAATGGACCAAAATCTTTTCGAAATATCAGCACAAATCAGCCTTTATTATCTACCAAGTTTAGAACCCGATATGGAGACTATAAATTGAGTATTTTACACATGCAAAAGGGCAGGAGTGAACAGCAATCCAGACCCCCACCCCTTTTGCTAACAGAGTCCAATAGCAATAGACGACAGAGCTCAGTGAGGTAGCACCTTCCTCACTGTCGAACACCCCCTTAGCAGCAGTTAAGAATCCTTTCTTTTCCAGCCAAGAGACCAGCAAACAAACCTCGCCCCTCAATCGCATCGCAATAACCCGTCGAGTGGCTCCGACGACTTGATACGCTGCCCCGGCTCGCTGTCCGGAGAAGGTAAAATCCGCTTCTTATCGACTACTTTTGCAGCTCTGTATTTCTGTATTTTTGCTTCGCTTACTGAATATGTGTTAGTTCGTTCGACTGGCAGTTTCTTTGTTAATGTATGAATAAGATATTGAATGATTTGCTTCTGATTAATCTAGGTAGGGTAATTATGGGAGTATCGTGCTATCGTGTCATATTTAGTAAAGATGAACATGTCTGTTGGCTATTATTCTTATATGTTTCTGCGAGTGATATGAGATAAGCAAATTTTGAGGTCTGCATTAGCATGAACTGAACTGTTGGACTTGGGATCTAATGCAAGATCTGAAATAGATGTTAACCCGAGAAAATGTCTATTGTCGATTGTTTAGTGTTTCTTCTTGGTTGCCTGAATTGGATCTTCATGTCTAAATTACCTATTGCGATGTGTGTGGTTGCCTGCTGGGCTCCTTGAAAAAAAATTGTTTATGTCGTCTATGCTATGATAGATCCTAGCCATTCTACATTCATTCTAATGGCATGATATCTTAAAGTGTTAGTATATTTGTAAAAATGGCTTGAGATTATCAGATCTCCTTCCCTTTGAGGCTACTGCCAAAGGATCAAGTAAAAGTGATCCGAATGGTCCCTCAGCACGAACAAACATCTACGCTTTTCTGATCAAATTGCACACATATGTCTGATTCATCTTTGCCAGCATGTATTCGTCGCGTCGGTTTTTCTGAATCTGTCCATTTGTGACTACTCTAGTATGCTTGTTTCATTCAAGTCATATAAGATGTCCCTGAATTCCCTTTCTTCCTGGTGGTATTAGTAGTCGACTAGCATTGTTTGATTCGTTTGTATGCTTATTATGTCTTGTCTAGAGGCATAAGAACTTAATCTTTCCTTTGCCTAATCCTATATGTCAATCTAGTTGTATTACTAAAATCTAATAGGCTGCCTTGAATAATGAGATGAGGCTGTTTTCTCCATTGTTTGTTTTAATATATACACTAGTATATCCCTTCCGTCAGACCCTTGCCTATTCATATTTGGTCTGCTGGTTTGATTCTCGTAAGTATGAACCAACATATGTTCAAATGCTCTGTTTTTCCTGAAAACCACTTAGTAAAACTCTACTGGATCTTAATTTGCTTGAGAAAATATATATACATACATGCCTTTACCCCTCTAAGTGTTGGAATATACCTATGCTAGATAGCTACATCTCCTAAGTCATTATCGTGCCTATGTCTGTTGAGTTTGTCCAGATGGTGCCCATGCTAGCATACTACTCCTACTGAACCTCCATGTATACATCCTTTGTGTACTTATTCTGGACATCAACTTAAGTCCCCTCTACTTGTTTCTCACCGCTTCATCGATAATCGACTTCACTGTTTATTCACGAATATATGGGTTTTTGATATAAATTGTGTGTTGAAGTTTGCTAAATGCATATTTATTAATTGACAAGTTCGAGTGTATACTAATCCTTATCTTTCTTGTTTTACATGGAACGCACCGGAGCAACAAAGAGTCTCATGGCGAGACTCATCGTGGCAAATTAGTACCCGCATCTATGTGCATCTCTCTATCCGCATAGGAATTCCAAAGCCGCAGGCGAAAGACATCGCCATCCTTCGAGTCCTTTATATTATTTTCTACCCCGCCCCCATTCATTTATTTATTGTAAATTAATTGTTTAACATTACACTAATTAGTAGAATAGTTGGAATAATTAAATCTTGAACCAATAGATTAGTAAGTAGTTGGACATTAGAAATGTATTCCCTTTAATTTAATTCTTGCAGGCTTGCCACGACCAAAACTTTGCCAAATGATAACCGCCTTGCACTAGGCCACATAAATTAAATTTTTCAAGTAAGTGCATGCATTTAACTTATAAATTAGTTTCGCGTCACTTATTTATAAATAAAAGTAAATGAACACTTTTAAACTCTATATGTAGCACAAGTCTTTTATAAAAATGCATGCATCTATAATAAATCAATTTTACACCATCTCTTAAAAAATACCTCTAGCACCTTAGCATCTTTTCTATTTAGCACCCCTCGGCATTTACAGCTTTTTCTATTTAGCACCCCTTGGCATTTTAAAATCTTTAAGTCTTTTAAACATTTTAGCACTTTTATCATTTTCTAACACCTTTCTAAGTAGGAGCCCTTCTAGCATTTAATACCTTTAGCAAACTTTTGCCCTTTTTTTTATATTTTAAACACTTCTTTAACACTTTTTAGCATTTTATTAAACAGGAAGAGCTTTATTTTGCATTTTTCTTAAACATAATAATTACCCTAGATTTGGCAGGACAACCGCAAGTTAGCGGATCTTAGAGGGTGCCTAACCCCTTCCCTCTAGATTAATAAGGAACCCTTACCCAGAATCTCACTAAGTTTAGCAGACCATAAAATGGAGTTAATGTTTTACTTTAAACTAGTTAAACATTTAGGTGTCCTAATTCACCCAAATTAATTAGGTGGCGACTCCGCGAACCCTTAGCATTTTAGCACCCATTTTAGCTTTTTTTAGCATTCTAGCAACCCTTTAGCATTTTAGCACCCTTTTAAACTTTAGCCCCTTTGGCACTTTTAGCACTTTCCCTTTTAAATTTTAGCACTTTAGCACCTTTTGCAATTTTAGCATTCTTTTAAAACATTTTAGCTTTTTTTATTTTTATTTTTCTAACCTTTTTATTTGAACAGGAGTTTAGAAAATAAAATGCCGCGGCCGGAAAAGGGCGCGACAGAAATGGCGACTCCACTGGGGATTTTAGGTTCTTAACCACAACAGACCTAGGGCTATTATTTGGCAATTATTTTGCATTTAATTTTTTGTGTATTATATTTTGTTTATTTTTACTACTTGCTTTATCGCTTTCCTAAACGGCATTCCGCTCATATTTCTTCCATTCGAAAATTCACACAAATCACACACTCACGCTTGGTGTGCTCGCGCACCGCAAATTTCTTTCAAAAATATCCAAATTTTAAGAGAGTTGGCGCTGTGAGTTAGATCGGTTAAATGCGATCACCGCGTAGCCTTCTCACTCGAGTTGTCCGCCGGAACTCTTGCGTCTAGAAAAACCAAATCTTAGAAACTTAAGATAGAGCTATACCACCCTTATTTTAGGGCATGCATGCATTTACCTTAGGTGGGTCGGTCCTGCATCGACACCACAATTAGGAAGACACTAAACTTGTCGACGTTTCTCAACCCAACGACCAACCAAAGATATTATGTGTAGCGTGACAATGACGGACAAATCCAAGCCCAATCATGACATGCGAAATTGGGAAAAGTGCACCGTCGTTTGGTCGCCATTTCCAACAAAGGCATTATAGTTGGGCGACTTGACAAATCCGTCATAATCTCGCATAAGTGGACGTTTAGGCTTACCTCGACATAAAGAGGTCCCCGCATGTTAGGAAGCGTTTGAATGTGCTATGCGATATATCCGCTACATACCCGCAAATTATGTGCTTTATGCTAACATCGTTTGTTGCATTTTTAGAAAATTTATCATCCTCCCCAAAGCGGTTCGGTCAGATTTGACTCAACAATGCCTGAGCATCCACACTTCACGAGTCCAAGGCAAGAAATGATGATATGACCGCTCGGCTGCGTCGAGCCAAATGGTTTGGGAATTATTCTGTCGGTAAACAGAACCTTCGAGGAGGAATATCACGATCGGAAGAATGTATTGCAAATTGCGAACAAATTGGCGATATGCAGTTGAGATGGAGAGGCTACGGAATCGACCAACCTATCCATTAGCTTGAATACCCTATGCGAGATCAAATGGTCACTACTTCACAAACCATCCCGATCAACCTCCACCACCACATATCTCCCGAACTCTCCACAAAGGCCACGATCACCGAACAAACCGCCCGCCACCAACCTCAACCCCACCTTCAAATGACCTCCTACTACCCATATACCTCACCCCGCCACATTTCACCATAATCAGCCCTAATCGCCAAAGCCAACCAATACCCACGCACCACACCCATTACCAAATTTCAAAGAAACAACCTGCATACCGACTTACGCAATGAAACCCAGCCTTTTACCGTCCGTGCTTCGCGAAGGGATCATTACGAAGAAATGGAGAGGAAGTCCGATCCAAAATGGGCGAGGCGTACAAAGAAATTCATAGTCCGAAAGAAGCGGTTCGGGCATGCGATCGGACAAAGGTCACGAAGGACTAGACTACGAGGATCTTTGCATGCATCCAGACGTGGAACTGCCTATGGGGTACAAGGTGCCGAAGTTTGAACTATTTGATGGAAAAGGGAACCCCCGTGCACACCTGAGGTCATATTGCGACAAGCTAATCGGGGTAGGGAAGAACCCAGCGGTCATTATGAAGATGTTCATTCGGAGCTTGACCGGCGAGGCACTAGATTGGTATACCAGCCAAGATCCGCGGAAATGGCATAGCTGGAATGCATTGCCCAAGATTTTGTGGAGCGGTTCAGTTTATACACAGAAACCGTTGTTGACAGGTTTTACTTAATGAAGTTGGATAAGAAGACTACAGAAACATTCAGAGAATACGCCATGAGGTGGCGTTCGAGGCTGAAGTGCAACCACCCACGTGAGAGTGAGATGACCACATTATTTGTACAATCTTTGAAGGATGCAACCTACTATGAGCGGATGATAAGCGTCATCGGCGGAATTTCGGAAGTTATTAGAATGGGCGACTTCAGAGAAGGTATTAAAGCGGTAGGATTACAACTGGGCAGATTACGTGCAACTAATAAGGCAATTCAGTCAGGGACACTTGGGAGTACTTCACAGAGGAAGAAAGAGACAGTTTCCCCTTCCATGTTTGTACAAGAACGCAAACCCGAAGCATTTATGACATACCAAAACCCATCATACTACCACAACTACCATACACAGCCTATATATAACACTTCACAAGCACCCGTTCATCTTGCCCCGCATAGATCCACCCATCAAGCCCGCCAACAGAATAGAGCACCCAATGCACCCAGAGCAAATAAGAATTCTGAAGGAAAACCACCCAAAGTGCGCACCCCACTAGCTGAACCCATACCTCGAATATATGAAAGGTTGCGAGCTGCAGGCCTAATCCAACCGATTCCAGGAAGGATCCCTGACCCTATCCCAAGATGGTATGATGAGAACAAGCGCTGCGCCTATCACTCCAATAGCCCAGGACATGACACTGAAGGTTGCCACTCCTCAGGTGACGTAATCGAGGCACCGATCGCAGGCGGGTAATTCAGCTAAAGGATCCTGCCCCAAATGTGCATGATAACTGTCGCGCCCTTTTTCGGCCGCGGCATTTTTTCTAAACTAACTCCTGCTCAAATAAAAAGTGTTAGAAAATAAAAAAAAAAAAATGCTAAAAGTTAAAAGGGGTGCTAAAATATAAGAGGATGCTAAAAAGGCTAAAGGGTTGCTAGAATGCTAAGGGGTTCGCGGAGTCGCCACCTAATTAATTGGGTGAATTAGGACACCTAAATGTTTAACTAGTTTGAAGTAAAACATTAACTCCATTTCAATGGTCTGCTAAACTTAGTGAGATTCTGGGTAAGGGTTCTTTATTAATCTAGAGGGAAGAGGTTAGGCACCCTCCAAGATCCGCTAACTTGCGGTTGTCCTGCCAAACCTAGGGTAATTATTATATTTTAAAATGCTTGTTTTGAAAATATAGAAGATGCTAGAAAAGGTGTATTTTAAAAGAAAAAAAAAAAAAAACATTTAAGCGGAAGAGTATAAGATATACTTTCTAAAATATTTTTGCGAGGTTTACGTATGAAAGTTAAGGTCAGTTTTGAAAACTGTGCAATTAGGATGCCTAAATACTATATTAGCTATAGGTATAATAGGAGTAAAAATGTATGCAAGTGTTCCTTTACCTAAGGAGTATATATTGCTTAGCATGCGAATATAATATTATTGTGATAAAGCGAGATTTTCTATTCTGTATTAATAGGAAATTGTACCACGGTTTTAAGAACATCTAGGCAAATAATATTCCCAGTTATTATGCAAGTGTAGGGTGTTAAGTGATTTATTATAACTATTAAACAAGGCAAGGCGAGCTTTAAGGTAAATAAGTCAAACTAATTTCTAACTATTGATTCAAGGTTTAATTATTCTAAATGATAATTAATTAGCGTTAGACAAATAATTTACAATAAATAAATGACTAGGGGCGGTAGAAAATGATAAGAGGTGACTCGAAGGAATGGCGATGTCATTCGCCGGTGGCTTGGAATTTTCGAGGCGGAGATGAAGATGCACATAGGTGTAGGTCTTCGTTGGTTGTAACTCATGAAGTCTCATGAGACTTTTCGTTTGGCTCCGATGCGTGCCATGCAAAAGAAAAGAAGATGAGGAGATAAAGATTAGTATATATCTAAATTATTTGAATCATAAGAGAATCTACACACACATGACCTATGCTTATACGCAACCAGCACACGAAGGTATAAATCAGTCGGCACACTGAGGCCATCTACTGCGACAGTCAGCAGACTGAGCCATCAGACAATGAAATACAACACATAGAGCATGATCGCGATGTACTTGAGCATTAATGATCGGATCGTATAATAAGAATGGATGGCAGAATCATAATTCCCTTTAAGCATGTGTTACGGCAGCAACAAGAAATGCAGATAGTCAAAACAACATATAGTGGACAATTTAGGCAAACAAAGCAGACATTCATCCAAACAGGAGAATCACAAGTATACAGAGATTGTGGAATGGTCATAGCTTAAAATATGAATAGAAACAGATATCAAACATACACACTTCCAGCTTATTTGAAAACAGTGGGTGAGCATTTTTTAGATGAACCAGGAACCAAACAAACCATCCCAAATAATGTTTAAGCTAATCAAGACCCAATTATGTGTTGCAGGGGGGGAGATTGTGTTCACAGGGGGACTCATATAGGCTAAAACAGATTTACTAAGGTAGTGACCACAACGTTCGAGTCAAGCACATATATTGGTAATATAAACTCAGGTAATCTCATAGTAACGCCTAAATCATCTTTGAAAGACAAGCAGGGGACAAGCGTCATTAATCGATTTGATATTACTTAATGCTAGATGGAACCCGATAGACATACTTAGGACATTCGCCCTGGTTTGAACAATCTACAATCCGGTCTATAAGGAAATAACATTAACTAATCCAAGCTTACAAATTTCAGACATTGGTTTAAGGAAAGACATTCAATAGCTCCACACAAGACTAACTGATTACGCCTCGATGCAAACTTAGCTTACTCGTTAAATACCCTTTACTCTAATATGCTCACAACATGATATGGGAGTTGCAGGCCACAGATTAAAAATGCAAAGGGAATGTAATTCGACGTGACGCAGATTGGTCATAATACACTGCTAGTGCCAACATCATTTAATGACTCAGTGACAAGATCAAAACAGCTATAAGACTTCAAAAAAAAAAAAACACAACCAAACCAGTAGTCACATAAGCATCAGATTAATAGATTAATATTACAGCACATATCAAGCAACGTGATGGGATTAATAAACATCGATCCTAATCAATAACTTCAAATCGACACCTGCTTAAATAAGCTACGACATATCAAACGTGATATGATAATGTCAACAGATGAAGTCGAAGCGCATAACAGAAAACATACATTCACACAAAGAAACGAAATTTGAAAGGAGATGAATTTACCTTTCTCGGACAAATGAACCGGCCACATATCAAGTCGTCGGTCCCACTCGACATGTTACGGTTTTGCTATGCGATTGATTGGGATGAAGCTCGATTTAAAGATATTTTAATGACCTTTCATCGTAGGATCGATTGAGTTCGACCTCTAAACAATGGACAAGAGTACATAAGTGTGGGAGTTTGTTCTCTGAGAATCGATGCCTTTCTGAATCCCCCCCTCCTTACGCCTTTGCATGTGCTTATATAGCCATGTTTTGGGTTCCCTATTAGGTAAGTAATAAAAGGCTGATTCTGGGCTCGATTTCGTGCTTGATTGTGAAGGATATTGTGTGCGATTTCTGCTGATTTTGAAGCAAGATTTGGGTGTTGGTTATGGTAAGGGGTGAGCTGGTCGTGTGTGCGTGGGTAAGGGAAACCCCGGATTCTCCGGCGAGAATCCAGGCATGGCGGCGATGGTTTTTCTTTTAGGGTTGCTGGTTCCTTTAGGTTTTGTTCTGTCCTTTAGTTTTGGAAAGGGACGATGGGTAAAGGGGTGTTGGGCTTCTGTGGGGTTCTCGACTGAAGGTAAGGGAGGAAAGTTAAAGAATTTGGAGTTCTTTGGGCCGGCGCGGTTTGGGCTTGGGCGTGGTAGAATGTTTGGGCTGGGTAGTTAAATTAGGGTATTAGTTAGTGTTAGTTTTAGGTAAAATTAATTAGGGTAGTGTATTATTAATTAATTAACAAATGTGATTAAATTAATTAGGTGCTTTATTATAATTATCTAGGTGCTACATTAGTCTAATTATTTAGGCGCTAAATTAGTCTAATTATTTAGGTGCTAAATGCGGGCGCGTTATTTAATTAATGCTTAATACTTTAGAATGCGACGCTATTATTTAAAATCTTATTGTTATGCATTATTGCGAAGTTAAATTAAAATGCATTGAGTTTAGATTAAAATATTTAAATGCTAAATGCAAGTATGATATTTAAGAATTGTTTAAAACTTTATAAATGCGACGCTATTAAAATGCATGTATTAGATTAAGATTGATTTTAAATTATAAATGACTATGACATTCTCTTGCGTATTAATAAATGCGGTTATGCTACTTGACACGACGTCATTGCTAAATTATTTATTTTATGTATTTATTAATTATTTAAGAATTACGACAAAGCTTAAAGTTAATAGGTGCGGGCGCGGGACTCTAAATGCTTAAAACTCTACGTAAGACGCGATGTCGTTATTAAATTAATTATTTATGCCTGTATTTAATGTTTTATTCGCTGCATTTTATTATAAAAATCCTAAAAATTATTTTACAAAATTAGTGTAATTTTATAGTTAATGGCTGGACGGGAGGGTCAAAATTGGGTGTCAACAATAACCCCTTGCCAAACCACGGCCACGTCAATGTGCACCTGATAACCTTAGATGAGGAATACACTCCCCTGCCTATGCCCATTCCGCCCTCGAATCAGTCATTTATCCGAGCATGCACCACGCAGAGGCCAGAAGAGGAGATAGCGAGCATGAAGACCCACCATCCACGGCGAGCATGAAGGCATATTGATTGGATTTGCACCCCTGTCTTGGTCCGCCTAGAGCCTGGATAGGAAAAACGATTTATTTTAGCAGAATAATTTATAAACTCATATTTAAGCTTTAATAATGTTTTCTTTCGTTTTGCTTGTAATGAACTACGTTTGACCTGATTCCCTTAGTGGATACGTAGGCGGCCGTCTCGGCTTCGGTCCCACATCTAGAAATTTTAATTTTCCCAATATTCGCTTGTAATGAACTACGTTCGACCTGATTCCCTCATGGGGATACGTAGGCGGCCTAAATCGGCTTCGGTCACACCATTAGGAAACTTTCTCTTTGCTTTGAAAATGACAAGAATACACATAGCCTACAAGCAACTACATTGAGACCCATTTAGGCGGACACCCTTTTCAAAATCGGGGCATGTAGGAAACTGCATGGGTTGCAAGTCCAAACAAGCCGGGCACGCAGATATCGCGAACAGGCGTGAAGTCAAATATGAATCGACCCCCAAAACTCACAAATTTTCTTTGGCGCAGTCTTTTAATGAAGCGAAAGTGCAATACCAAGCGTAAAATACGACGAAAAGTCTCTTCGCAGAAGCAGGAAAAGCAGCAAAAGCAGAGGATGACAACAATCCAAAGTCCACGCAACGACGCCAGCAGCAACACGTCCAGACAACGACGTAATCAGCAAGTCCATGCAACGACGCCAGCAGCAACACGTCCAGACAACGACGTAATCAGCAAGTCCACGCAACGACGCCAAAGCGAACACGCCCGCACAACGGCGTAATCGGCAAGTCCATGCAACGACGCCCGCAAAGAACACGCCCAAACAACGGCGTAATCGCAAGTCCACGCAACGGCGCCCGGAACACGCCCGCATAACGGCGTAATCATCAAGTCTACGCAACGGCGCCGAAGAACACGTCCAGACAACGACGTAATCAGCAAGTCCATGCAACGACGCCAGCAGCAACACGTCCAGACAACGACGTAATCAGCAAGTCCATGCAACGACGCCAGCAGCAACACGTCCAGACAACGACGTAATCAGCAAGTCCACGCAACGACGGATGTCTTAGGCTGCTAGGGTTTCGTTAGGTTTTGTTTTGTGTGTGGGGCTTCTGTGGGAGACGGCAGTGGTTATTAATTTAGGGAGCGGGCGTGGGCTCATGGGTTTGGTGAAAAGGAGAAGTGGGTTAGTTTAATTGGGTAGCATTTAATTGTGGTATTAGTATTAAGAGTTTTAATTAGTTTAATTAGTTTTAGGCTAGTTAATTAATTAGCTAATTAATTCTAGGCAAGTGTATTAATTAATTAGTGATAACTTAAATTAACAAATGTGATTAAAATAATTAGGTGCTTCATTAATCTAATTGTTATAATAAATAAATGCGTGCATATGCTATTATTTAAAATTTTATTGTTATGCATTATTGCGAAGTTAAATTAAAATTGCATTGAGTTTATATTAAATTACTTAAATGCTGAATGCAAGTATGATATTTAAGAAATCGTTTAAAGCTTTATAAATGCGGTGCTATTAAATGCATATATCAGATTAAAATTGATTTTAAATTACAAATGATTACTAATAAATGCGGCTATGCTACCTGCCATGACGTTATCGCTAAATTATTTATTTTATGCATTTATTAATTATTTAAGAATTACGACCAAGCTTAAAGTTAATTAATGCGGGCGCGGGACTCTAAGTGCTTAAAACTCTATGCGATGTCATTATTAAATTGTTCAATTATGCATGTATTTATGTTTTATCGCTGCATTTTATTATAAGAAATCATAAAAAATTATTTTACAAAATTAGTGTAATTTTATGGTTAATGGCTGGACGGGAGGGTCAAAATTGGGTGTCAACAGATGTCCCTCTTTGTATGGAGATGATGGAAGAATCTTCGGACAAAGACGTTGACTCATAGCCAATTTTGTCTCGATCTTCAGAATTGCAAAAATGTTGGGCAGGTAGACAAGGCTGACGCAAAAAATCAAAAATTGTCCCAGTGTCGAGTTATGACGACACTGGGTCACTATGGTCAAAACACTAAGGCGGGCTAAGGCGGACTCAAAGCTGTCCCAGTGTCGAGTTATGACGACACTGGGTCACCATGGTCAAAACACCAAGGCGGGCTAATGCGGGACTTAAAGCTGTCCCAGTGTCGAGTTATGATGACACTGGGTTATGGTGCAAAAAGTAAAAGAAAATAACCGGCTTGAACCTGGGGTGTACTGCTATGGCTTGTGGTGCTGGGTTCTACGGTGATGTGGAGCGAGTGGACCGACGCTTGAGGCCGCTTCTGCCAATCGTTAGGAAGGTTGGCCCCAACGATTGCCGGTTGTCAGAAGAGAAAATCCACGTTGTGCTCGCTGCTGCATGCTAAGACTTGAACAAGCGGTTAGTGCATAGCGCTAAGGCAAAATAATTTTAAAAACAATGTAATCGTGAATAGAAAAGATTATCACGCAAAACGCGATGCTGTTGTGTTGATGCGATTTTGCGAATCTTTGTGATTTTCGTCCCGCACGCACGTGTTGCGATTGTGAACGCGTATATTGTCCTTGCTGCAATTGTCCTGTGTACTAAAGCTCAAGAAAGAGTTAGTGCATAAGCGCTAAGACGTAATAATAAAGCATGTAAGAAATGCAATTTCGGAGTATAGAAATCGCCCCTGCGTGATATCTTTGATGATGGCGTCTTCCGGACTTGTTGTCTTGATAAGCGTCGGCTGAACGATGTTCTTCTTTGGCGTCATTGCGTAGACTTCTTTGTCCGATAACGTCATTATGCGGACGTATTCTTCCGTGGCGTCGTTGCATGGACTTGCTGATTACGTCGTTGTCTGGACGTGTTGCTGCTGGCGTCGTTGCATGGACTTGCTGATTACGTCGTTGTCTGGACGTGTTGCTGCTGGCGTCGTTGCATGGACTTGCTGATTACGTCGTTATGCAGTCGTGTTCTTTTGGCGTCGTTGCGTGGACTTGCCGATTACGTCGTTATGCGGGCGTGCCGCCTTTGGCGTCGTTGCGTGGACTTGCTGATTACGTCGTTGTCTGGACGTGTTGCTGCTGGCGTCGTTGCATGGACTTGCGGTGCTGATAACGTCGTTGTTTGGACGTATTGCTGCTGGCGTCGTTGCGTGGACTTGCTGATTACGTCGTTGTCTGGACGTGTTGCTGCTGGCGTCGTTGCGTAGACTTGCTGTGTTGATAACGTCGTTGCCTGGACGTGTTGCTGCTCCTGTAGAATGAATGCTCCTGCAAGCTGAGCTTGAGAAAAGACGTTAGTGTATACCTGTTTAAATGAAATGATAACTACATATGAGAAGTGCAATTTTATGGGTAGAGATGTCGTCCCTGAGATGTTGTCTTTGCACGGACATGCTGAACGTTGCAGCTGACGAATTGCCATGATGCCTTTGCTGTGTGCGATGCGTGGGTTGCAAATTTGACTTTATGCTCGAGTTGATGCGCTAGGTTTTGTTGCGGAACTCTGAACTTTGACTGCTGATTGTTGATGCCCCCTTCGCTGCCGCTTTGCTCTTGCGGACTTTGGAATGTTGTCATCCTCTGCCTTTGCTGCTTCTGTTAGTATGAAAAGACCTGCGCTCAAAGAAAAATTTGTGAGTTTTGGGGGGGGTCGTTTCATATTTGACTTTGCTGCCTTGTTCCTTGATATCTGCGTGCCTGGCTTGTTTGGACTTGCAACCCCATCTGTCCCGAGTTTGAAAAGTCCGCCTAAAATGGGTCTCAATGTAGTTGCTTGTAGGCTATGTGTATTCTTGTCATTTTCAAAGCAAAAGGAAAGTTTCCTAATGGTGTGACCGAAGCCGATTTAGGCCGCCTACGTATCCCCATGAGGGAATCAGGTCGAACGTAGTTCATTACAAGCGAATATTGGGAAAATTAAAATTTCTAGGTGTGGGACCGAAACCGAGACGGCCGCCTACGTATCCACTAAGGGAATCAGGTCAAACGTAGTTCATTACAAGCAAAACGAAAGAAAAACATTATTAAAGCTTAAAAATGAGTTTATAAATTATTCTGCTAAAATAAATTGTTTTTCCTATCCAGGCTCTAGGTGGACCAAGACAGGGGTGCAAATCCAATCAATATGCCTTCATGCTCTGCTTCGTGGATGGCTGGGTCTTCATGCTCTGCTATCTCCTCTTACGCCTCTGCGTGGTGCATGCTCGGATAAATGACTGATTCGAGGGCGGAATGGGCGTAGGCAGGGGAGTGTATTCCTCATCTAAGGTTATCATGTGCACATTGACGTGGCCGTGGTTTGGCAAGGGGTTATCATGCACATTTGGGGCAGGATCCTTTGTGAATTACCCTTCTACGATCGGTGCCTCGATTACGTCCCGAGGAGTGGCAACCTTCATGTCGTCACGGGCTATTGGGTGATACGCGTCGCTTGTTCTCATCATACCATCTTGGGATAGGTCGTGATCCTTCACGAATCGGTTGGATTAGGCTGCACCGCATGACCTTTCATATATTTGAGGTATGGGTTCAAAGTGGTGCGCACTTTGGGTGGTTTTCCTTCGTAATTCTTATTTGCTCTGCATTGGGTGCTCTATTCTGTTGGCGGGCTTGATGGGTGGATCTATGCGCGGGATAAGCGGTGCTTGTGAAGTGTTATATATAGGTGTGTGTGGTAGTTGGGTAGTATGATGGGTTTTGGTATGTCATAAATGCTTGGGTTTGCGTTCAGTACAAACATGGAAGGGAAAGCGCTCTCTTTCCTCCTCTGTGAAGTACTCCAGTGCCACGATCGAATCGCCTTATTAGTTACTGTAATGCCGCGATTTGTAATCCTACCGCTTTAATACCTTCTTCTACGAAGTCGCCCATTCTAATAACTTCCGCAAAATTCCGCCATGACACACTTATCATCCGCTCATAGTAGGTTGCGCCCTTCAAAGATTGCACGAATAATGTGGTCATCTCACTCTCCACCACGGGTGGCCGTGACTTTCGCTTCTCTCAACGCCACCTCATGGCGTATTCTCCGAATGTTTACGTAGTCTTCTTCTCCAACTTCATTAAGTAGAACACCGCCCACAACGGTTTACGTGTTGAACTGAACCGCTCCACAAAATCTTGGGCGGTGCATTCCAAATGCGCCATTTCCGCGGATCTTGGCGGTATACCAATCTAGTGCCTCACGGCCAAGCTCGAATGAACAACTTCATAATGACCGGGTTCTTCCCTACCCGATTAGCTTGTCGCAATATGACCTCGTGTGCACGGGGTTCCTTTTCCATCAAATAGTTCAAACTTGGCACCTTGTACCCCAGGCGGTTCCACGCCCGATGCATGCAAAGATCCTCGTAGTCTAGTCCTTCGTGACCTTTGTCTGCTCGCATGCCCCGAACTGCTTCTTTCAAACTATGAATTTCTTTGGCCACGCCTCGCGTCCATTTTGGCTCGGACTTCCTCTCCATTTCTTCGTAATGATTCCCTTCTTGTGAAGCACGGACGGTAAAAGGCGGGCTTCGCTGCATAAGTTAGTATGCAGGTTGTTCTTTGGGCCGGTAATGGGTGTGCGTGGGTATTGGTTGGCTCGGCGATTAGGGTGATTATGGTGAAGTAAGCGGCCGAGGTATATGGGTAGTAGGAGGATCATTTGAAGGTGGGGTTGAGGTTGGCCGGGCGGCGGGCGGTTTGTTCGCTGACTGGTGGCCTATGTGGAGAGTTTTGTGAGATATGTGGTGGTGTAGGTCGATCTGCGATGGCTTTTGAAGTAGTGGCCCTTTGATGCGCATAGGGTATTCAAGCTAATGGATAGGTTGGTCGATTAGTAGCCTCTCCATCTCAACTGCATATCGCCAATTTGTCGCGGCATCAGGCAATACATTCTTCCTGACTGGTGATATTCCTCCCTTCTGAAGGTTCTGTTTCGCTGACAGGAATAATTCCCAAACCATTTGGCTCAGACGCCCCCGAGCCAGTCATATCATCATTTCTTGCCTTGGACCTGGTGAAGTGTGGATGCTCCGACATTGTTGAGTCAAATACGAACCGACCCTTTGGGGAGGATGATAAATTTTCTAAAAAATGCAACAAACGATGTTAGCATAAAGCACATAATTTGCAGGTATGTAGCAGATATATCGCACATAGCACATTCAAACGTTTCCTAACATGCAGGGGGACCTCTTTATGCCAGAGGTAAGCCTAAACGTCACTTATGCGAGATTATGACGGATTTGTCCAAGTCGTCCAACTATAATGCCTTTGTTGGAAATGGCGACCAAATGACGGTGCACTTTTCCCAATTTCAGCATGTCATGATTGGGCTTGGATTTGTCTGTCATTGTCACGCTACACATAATATGCTGGTTGGTCGTTGGGTTGAGAAACCCGTCGACGAGTTTGGTGTCTTCCTAATTGTGGTGTCGATGCCAAGGACCGACCCACCTAAGGTAAATGCATGCCCTAAAAATAAAGGGTGGTATAGCTCTATCTTAAGTTTCTAAGATTTGGCTTTTCTGGACGCTTGAGTTCCCGGCGGACAACTCGAGTGAGAAGGCTACGCGCCACCGGTTAGACCGCACTCCACGTATATTACCGACTCTCCTAAATTTGGATTTTGAAGAAAGAATTTCTTTGATGCACCAGCGCACCTCGCATGTAGTGTGTGATTGTGTGAATTTTCCAGAGTGGAAGAAATATGAGCGGAATGCCAGTTTAAGGAAAGCAGTAAAGCAGGTAGCAATCAAAAAATAAATAAAACAAAATACAACACACAAAAATTAAATGCCAAAGTAATTGCCAAATAATTATCCTAGATCTGTTGTGGTTAAGAACCTAAATTCCCCAGCGGAGTCGCCATTTCTGTCGCGCCCTTTTTCGGCCGCGGCATTTTTTCTAAACTAACTCCTGCTCAAATAAAAAGTGTTAGAAAATAAAAAAAAAATGCTAAAAGTTAAAAGGGGTGCTAAAATATAAGAGGATGCTAAAAAGGCTAAAGGGTTGCTAGAATGCTAAGGGGTTCGCGGAGTCGCCACCTAATTAATTGGGTGAATTAGGACACCTAAATGTTTAACTAGTTTGAAGTAAAACATTAACTCCATTTCAATGGTCTGCTAAACTTAGTGAGATTCTGGGTAAGGGTTCTTTATTAATCTAGAGGGAAGGGGTTAGGCACCCTCCAAGATCCGCTAACTTGCGGTTGTCCTGCCAAACCTAGGGTAATTATTATATTTTAAAATGCTTGTTTTGAAAATATAGAAGATGCTAGAAAAGGTGTATTTTAAAAGAAAAAAAAAAAAAAACATTTAAGCGGAAGAGTATAAGATATACTTTCTAAAATATTTTTGCGAGGTTTACGTATGAAAGTTAAGGTCAGTTTTGAAAACTGTGCAATTAGGATGCCTAAATACTATATTAGCTATAGGTATAATAGGAGTAAAAATGTATGCAAGTGTTCCTTTACCTAAGGAGTATATATTGCTTAGCATGCGAATATAATATTATTGTGATAAAAGCAGTATTTTCTATTCTGTATTAATAGGAAATTGTACCACGGTTTTAAGAACATCTAGGCAAATAATATTCCCAGTTATTATGCAAGTGTAGGGTGTTAAGTGATTTATTATAACTATTAAACAAGGCATGAGCTTTAAGGTAAATAAGTCAAACTAATTTCTAACTATTGATTCAAGGTTTAATTATTCTAAATGATAATTAATTAGCGTTAGACAAATAATTTACAATAAATAAATGAATAGGGCGGGTAGAAAATGATAAGAGGTGACTCGAAGGAATGGCGATGTCATTCGCGGTGGCTTGGAATTTTCGAGGAGATGAAGATGCACATAGGTGTAGGTCTTCGTTGGTTGTAACTCATGAGAAGTCTCGCAATGAGACTTTTCGTTTGGCTCCGATGCGTGCCATGCAAAAGAAAAGAAGATGAGGAGATAAAGATTAGTATATATCTAAATTATTTGAATCATAAGAGAATCTACACACACATGACCTATGCTTATACGCAACCAAAGACACGGTATAAATCGGCTTAATCGAGGCCGTCTATCATCGCGACAATCAGACTGAGCCATCAGACAATGAAATACAACACATAGAGCATGATCGCGATGTACTTGAGCATTAACAGTCCAGATGCATATAATAAGAATGGATGGCAGAATCATAATTCCTTTTAAGCATGTGTTACAGCAGCAACAAGAAATGCAGATAGTCAAAACAACATATAGTGGACAATTTAGGCAAACAAAGCAGACATTCATCCAAACAGGAGAATCACAAGTATACAGAGATTGTGGAATGGTCATAGCTTAAAATATGAATAGAGAGGGATAAGAAAACAGATATCAAACATACACACTTCCAGCTTATTTGAAAACAGTGGGTGAGCATTTTTTAGATGAACCAGGAACCAAACAAACCATCCCAAATAATGTTTAAGCTAATCAAGACCCAATTATGTGTTGCAGGGGGGGAGATTGTGTTCACAGGGGGACTCATATAGGCTAAAACAGATTTACTAAGGTAGTGACCACAACGTTCGAGTCAAGCACATATATTGGTAATATAAACTCAGGTAATCTCATAGTAACGCCTAAATCATGCTGAAAGACAAACAGGACAAGTCATCATCGATTTGATATTACTTAATGCTAGATGGAACTTCGATAGACATACTTAGGACATTCGCCCTGGTTTGAACAATCTACAATCCGGTCTATAAGGAAATAACATTAACTAATCCAAGCTTACAAATTTCAGACATTGGTTTAAGGAAAGACATTCAATAGCTCCACACAAGACTAACTGATTACGCCTCGATGCAAACTTAGCTTACTCGTTAAATACCCTTTACTCTAATATGCTCACAACATGATATGGGAGTTGCAGGCCACAGATTAAAAATGCAAAGGGAATGTAATTCGACGTGACGCAGATTGGTCATAATACACTGCTAGTGCCAACATCATTTAATGACTCAGTGACAAGATCAAAACAGCTATAAGACTTCCAAAAAAAAACACAACCAAACCAGTAGTCACATAAGCATCAGATTAATAGATTAATATTACAGCACATATCAAGCAACGTGATGGGATTAATAAACATCGATCCTAATCAATAACTTCAAATCGACACCTGCTTAAATAAGCTACGACATATCAAACGTGATATGATAATGTCAACAGATGAAGTCGAAGCATGCATAACAGGAAAACAGACACATTCACACAAAGAAACGAAATTTGAAAGGGAGATGAATTTACCTTCTCCGGACAGCGAACCGAAGCCACATATCAAGTCGTCGGTCCACTCGACATGTTCTGGTTTTGCTATGCGATTGATTGGGATGAAGCCTGATTTAAAGATATTTTAACAGCCTCTATCGTAGGATCGATTGAGTTCGACCTCCTAAACAGCGGACAAGAGTACATAAGTGTGGGAGTTTGTTCTCTGAGAATCGATGCCTTTCTGAATCCCCCCCTCCTTACGCCTTTGCATGTGCTTATATAGCCATGTTTTGGGTTCCCTATTAGGTAAGTAATAAAAGGCTGATTCTGGGCTCGATTTCGTGCTTGATTGTGAAGGATATTGTGTGCGATTTCTGCTGATTTTGAAGCAAGATTTGGGTGTTGGTTATGGTAAGGGGTGAGCTGGTCGTGTGTGCGTGGGTAAGGGAAACCCCGGATTCTCCGGCGAGAATCCAGGCATGGCGGCGATGGTTTTTCTTTTAGGGTTGCTGGTTCCTTTAGGTTTTGTTCTGTCCTTTAGTTTTGGAAAGGGACGATGGGTAAAGGGGTGTTGGGCTTCTGTGGGGTTCTCGACTGAAGGTAAGGGAGGAAAGTTAAAGGGCTGGAGTTGCTGGGCCGGGGCGGCGGGTTTGGGCTTCGGGCGTGGGCTGGTAGAATGTTTGGGCTGGGTAGTTAAATTAGGGTATTAGTTAGTGTTAGTTTTAGGTAAAATTAATTAGGGTAGTGTATTATTAATTAATTAACAAATGTGATTAAATTAATTAGGTGCTTTATTATAATTATCTAGGTGCTACATTAGTCTAATTATTTAGGCGCTAAATTAGTCTAATTATTTAGGTGCTAAATGCGGGCGCGTTATTTAATTAATGCTTAATACTTTAGAATGCGACGCTATTATTTAAAATCTTATTGTTATGCATTATTGCGAAGTTAAATTAAAATGCATTGAGTTTAGATTAAAATATTTAAATGCTAAATGCAAGTATGATATTTAAGAATTGTTTAAAACTTTATAAATGCGACGCTATTAAAATGCATGTATTAGATTAAGATTGATTTTAAATTATAAATGACTATGACATTCTCTTGCGTATTAATAAATGCGGTTATGCTACTTGACACGACGTCATTGCTAAATTATTTATTTTATGTATTTATTAATTATTTAAGAATTACGACAAAGCTTAAAGTTAATAGGTGCGGGCGCGGGACTCTAAATGCTTAAAACTCTACGTAAGACGCGATGTCGTTATTAAATTAATTATTTATGCCTGTATTTAATGTTTTATTCGCTGCATTTTATTATAAAAATCCTAAAAATTATTTTACAAAATTAGTGTAATTTTATAGTTAATGGCTGGACGGGAGGGTCAAAATTGGGTGTCAACAATAACCCCTTGCCAAACCACGCCACGTCAATGTGCACTGATAACCTTAGATGAGAATACACTTCGCCTATGCCCATTCCGCCTCGAATCGCCATTTATCCGAGCATGCACCACGCAGAGGCCAGAAGAGGGAGATAGCAGAGCATGAAGACCCAGCCATCCACGAAGCAGAGCATGAAGGCATATTGATTGGATTTGCACCCCTGTCTTGGTCCGCCAGAGCACGGATAGGAAAAACGATTTATTTTAGCGTAATAATTTATAAACTCATATTTAAGCTTTAATAATGTTTTCTTCGTTTTGCTTGTAATGAACTACGTTTGACACGATTCCCTTAGTGGATACGTGGCGCCGCTCTCGCCTGGTCCCACATCTAGAAATTTTAATTTTCCCAATATTCGCTTGTAATGAACTACGTTCGACTGATTCCCGCTGGGGATACGTAGCGCCTAAATCGGCTTCACACACCATTAGGAAACTTTCTCTTTGCTTTGAAAATGACAAGAATACACATAGCCTACAAGAACTACATTGAGACCCATTTAGGCCGTACACCCTTTTCAAACCGGGACAAGAGAAACTGCATGCGGGTTGCAAGTCCAAACAAGCCAGGCACGCAGATATCAAGGAACAGGCAGCGAAGTCAAATATGAATCGACCCCCCCCCAAAACTCACAAATTTTCTTTGAGCGCAGGTCTTTTTAATGTAGAAAGTGCAATGTACCAAGCGTAAAATACGACGAAAGTCTCTTCGCAGGTTAGGAAAAGCGACAAAGGCAGAGGATGACAACAATCCAAAGTCCACGCAACGACGCCAGCAGCAACACGTCCAGACAACGACGTAATCAACAAGTCCATGCAACGACGCCAAGAAGAACACGCCCGCATAACGACGTAATCGGCAAGTCCACGCAACGACGCCAAGAAGAACACGCCCGCATAACGACGTAATCAGCAAGTCCATGCAACGACGCCAGCAGCAACACGTCCAGACAACGACGTAATCAGCAAGTCCACGCAACGACGCCAGCAGCAACACGTCCAGACAACGACGTAATCATCAAGTCTATGCAACGACGCCAAGAAGAACACGCCCGCATAACGGCGTAATCAAGAAGTCCGTGCAACGACGCCCGGAAAGAACACGCCCGCATAACGACGTAATCGAAGTCCATGCAACGACGCCAAGAAAGAACACGCCCGCATAACGGCGTAATCAAGAAGTCTACGCAACGACGCCAGCAGCAACACGTTAGACAACGACGTAATCAGCAAGTCCATGCAACGACGCCAGCAGAAATACGTCCAAACAACGGCGTTATCGGCAAGACAAAGAAGTCCACGCAACGACGCCAGCAGCAATACGTCCAGGCAATGACGTTATCAGCACAGCAAGTCTACGCAACGACGCCAGCAGCAACACGCCCAACAAGTCCGAAAACGACGCCATCATCAGCATATCACGCAGGGACGATCTCTATACTCCCGAAATTGCATTTCTTACGCATGCTTTAATATTCTGTCTTAACAGTTATGCACTAACTCTTTCTTGAGCTTTAGTCTACAGGGACAATCGCAGCAAGGACAACATACCCGCGTTCACAATCGCAACACGTCTGTGCAAGGACGAAAATCACAGCATTCGCAACATCACATCAACACAACAGGCATCGCGTTTTGCAGGATAACCTTTTCTATTTACAGTTACATTGTTTTTAAAATTATTTTGCCTTAGCAGTTATGCACTAACCGTTTGTTCAAGTCTTAGCATGCAGCAGCAGGACTAAATAAACTAAAATGAGAGAGTATATGAACAAGACTAAAAGAAGTTATAAGTTTGCTTAACTTATTTATGATATGATGACAGTTTGAGATAGGGTAAGAGTATTGTTGACACCCAATTTTGACCCTCCCGTCCAGCCATTAACCATAAAATTACACTAATTTTGTAAAATAATTTTTTATGATTTCTTATAATAAAATGCAGCGATAAAACATAAATACATGCATAATTGAACAATTTAATAATGGCATCGCATAGAGTTTTAAGCACTTAGAGTCCCGCGCCCGCATTAATTAACTTTAAGCTTGGTCGTAATTCTTAAATAATTAATAAATGCATAAAATAAATAATTTAGCGATAACGTCATGGCAGGTAGCATAGCCGCATTTATTAGTAATCATTTGTAATTTAAAATCAATTTTAATCTGATATATGCATTTAATAGCACCGCATTTATAAAGCTTTAAACGATTTCTTAAATATCATACTTGCATTCAACATTTAAGTAATTTAATATAAACTCAATGCAATTTTAATTTAACTTCGCAATAATGCATAACAATAAAATTTTAAATAATAGCATAGCACGCCCGCATTTATTTATTATAACAATTAGATTAATGAAGCACCTAATTATTTTAATCACATTTGTTAATTTAAGTTATCACTAATTAATTAATACACTTGCCTAGAATTAATTAGCTAATTAATTAACTAGCCTAAAAACTAATTAAACTAATTAAAACTCTTAATACTAATACCCCTAATTAAATGCTACCCAATTAAACTAACCCAGCCCACTTCTCCTTTTCAGCCCAAACCCGCAAGCCCACACGCCCCTCCCCTAAATTAATAACCCTCACTTCGTCTCCCACAGAAGCCCCACACACAAAACAAAACCTAACGAAACCCTAGCAGCCTAAGACATCCGCCGCACCTCGCCCCATCGCCGCACCTTCCCTGCCGTGATTCTCGCCTGAGAATCCGGCGAATCGAACCCAAATCTTCCTCCTTTCTCCAACGATTGCTTTCCATAACCAGCACCCAAATCCCTTCAAATCATAACCCGTTCGAAATCACTGAGAAATGGACCAAAATCTTTTCGAAATATCAGCACAAATCAGCCTTTATTATCTACCAAGTTTAGAACCCGATATGGAGACTATAAATTGAGTATTTTACACATGCAAAAGGGCAGGAGTGAACAGCAATCCAGACCCCCACCCCTTTTGCTAACAGAGTCCAATAGCAATAGACGACAGAGCTCAGTGAGGTAGCACCTTCCTCACTGTCGAACACCCCCTTAGCAGCAGTTAAGAATCCTTTCTTTTCCAGCCAAGAGACCAGCAAACAAACCTCGCCCCTCAATCGCATCGCAATAACCCGTCGAGTGGCTCCGACGACTTGATACGCTGCCCGCCGCATTGTCGGAGAAGGTAAAATCCGCTTTATCGACTACTTTTGCACTCTGTATTGTATTTTTGCTTCGCCATCGAATATGTGTTAGTTCGTTCGACTGGCAGTTTCTTTGTTAATGTATGAATAAGATATTGAATGATTTGCTTCTGATTAATCTAGGTAGGGTAATTATGGGAGTATCGTGCTATCGTGTCATATTTAGTAAAGATGAACATGTCTGTTGGCTATTATTCTTATATGTTTCTGCGAGTGATATGAGATAAGCAAATTTTGAGGTCTGCATTAGCATGAACTGAACTGTTGGACTTGGGATCTAATGCAAGATCTGAAATAGATGTTAACCCGAGAAAATGTCTATTGTCGATTGTTTAGTGTTTCTTCTTGGTTGCCTGAATTGGATCTTCATGTCTAAATTACCTATTGCGATGTGTGTGGTTGCCTGCTGGGCTCCTTGAAAAAAAATTGTTTATGTCGTCTATGCTATGATAGATCCTAGCCATTCTACATTCATTCTAATGGCATGATATCTTAAAGTGTTAGTATATTTGTAAAAATGGCTTGAGATTAGACTGTATCTCCTTCCCTTTGAGGCTACTGCCAAAGGATCAAGTAAAAGTGATCCGAATGGTCCCTCAGCACGAACAAACATCTACGCTTTTCTGATCAAATTGCACACATATGTCTGATTCATCTTTGCCAGCATGTATTCGTCGCGTCGATTTTTCTGAATCTGTCCATTTGTGACTACTCTAGTATGCTTGTTTCATTCAAGTCATATAAGATGTCCCTGAATTCCCTTTCTTCCTGGTGGTATTAGTAGTCGACTAGCATTGTTTGATTCGTTTGTATGCTTATTATGTCTTGTCTAGAGGCATAAGAACTTAATCTTTCCTTTGCCTAATCCTATATGTCAATCTAGTTGTATTACTAAAATCTAATAGGCTGCCTTGAATAATGAGATGAGGCTGTTTTCTCCATTGTTTGTTTTAATATATACACTAGTATATCCCTTCCGTCAGACCCTTGCCTATTCATATTTGGTCTGCTGGTTTGATTCTCGTAAGTACGAACCAACATATGTTCAAATGCTTTGTTCTTTTCTGAAAACCACTTAGTAAAACTCTACTGGATCTTAATTTGCTTGAGAAAATATATATACATACATGCCTTTACCCCTCTAAGTGTTGGAATATACCTATGCTAGATAGCTACATCTCCTAAGTCATTATCGTGCCTATGTCTGTTGAGTTTGTCCAGATGGTGCCCATGCTAGCATACTACTCCTACTGAACCTCCATGTATACATCCTTTGTGTACTTATTCAGACATCAACTTAAGTCCTCTACTTGTTTCTCACTTTCATCTGATACCGACTTCAACTGTTTATTCCACGAATATATGGGTTTTGATATAAATTGTGTGTTGAAGTTTGCTAAATGCATATTTATTAATTGACAAGTTCAGTGTATACTAATCCTTATCTTTCTTGTTTTACATGGAACGACCGAGCAACAAAGAGTCTCGTGGCGAGACTCATCGTGGCAAATTAGTACCGCATCTATGTGCATCTCTATCCGCATAGGAATTCCAAAGCGCGAGGTAAAGACATCGCCATCCTTCGAGTCCTTTATATTATTTTCTACCCCGCCCCCATTCATTTATTTATTGTAAATTAATTGTTTAACATTACACTAATTAGTAGAATAGTTGGAATAATTAAATCTTGAACCAATAGATTAGTAAGTAGTTGGACATTAGAAATATATTCCCTTTAATTTAATTCTTGCAGGCTTGCCACGACCAAAACTTTGCCAAATGATAACCGTCTCTTGCACTAGGCCACATAAATTAAATTTTTCAAGTAAGTGCATGCATTTAACTTATAAATTAGTTTCGCGTCACTTATTTATAAATAAAAGTAAATGAACACTTTTAAACTCTATATGTAGCACAAGTCTTTTATAAAAATGCATGCATCTATAATAAATCAATTTTACACCATCTCTTAAAAAATACCTCTAGCACCTTAGCATCTTTTCTATTTAGCACCCTAAGATTTACAGCTTTTTCTATTTAGCACCCCTTGGCATTTTAAAATCTTTAAGTCTTTTAAACATTTTAGCACTTTTATCATTTTCTAACACCTTTCTAAGTAGGAGCCCTTCTAGCATTTAATACCTTTAGCAAACTTTTGCCCTTTTTTTTATATTTTAAACACTTCTTTAACACTTTTTAGCATTTTATTAAACAGGAAGAGCTTTATTTTGCATTTTTCTTAAACATAATAATTACCCTAGATTTGGCAGGACAACCGCAAGTTAGCGGATCTTAGAGGGTGCCTAACCCCTTCCCTCTAGATTAATAAGGAACCCTTACCCAGAATCTCACTAAGTTTAGCAGACCATAAAATGGAGTTAATGTTTTACTTTAAACTAGTTAAACATTTAGGTGTCCTAATTCACCCAAATTAATTAGGTGGCGACTCCGCGAACCCTTAGCATTTTAGCACCCATTTTAGCTTTTTTTAGCATTCTAGCAACCCTTTAGCATTTTAGCACCCTTTTAAACTTTAGCCCCTTTGGCACTTTTAGCACTTTCCCTTTTAAATTTTAGCACTTTAGCACCTTTTGCAATTTTAGCATTCTTTTAAAACATTTTAGCTTTTTTTATTTTTATTTTTCTAACCTTTTTATTTGAACAGGAGTTTAGAAAATAAAATGTCGCGGCCGGAAAAGGGCGCGACAAGTATGTCTGAGGGGCAAGCCCCAAGATCGTCATACCACCTCCTTCAGTGTAAGAGTATGTCTGAGGGGCCAGCCCCAAGATCGTCATACCATCTGCTTCAGTGTAAGAGTATATCCGGCGGCGATCCAAGATCGTTATACCATCCGCACGAAGATAAGAGTATATCCGGCGGCAAGCCCCAAGATCGTTATACCATCCGCTCGGTGTAAGAGTATATCCGAGGTACACCCAAGATCGTTATACCATCCGCTTTGTGGTAAGAGTATATCCGGAGGAAAGTCCCCAAGATCGTTATACCAATTGCCCGTGGATTTGCTACCCACGACGCGAGGAATACCTCACGCGAGTCCTATGGGCTTACGCGGGTGAAATAGTCCCATGCCGGGCAGTACACCGATCGCGAGTACCTCATGCGGGTCCACGGACTCGTGCGGTGAAATAGTCCCGGAGTAGGATGGTTTCTTTTGATACTACGAGGTACCTGTTTTGATCATGAGCCTCCTATTTTATGCGATTATATATGTATATATACTTGTCACTCTCATTGTTAGTAAGGCACGAAAAGGTATTTTATTGTCTTCCATGACTCGACTTGCTTTTAGACTTATGATATCATATTACGATTTTCCCACTTTACATACTTGGTACATATCACAGATCGACCCTTCTTCCTGGGCTGCTCACGCCGCAGGTGGTAAGGCATTGAGGATCCTCGTTCTTAGGATCACTATTCCGTGTCGAAGTCCATTCCTCGGAAGCTTATTTATTGGTATGGATATTTCCACGATGCTATAGGTACTTTGTATATTCGGGGTATGGCGGGCACTTGTCCCGCCACATTGTTATCTTTAGACCGTGGCCACCTATGTGTTTTGGGCTATAAGAACCGGTTGTACTATTATACTTTGTTAAGTATGTTTTATGGAAGGCACCTTACCTACCGGCCGATGATATTACTTTTATGCGTAGATGTTGTGTATGTTCACCGCTATTCTCTCGACATATACCGGCGGTACCGGCAGGGTACTAGTCGCGGCCCCGGTTGGGTCGTGACAAAAGTGGTATCAGAGCAGTTAGTCCTCGGAAAGTGTCCACAGACCGTGTCTAGTAGAGTCTTGATTATCGGTGTGTCGTGCACCACATCTATAATCAGGAGGCTGCAGGATATTTAGGATTGGTTTCCATTCTTTCACTCAAGATCGCAATGTAGAAAGTGAGTTATAGGTTGAATCTCCCCGATGTTTTCCTTTATGTATCGATTATGCCTCCACGCAAGGCAACCGCGCCCGTGGCGGCAAGGCAACCGGTGAGTGCCGCTAGTGGACGCGGAGAATCACGAGGCACAGCCCAATCCTTACCAGAGATGATGTTTAGGCGGCGAGTTCCACGCCGCCGCCAGCAGAGTTCGAGCGGCGGACGCGGCCATCGAGATCGCAGACGAGCCTCGGCTCCACGAGTGGCCCGAGTACAGAGATTATGGGGAATGATTCGCCATCGACCAAAGTAGTGGCGGCGCGACAGAGCAAAGCGGCAACCCAGAGCCGACAGTTTACGGATTCGGATTTCTTGGGTTGTCACCCACCCGAGTTCTATGGTTCGAGATTTGATGAGGATCCGCAGGAGTTTGTCCGGCGATTCTGGACCATGCGAGTTCTTAGGCATCGAGACCGAGTGTTATACTAGCTTCTTACCGGTTACGCGATATTGCGTTGAACTGGTTTGAGTCATGGGTATTGTCGAGGGGTGATGATGCTCTTCCAGCTGATTGGGAGGAGTTCACAGAGGCGTTCCTAGACCACTTCTTACCTCCTGAGGTGAGGAGCCCGCGTAGATAGGTTCTTGACCTTGAGGCAGACGGAGGACTATCATGAGTACAGCCTGGAGTTTGACTCCTTGGCCAGATATGCACACACCATTGTAGCTGATATGGCAGACAGGGTTCATAGATACGTGATGGGACTAGACCGTCACATGACATCGCTTTAGGAGTAGCTCTTCACCAGGATGGATATTGCGGAGATGCAGCATACGCGAGGATTGAGGCAGAGAGAGCAGATCGCTAGATTGGGCCACCAAGAGGCCGTGACATCGGGTTCTCGTGGCGCTGAGGCGGCGGCCTCAAGGAAGCTAGGTCCACCTTCCAGCCAGCACAGAGTGCTCCTTCACAGTTTTCCGGCGAGGTCCGATCGCCAGGTTATTCGGGGAGCGGGCCGTGGCTCCAAGACGTCGTTTTCGCGAGGCGAGACCAAAGACTAATCGAGACCACCTACCTCTGTGCGTTCGACGCGTAGGTCTCATCCGGCGAGTGCCGTATGGGTTCGAGATCATGTTACTCTTGGCCGCAGGTCATCGAAGAAGGATTGTCCATCCCAGCGGCGGAGCCTTACGGTTCAACCAACGGGTACATTCTTCGGATCTTCATCGTCGATGGTTAGACGCCCCGGAGGGCAGGGTACTTATGGGCCAGCAGGCCGCGGCAGAGGTCGTGGTAGGGGTTCCAGTTCTAGCGGTCCTCAGAACCGCATCTATGCTATGTCCAGTCGACAGGACCAGGAGGCGTCGCCAGATGTCGTCACAGGTACATTATTGGTTTCTTGCTGTGATGTATATGCTTTGATAGATCCAGGTTCTACCTTGTCCTACATATCTCCTCATATTGCCGAAGAGAATAGGGATATAGCCGAGTCCATAAGACCTTTTGAGGTGGCTACGCCCGAGGTGATTCATGGTAGGCGGCGAGTGTATAAGACTTGCCCTGTGACTATAGATAGCCAGCAGACTCTAGCCGACTTGATAGAGTTGGATATGACAGACTTTGATGTGATTATGGGTATGGATTGGCTAGCATCTTGCTATGCCAACGTGGACTGTAGAGAGAGATTAGTTCGGTTCGGTTTCTACGAGCCGATTATCAGTGGAAGGAATCTGCATCGCCGGCGGGTAAGTTTATTTCTTACCTCAAGGCTAGGAAGATGGTGCGGAAAGGGTATATCTACCATATGGTTCGGTATTCGACATCGAGGTGAGGTACCGACCTTGATCGCCCGGCCGTTAGAGAGTTTCGGATGTATTCTAGATGAGCTTCCGTATCCTCCCGAAAGCGGAGATTGAGTTTTGACGATTTGGCGCGGATACTCGGCCGATATCTATTCCGCCATACGATGGCACCGCCGAAATGAAGGAGTGAAGGACCGGTGAAAGATTTCTTTGGAGAAAGGCTTTATTAGGCCAAGTGTTTCTCCTGGGAGCACGGTGTTATTTGTAAAGAAGAAGGATGGGGACGCTGCGTATGTGTATTGATTCTGAGCGGTGAACAAGGTAACTATCAAGAATAGATATCCTCCCGGGATTGACGATTTGTTTGACCAGTTGCGGTGCAAAGTGTTTTTTCAAGATAGACTGCGGTCCGGTTATCATCAGTACGAGTTAGAGGTAGATATCCCAAAGATCGCATTCGGGACCCGTATGGGCACTATGAGTTCGTGGTGATGCCTTCCGGGTTGACCAACGCCTGAAGATTCATGGATTTGATGAATAGGGTGTTCGAGCCATTCTTGATATGTTCGTTATAGTTTTCATTGATGATATCTTGGTGTATTCGCGCACGAATGGAGCATCTGATCATTCGGCGACGGTATTGAGTCCTCCGAGACCGGCGATTGTATGCCAAGTTCTCGGCGCGAAGTTCGGGCCGGCGTCATGGCTTTCTTAGGGCATGTTATCGGGGCCGATGGTATTCGGGTTGATACAAAGAAAGATTGAAGCGAGCCAAGACTTGGCGCACTCCACTACACCGACGGAGTGCCAGCCTTTGGGCACTGCAGGTTATTATCGGCGGTTTGTAGAAGTTTGCTTCTATTTCAACACCTTTGACTAAGTCGACTCGAAAGCGGCTATGTTCCGTGGACGGATACTTGTGAGGAAAGTTTTGATTGCTAAAGGAAGTTGACGACCGCCCAGCTTCTACTCTTCCGGAGGCCTAGATGGATATGTGGTTTATTGCGACGTCAGTGTCGGGCTTGGGTGCGTTTGACGCAAAGACGGCAGAGTTATAGCTTATGCATCTCGGCTTAGGAAGCATGAGAAGAACTATCCCACGCATGACTTGGAGTCGCGCAGTGATTCATGCCTTAAAGATGCGGAGACATTATTTATATGGAGTCCACGTGGACATTTACACAGCACCACAAGAGTCTCGATGACATCTTCACCGCAGGAGCCGAACTTGCGCAGAGACGGTGGTCTGAGCTACTTAAGGATTACGATGTTGATATTCTATACCACCCGGGAAGGCGAATGTGGTTGCGGATGCCTTAGTCGCAGTCGATGGGTAGTCCATGCGATGTTCACCGCAGAAGAGGATATGGTCCGAGAGTTACATCGCCTAGCAAGCCTTGGGGTTCGTTTGGTTGATTCTGGTAGTGACGGTATTCGGGTTATAGAGGTTGCGAGTCTTTCATCGTCGAGAGGTGAAGAGGCGACGATGAGGATCCGATTTTGGTACGTGCATCGGAAGCGGCTCTCCGAAGGAGAAGAGTCTATTTGCGGTAGCGCTGATGGGTGCTAAGGTTCGAGGCGATTGTGTGTTCCCGATGTGGACAGACTTCGTCGAAGATTCTCGGGAGGCACACGGTGCTCGTTATTCTATTCATCCGGGTCGACTAAGATGTACCATGACCTCGAATGCGTGTATTGGTGGGGCGGCTAAAAAGGGGCGTTGCGGAGTTCGTGGCACGCGTTCAATTGTCGCAGTTAAGATTGAGCACGAAGCCGGTGGTCATTGCGAGCCATTGATATTCCGACTTGGAAGTGGGAGGTGATAAATATGGATTTTATTATAGGCTACCTACCACTCGGAGAAGCATGATTCCATTTGGGTGATTGTCGACGGTCGAAAATCACCCATTTTCTTCCGTCGTAACGACGTTTCACCGAGGACTATGCCGATTATATATTAGGGAGATTGTGAGACCGCACGGTCGGTGTCGATTATATCGAATAGAGGAGCCCGCTTCGCTAACTGGAGGTCCTTTCGAAGGATTAGGGACACAGTGAGTCTCGACGGCGTTTCACCTCGTGACGGACGGACAGCCGAGCGCACTATCCATACACTCGAGGATATCTGCGGGCTTGTGTTATTGATTTCGTGGGTACCGAGGATCATTTGCCTCTTGGAGTTTGCTTACAACAATAGCTACCATTCCAGTATTCGATGGCGCCTTATGAGGCCTTATACGAGGAAGCGCAGTCACCGATAGTCGGTTCGAGGTGGAGAAGTCGATTAGTCGGGCGGACTTAGTTCACAGTGTGGATAAGGTGAAGCTTATCCAGAGCGGTTGTTGGCGGCCGAGTCGCAGAAGTCGTATGCAGATCATCGGCGTCGACACTTGGAATTTGAGATAGATGATTGGGTTTTCCTAAATGTACGCCCGGAGGCGTGATGAGATCGGAAAGAAAGGGAAGCTTAGCCCAAGGTACGTTGGGCGTATCGATTGTCCGTAGGTAGGCAAGGTTGCTATGAGTTAGATCTTCCGTCCGATTTGGAGGCGGTGCATCGATTTTCATGTGTCCATGTTGCGGAAATGTATTGGAGATCCATCTAGAGTGCACGGTTCAGGATGTCCAAGTAATGAGGAGTTATCGTATGAGGAGAGTCCCATAGCGATACTCGATCGTCGAGTTAGACGACTTGGACGAAAGAGCGTGGCTTAGTCAAGGTCCTATGGCGGAGCAACAGGAGGAAATGGCGTGGGAAGCAGAGGATGACATGATGAAGAAGTATCCTCACTTATTCCCTATACCTCGGGTAACCTACTTTCACGCTTGTTAGTTTTGATTTAGCATTTACGCTTACGTATGTTGTGGCTCGTGAGCTTCTTTTTACGAATGAATAGTTAAGAGGGTCTATGTCGATGTTGTGATTTGAGTAAGCCTAGAAGGAACATTCGGGACGAATGTTTCTAAGGGGAGAATGTTATACCGTAGTTCGACCTACGTATGGAAACGCATTTAAAGTATGTAAGACTTAAAATTTCCGGGCGACAGTTGACGGTCGTTCGGACGGTTTTTAGTCAACTTTGAGGCGGGTTATGACCCGGTACATTGAGAGTTCTAAGTGTTTTAAAGGCCTAGGCGTAGTTCGTTGAGTCTGGATTCCAACGCAACCAACCGTTAAATCGATAGGGCGTCGGAGTAGAAAGTTATGAGAGTTACAAGTTCCGGTCAATGACAGAAATGCGTTTGGACTAAAGCGGCTGCCGGATGCAGGCGCGGCGCCTAAAGTATCGAGGGTCGCTGAAGTTGCAGCGCCCGCGGGGTCGCGCGCCAAAGTTCAGAGAGGCTGCGAGGTTTCAGGCGGCCGGGCGTGGCCGCGCGCCGGCGGGAAATTGGGCGAAAAACTTAGAAAATCTGATTTTTGTTTTAAAGAGACCATGGGAGGGTGACAAGTGTCCCCATCTGATTTTCTGTTGCATGCAATATATTGACCAAGACTTGGACATTTTCTATCTTTCATCTTCTCTCTCTCTCTCTCAAATTGCTCCCTTCTCTCTAAAAACCCTTAGAAAAATCAAAGTTAAGACCCAGACAAGGAAGCTTGTAGCTAGCGTGTTGGCATTGTTGTGGTAGTGTTCTTGGCAAGGAAGCTAGCAATATTTGGAATAAGTTTTGGCTAAAACTTTAAGGTAACATTTCTTCCTTTAAACTTAGTTCTAGTGTTGCGCTTAGAAAGCAAGATCTTGTGGTAGTAAAATAATGCACTTAGAGTCATGCATGCAAGTAAATGTGGTTTGGATATGAAGAATGGGTTAAGAAGAAATTATGAGCATGTTGTAGCCTAAAAACCATCTTAGAATTGTTAAGTGAATTGTTGTAAACCTATGGGGCAGAATTTTGGGTGTGAAATCCCTTTGAATTGTTGGATTGAGTGAGCCTTAAAGGTGGTGTTTTTGATGATAAATTCGGCCTTGAGAAAGGTGGCAAAGTGAGTAGAAACAAAGGAAATGCTGCCCAATTTTCCTTAGAATTTAGTGACTTTGAACTTGGATTGTTCTACATTAAGATTAGAGGTTAATAAACGTATCATGACTATTATAGGTTGAAATATTACTTGGTAGTTTGGACTTGGCAAGTGGATTGACCAAAAAGGTATGTGAAGTTTTCTATCTCTTGAGCATGAATAGATAAAACTATGTAGTACGGAGACGTCATGATTTAGTATTCTTACTTGTTTTGAGTATAAAATGACTTGTTTCGTTTAAGAATGTATAAGTCCCTTGGTTAAGGGAAAAGTATGATTTTACTAAAGTATAGAGTTAATATAACAACTTTATGGGAAGTTGGTTTATTAGCTTCATAAAAGGTTAATGAGAAGGATTTACTCTAAGTAAGATAATTACATGAAGAGGCAATTTGATTTAAAGTCATCAATTGCCCAAAGGCTTTATGTATAAAGAAGAGTCACTTTTGAAAGAGATGAGGTATGTAGTACTTGGGTTAAATTCAGGTTTTCTTTTATTTAAAGATATGATGAAGTGCCTTAAATAAACTAAAATGAGAGAGTATATGAACAAGACTAAAAGAAGTTATAAGTTTGCTTAACTTATTTATGATATGATAATGATTTGAGATAGGGTAAGAGTATGTGGCGGGCAAGCCCCAAGATCGCCATACCACCTCCTTCATGTAAAGAAGATGTCCGGCGGGCCACCCCAAGATCGCCATACCATCCGCCTGTAAGAGTATATCCGAGGGGCAGATCCAAGATCGTTATACCATCCGCACCAAGATAAGAGTATATCCGGCGGGCAAGCCCCAAGATCGTTATACCATCCGCTCCAAAGCAAGAGTATATCCGAGGTACACCCCAAGATCGTTATACCATCTGCTTGTGGTAAGAGTATATCCGGCGGAAAGTCCCCAAGATCGTTATACCAATTGGTGGATTTGCTACCCATGACGCGAGAATACCTACGCGAGTCCTTATGGGCTTATGCGGGTGAAATAGTCCCGTGCCTACAGTACACCGATGCGGGAGTACCTCACGCGGTCCACAGACCCACGCGGTGAAATAGTCCCGCGAGTAGGATGGTTTCTTTTGATACTACAGGCGAGGTACTCGCTTTGATCATGAGCCTCCTATTTTATGCAAAGATTATATATGTATATATACTTGTCACTCTCATTGTTAGTAAGGCACAAGAAAAGGTATTTTATTGTCTTCCATGACTCAACTTGCTTTTAGACTTATGATATCATATTACAAGATTTTCCCACTTTACATACTTGGTACATATCAGGTAATCGACCCCCTTCCTGGCCGCTCATGCCGCAGGCGGTAAGCATCGAGGATCCTCGCTCTAGGATCACTATTCCTGTCGAAGCTCCATTCCTCCCAAGCTTATTTATCGTATGGATATTTCCCGACGCTATAGGTACTTTGTATATTCGTGGGTATGGCGGCCTTGTCCCGCCACGTTATATCTTTAGAGTGTGGCGACCTCTGTGTTTTGGGCGATAAGAACCAGGTGTAGTAGTATACTGTTGTTAAGTCTGTTTTATGGAAGACACTTTACCGTGGCGGTGATGTTACTTTTTATGCGTATGTGTTGTGTATGTTCACGCTATTCTCTCGACATATACTGACAGGTACTCCTGCAGGTACTAGTCGCGCCCGGGGTTGGTCGACAAGACCCCACTACCAAACACCACAGGAGGGAAGCTCTCGCCAAAGGCCACTAGGAGGAGGGAGAGGCTTTGGACGAGAACCACAAGAGGGAGGGAGTATTTTGAGACTTAGGTAGATTGCTCAATTTTTGGATGAAGAAAGTTCATCAACTAAGGGGGTATTTATAGGTCAAGTGAAGGCCAACCAATGGCCAAGATGAAGACAAGTGCCATGCAAGTGTAGGGTAAAGATTAAGCCATGTGTTTGTGGGTCCCACTTTCTCATCTTCCACACAAAAATATCCTACCAACTCCTTGACTATGGAGAAGGCACAAAAAACGTGCCAACTATGCCCATTTCGCCGTCCACTCTTTCCAATTAGAGGGTGACAAGTGTCGCCCTCTCGTTGGTCCAAAATGTTTCGTCTCTCGGACAAATCCGCAAAAATTATAAATGACATAGCCGGAATTTTCCTACGAAAGTGGAAACGCTTTCCCGAAAAACGACTCTAATCGGGTGTTGTGTACAATTTCGAAACTAGCCAATCCTTAAGGCTTAAATTATAATATGTACGCGCTCACGTACATACTCTGGAAATACGGGGTATAACACTACAGAATAGAGGTTGGTAATTGGACACTAATCCCTGAGGACGATAACTCGGTCTTCTAGACTATATTACTTGTCACGATACGTGCACTTGCGTTTAGCGTGTGTATAAGTCGCGCATCATCAGCAACCTGAGTTCACCCATCCAGCAGTCCCTCACTATGTGTGCCGTCTTCGTAACAACATACCCAGTATAATCCCACAATCGGGATCTGGAAATGATGAACTGATGGTTCTGAGCAGAAAACCTTAATTAACTAAGAAAACGGGTGATTTTGTGGCGGTTACGATATTGTCTTGTTTCTCTTTTCAGACTTCTTTGCCATGCATTATATCGTATTTTGCCATTACTTCTTTACTTTTGTTTTTTTTCCTGTTCTGCGCGCGAGCCGAATGACGTAGGTGCACAAGAGTACTTCGCGCGCTTTGGTTTACTTTTCTTTGAGCTGAAGGTCTATCAGAAACAACATTTCTACCTTTAAAAGGTAGATATAAGGTCTGCGTATACTCTACTCTTCTCATACTCCACTCATGGGATTACACTGGGTATATTGTTGTTGTGATGCTTGGGGGCCTATTCTTAATTGTCAATATTTGAGAAGTGGCAACACAGGTATACACACACTAAGCAGACAATTGAATTCATATAACACCTAACTAAGAGACAGTCATACACTAGCATGTCCTATCGTTTTCCCTTTCCAATTAATTCGTTAGTGTTCCATTAGTTGACCAAATTGATGAAAAAGTTGATCCAACAGATCAAATCGATCCTTACAAGATCTCCTAGCTAGATAGCGTTTCGGTTGAAAACATCGACCTATTGTTTTATTATATGCTTGAATTAATACACCTAAGTTTAATCTTTTTTCTCTTATTGTCCTTTTTCTAACTGAATGTCGGTGGAAAAAACCTAAATAACAGTGTTATCACACGAAAAGATTAGAAAATTTCTCAGCGTTTCAATGAGAATCTATTTTCCACCAATTTTTTTTCCAGTGAGTTGATTCAGTGGGAATGAGGTGGGAAAATCATATTCTATAAAACACAAATTTTCGATTGAATGTCGGTGAGAAATCTCTATTTCTATTTTCTAGTAGTGATTGTGAACAATAACATACATCGTAAAATTCCACAAAGTGAGATCTTGAAAGGCAAAGAAGTTGTTTCCGCTGGGCATAACCATTGTCCTCTTTCCAAGGTTTTGTTATACACCAATACACCATTGACAAATACAAGGCTGCACGTGACCTGTGTGATTTTTGGATGAGCTTTTTAAAACATGTAGAGTAGTTTTTTTAACACTCCTTCACTGATCATTGAAGAATTGCTAAATTTTGTTGTTTTAGGAAATGTGTAGGACTTGCACATGTTGAGGAGAGAATAAACAAAAACAGAAAGTAATAGAGGTTCCTAATGGTTAATGGTGAAATAGTGTAATTCTCCTGGAGGCTTCTCATTAATGTAATATGTATAAGTGTTTATAATTACAAAACCTAATTGGAGAAGGATCTATACTTTACATAATTACACTAGAATAATAATTACAGAATAAATGGAGAATGTTTATTTATTCTCTATCACACCCACTCAGTTGGAGCAGGAGGAGACTGAACGCTCAGACTGGATCTGAAGTTAAGAAATAATTGTCGCGGAAGTCCCTTAGTAAATATATCTGCGTACTGATAGGAAAAAGGAACATGTACACCCGAACATGGCCCATGGAAACCTTCTCACGAACAAAATGAATATCCATCTCAATATATTTGATTCGCTGATACTGAACCGGGTTATGAGACACGTAAACATCAGATATGTTATCACAGTAGACAGGAGATGCCTTATGTAAGAGACAATGAAGCACTAGAAGAAGATTTCTGAGCCAACAGATCTCGGCAACAACGTTCGCAACTCATCTATATTCTGCTTCTGCACTCGAACGAGAAAACATGGCTTGCCGTTTGGCAAACCACGAGATGAGATTATCACAAAAAAATACACAATAGCCGGAAGTAGATCGACATGTGTCTGGACAGACGCCCCAATCGACGTCCGTATACGATATCAGCCTAGTCGGTGCATATGGATAAATATGTAATATGTGGTCAAGAGTACCCTTAACGTACCGAATGATACATTTACGAGCAGTAAAGTTAGGGGTCTTGGGAGCATGCATGAACAAACACACCTGCTGAATGACATATGCAATATCGGGCCTAGTGAAGGTAAGATACTGAAGTGCACCATCAAGACTCCTATAAAGAGAATGATCGAGCACTGAATCACCGTCATCGGCGCTAAGATTCGACTTCGAGTCGACTGGAGTGGGCATGATCTTGCAGATTGCCATTTTAGCCCTGTAAATAATTTTTTCGGCATACGTAAGCTGACAAAGGAACATTGCATTTTCGAATCTGGTCACTGAAATCCCCAAAAAATAACTCAACTTACCCAAATCTATCATAACAAATTCAGATTTGAGCAGGGTAATGATCTCGTGTTTTAGCACATCAGATGAGTCAGTTAGAACAATACATCCACATAGAGCAAAAGGTATGCAACGTCATTACCTCGATGTAAAATAAAAAGTGAATTATCACTTTTGCTACACACGAACCCGATCTGCATGATGTAAGTGGAAAAGCGCTCATACCAAGCCCTGGGGGCTTGTTTCATGTCATAGAGTGAATTTCGAAGACGACAGACATACTGAGGAGCCTCTAGATGCACAAAGACAGACGGTTGATGCATATAGATGATTTCTTTCAAATCTCCATATAAGAATGCATTTTTCACACCAAGTTGATGAATCGACCAGTTATTTCCCATAACTATGCTCAAAACGAATGGTGGTTGGTTTGACCAATGGACTGAACGTCTCATCACAATCAACTCCCTTTTGTTGCCCCATGCCATTTTCCACAAGTCTCGCCTTATGGCGTTCAAGTTCACCATTATCCCTGAATTTGTGGCGATATAGCCACAAACAACGAATCACATTCACCCTCTTTGATCTCGGAATAAGATCTCAAATGCGATGTGTAGTGAGCGCATTAAATTCCTCACGCATGGTCGTATTCCAATTTGGGTCAAGCTTGACTAATTTTAAGTTTTTAGGTATAGGTGAGATAGTCTAAGTGAATAGGTTAAAGTGGAATTTCGATTTAAAAATTTCATGTTAAGCACGGGTTTCCATACGGTGGGTCGAAAGTGGGACTGATTGAGTCACGGGCAGTGGAGTGGTTGGGTCACGGGCAGTGGGGTGGGGCAGTGGGGTCGGTGACATGAAATGGGGCAGTGACAGGGGCTGGGGCAGTGACGGGTTGTGAGGTAGTGAGCACGGTGAGGGGGCTAAGGTAGTGATGAGACAGTATGGGTGTCATGATGTATTGTGTTTATAATGAGGGGAAAGTGTCCGGATCATCAAGGAAGTCGTAATCAATGACTTGAAAGTTTTGGACGTTTGTAAATGGAAAAACGTTCTCCTCGAATGTGACATGGAGAGAGACTAGGATTTTATTTGTGGACAAATCATAGCATAAGTACCCCTATGGTTTGACGGAAAATCTAAGAAAATGGAAGGGATAGTTTTAGGTGCTAATTTGTGAGGGATCGTGGTGGCGATATTGGGATAGCATAGACAATCAAAAATCCGAAGGTGATCATAAGAGGGGATACGCCGGAAGAAAATTTCGGTTGAAATTTTATTTTGAAGAGTTCGTGTTGGTAATATAGTATGGAGGTATGCCGCCATGTGTAAGGCGTATACCCAAAAAGAAGGATCAGGATGGAAGCATGGAAGAGCATAGTGGAAATCTTATTGTTGATGGTGCGTATGATTCTTTCGGCTTTACCATTTTGAGCCGAGGTATGGGGGCAAGAAAATTGAAACACCATGTCGTGGTCCACACACAATTTGTGAAAGGGAACGTTGTCACTCACGGCCGTTGTCAAATTGAAACGTTTTGATGGTCTTTTCAAATTGGATTTTAACATATGCTTTAAATTCAAGAAAAAAAAAGTGTAGACTTGAGACTTATATTTTAGAAGATACACCCAAAGAAAGTGAGAGAAATCATCCAAGAGCACCAAATAATATTTGTGACCTAGTTTGCTAATAATAGGAGATGTTCATAAATCCGCATGAATATTATCAATGGGGGAAAACGTTACACTTAATGAAGGTTGAAAAGGAAGTCTAACATGTTTTCCTAAAGAACAAGAGTAACAAGCAGGGGTAAATTTCCCATTATTAGTGTAGAGTAGTGTAATTCTCCTTCGTTGGAAGCTTCTCATTAATGCAATATATATAGGTGTTTACAATTACAAAACCTAATTGGAGAAGGATATCTACTTTACATAATTACACTAGAATAATAATTACAGAATATATGAAGAATATTTATTTATTCTCAATCATTAATTACTACGAAATTATAGATCTTTAAAGGTATAATTCTCGGTATCAATTTTCAGTCCTTCGAAATTTAATAGGGTTCAATCACTTCCAACATATAGCAATTCTACAGAGTAAAGTTTGAGAAAAGAATAAAGTTTATTTATTTATAAACCAACAAACAGCTTAAGAAGAAGAAAATCGTTCTTGATAATTAGAGTGTGTCGGAATAAACATTTGCAACAAAGTCGTTGTATTGTAGTGGTACGTATTCCCGCCTGACATGAGGGTGGACCCGGGTTCGATCCCTGGTAACGGCGTTACATATTGTTTGAGTCCAAATGAAATTTCTCTCTGGAAGTGCCTAACTGTAGCAGTGATAGGATTGATCTACTGGCCTGCTCTGGTCGAAACTTAAAAAAACTGTTTACTTGGTTTTGGACTTCTTGTTAAAATTTTGACATTATTCATTGCCTGTAAGCATTAGTCCTAACTTAGTGTCACTACTTTGAGGTCCATTATACTTTTTTCATGTTCCGGAAAAGACAATTTGGTCGAATTCATTTGCTCTTATATGAAGTTATTCCAGTAACAGTGTAACACTAATCTTAACATGCTCCTTTATGTGGCTAACAAATCTATGCTAGGCATTAGGTGGGATTAGCCCGTATTAGACAATTTTTATATGCTATGCTAGGCATTAAGTGGGAGCAGCCCGTATTAGACAATTTTTATACTATGACATGATTATAAAGAATCATTTCATCGTCAAAGACCAGCAAAAATGTTGGTGAAATTCTTGGAACAACTCGTGCATAATGGATTCTTTTATGTACCTCATTATCAGTCGGGTAAAAGCATATTTGAGAAAAGAAACAATTCCGCAAGACTGGATATAAAATACTCAAGATGTACATACAATTAGGAAAAAAGCGCACATACAACAAGTCAGTAAACTTTCTTTTTCAAGAGTAATCTCACACATCAAGTCAGTAAAATCCTACTCAGTCGACATCCTGGTCTTTGACGTTATTATTTACCCCCGAGGTAAGTTCAGCTTCAGCAGAAGGTAGCCTCTCATAGACTCGGGACCCAACTGGTAGAAGCTTAATCTTCCCCAGTGTAAGTGTTTGGCTAAGCTTCTCATAATTCCACCTCTGCTGAATATACACTACAACTGCCAGAAGAACTGCAGCTACTGGTATGGCAATGTCTCCAAACTTGGTGTAAAAATCAAACCGGGGGTTCACAAACTCGTATTCTTCAGAGAAGTAAGGATTAGGAACAGGAGATCTGATGTAATCATATACATGAGGCAGAAGTCTAACGGACGTAAGCCCAATATAGTACAAGTTTCTGAGTGGTTTGCATTGGATTTGCCAAACAAGGTTGCCCATTACTTGAGGGAGCAAAAAGAAATCTTGAATCAAACCCATGTACTCCTCCAATTCAGTTTCCCATTCCCTCAAGGTGTGGAAATTTCCTGTGGAGTCTACGTAACGTTCAGCATGAAGAGGTTTCTGGCTTGTATTAAAGGAGTGGATAAACAGAACAACGATATATCCAACAGCATGTATTACCAATGTACTGAGAAGTACCCACTTGTCACTTGGAACACGATGTGGTTCATTAGGGCTCCTTGTCAGTAATTTGATACGGGATCTCCAGACCTTTTGGCTGAGCCTCGCTGTTACTAAAAAGGCAACAAGGACAAGAACCTTGACAGTATAATCGATCAGACGGATCCACTGGCTGTTATCAAGATCATACGATGGAGTCTCATTGATTTCAGCACCCGTCATTTTGAACAAAGCCTCTGCACTGGTGATCAAAGGCAGGCCGTAGCCAAGAGCTTGGACACCTAGCATGGAAAGTGAGATATAAGGAACTGATTCCGCATTATCTCTGATGTATAATAGTTGACTGAAAATGCAAAAGATTGCCAAAGAGAGCGTCAAGATACGGAGAATTCCCTCTACACCCCTGCGAGAAAGAATATCTTCTCGCTGCTTCCTGTACATAATGGGGAACGTTTGAATGTTCACAGGATTGAAATAGAGTGGATCATCCTCATTCCTTTGAGAGGATACAAAGATTTTAGCAGTTGGATTGACCAACCAACGAGCAGTGGTTGGTGGGTATGCTATAACCACCTCAATTAGACAATCCAATCCAGCCTCAAGGTCCATACTTTCGTATAGGATTTTCCAAGAGGCTTGAACATGCCTACAACCAATGAGGTACATTTTTCCGACATGTGGATCGTACAACCCCTCTACAAAAAGCGAAGAAATATTGTTATATGACGTACTCCCAGTGAGACTGAGTTGAGCAGAAACATTTAAGAGAAGCTGTTTTTCTGTGTATTCAGCCTTAGCATGATAAAAATTCTCTTTTTCACCGATCGAACCATTTGACAAAGGCCCAAACATTAGACCAAGAGAAAGAATCTCCATTTCAATTTCAACTCTTTGGTTAGCTGAATCAGAGATTTGATCTGCAACTGCCGATGTGTGAAGAGAGAGATCTTCATAAAGAATTGAAAGGCTGATGGCGAAAGAATCTGCATCTTCCAGTTTTGGGAATGTCAACAGTGATTTCTTAAACATTGAACCAAAGTTTAAGGGCTCATTTTTCTCAAGGACTGTAGCAGCTGCATCGATTTTTGTGTACTTGTAGTATGGGCGAGAAGCGGTATATTGATCCCACAGCTCAACAGGGCGGATCAGTTTCTCAAATGATAAAGGGAAGTAACGCCTACTGCTTCCATCAATACTGGAAAAATGGCCAATAATTATGCTCCTTTGTGTTATAGAAAAGGAAAGCGGAACATACAAGCAGATTCGAGAATCGCAGTTGCCGTCTTCACGGCAACCAACCATACAAAGCTGTCCACTGGAAGATTTCCATATTCCCTCAGCAGAAAGAGTCATGTTATTAAGCCCAGTCCTTTGTGCTGCGGTGAACTGATTCTCCGATGGAGAAACCACTCTAAACACGGAAGAGACCCTTGAAGAAAAAGTGGCATTATCTTTGAAAGAAATTTTATCACATCGAACATCCTGAAGGACAAGCTTGACGTCCTTAAAACCCCCATCCGTGGCCTTTATCTCCTTGTCTGATGTAAATGGACCCAATTGACTGCAAAAATCATCCGTACCATTGCATTTCCAGTTCGGCACAACTGTTAAGGCTTCTTGGTGAGTGAATCTTTGAAGAATATAACAGAAGTCAAGCCCTCTATACGTATTTATATCAGTACTCAGACTATCTTTATACGGGTACGGATCACAAGCTCTTGACACAAACTTTTCAGAGCCAAATTCGTACTTTGAGGAAGTTCCAAGCCAAGAAGACATATGAACTTCATCAAAGTACTTAAAACTTGTCTTTGGGTTTAAGCTTTTCATGGTTCCCAGAATAGCTCTATTTGTCAGTGTATTTGTTCTAGGATAATGAAGCACGAGTAAAATTCGATCATCTTGCATAAGAGGTGGCTGATTAGTATAACCTGATTCCTTTACCCACTCCCACGGATCAGTAGACTCTTGCTGACGAGAAGGCAACATGGTGGACCCTAACAAACACATCACTCTTTCCTCTTTACTTTTCCTGGATTCAACATAAATTCCTTCAAAAGACACGGAAAGCTGGGAATGACCGGGCCATATATCAAAATGAGGACTTTTTTCGAATGGTTTACTTGAAAACAGTCCATCTAAGGTAATACCAATCTGCAATATTCCACTCACACTCACTGACTTCTTAGACCGATGGGCACGATTAACATCAGTAATCCAGAAAGAAACTAAGTTCAACAGGGATCTTCGATCCGATGACTTATTTAAAAGATATCTATTATCAAAAGGCATTATTGAAACCCCATTGGACACTTGCCACCAATCTCCATTAAGAAAAGACAATTCTTGTTTTATGCTATAGATTATGTTATCATCATCAGGTTTCAATTGAGAAGCATAAGCTAAAACAGAAGCACATTCTTTCTTGACCTCATCAGTTCTTTCATATTTGTAAGTCATTGAAGTTCTAGTCCTAGGTCCTAACTCTCCATCTACCATATAAGAATCAACAAAACCAACTGAAAGCAACATCAACCAGATAATAATACCAGCCATTTTCCCATAAGAAGCAAAAAAAGGCATTTCCCCCATAATTGCCAAGATTCTATGACTAACCCACTTTAGAACTAAGATTAAACTTGCTAAAATCTATATCAAGACAACAAAAACAAAATTGGGAACTTTGCAAAATTAATTCTTTGTTGAGAATTAGTGAATCTTGAGGAGGTAGCAAGTGTACTAACCTGGTGACTCAAATCGTGATAGCAATAGAAATGCAACCAAGAATCAAAGATGGGATTGTGAAAAGAGAAGTTGGTGGTTTGATTTTAATTTTGATAATTAGGGTAAGTAGAGAGAGTAAGGTGGGCAAGGGTTAGAATATTATGTTAGAATATTGTAGAAATTTGGGTCTTGGTGGGCGGGTCGATTCGATTTTGGCCCGTCCCTATAAAATAAAAAATAATAATTAGCGCGTCCGGGGCTCGAACCGGGACGGAACATGGTATGGTCCCGCCCGACCCGGTCCTGCTTGGACCCGACCCGGTCCTGCTTGGACCCGACCCGTCCCAGTTCCGCCCAAAAATAGTCACTTGCCAAAAATAGTCGTTGCAATAACGATCATTTTACATTTTGGCCGTTAGACAACGATCATTTTTGGCCTCCCCCAACCCCCCTACCCCTTTATATTTATTTTTAACCCCTAAATTATTATATTTACACTTTAACCCAATTTTTCAAATATAAATACCTCATTTTCTCTTCTTGTCTTTGTTTAATTATTTAGTTTATAAATATATATGAGTATAGTACTATAATATGAGTATATGACTATCACTATATGACTATATGTTACTTTTGTTAGTATTTTTAATTTAGTGGAAATTTTTTTTTAGAAAAAAATGTCATGCCCGTCCCGACCCCGTTCCGACCCGATCCGTCCCGTCCCGACCAAATGCCCACCGGAATCGGTATCGGGACGGGACACGGAATCGTCACTTGACCCGATCACTTTGCCCGCCTCGCCACTCTTCTTCGTCCCGGCCAGATTCGACCCTTTATCGATCCCGATGGGCGGCCCGATCCACTGGCCAGCCCTAGAATATTATAGATATGTAATTAATTAGTAATATTATATTTATGTAGAATTCTAATATATATGGTAGGTAGTATAAAGAGTTGTTATGAATACATTATTAGGTAGGATTTCTTAGTCATTATGAGGCATGATTTTCTCCTCACATTAATATATATTACTTGTATATATTCTTCCTTATGGGATGAAGAATAATTGAGAAAACTATTCTTACATGGTATCGGAGTTTTAGGAAAGATCCAAAGTTAATTTTTTCCCCATTTTCGGTTCTTCCTTCCAAATACCGATTTTTTTTCCTATTTTGTATTGTCTTCTTCAATTGTTCACTTCTCCATTAGTGAACACCTTTGATCTCAACCAATAATGTCTGAATCAAAATCAACCTTTCACCCTGTCCTAACAGTCTCGAATATCAAGACACATGTTTCTGTCAAACTTGAAATGGAAACCGTGTATTATGCAATGTGGGTGGAATTATTCAATCTCTTGAAAAAGAGCATTTTTTAGTGGTTTGTTGTCGTGTTCACAAGGTCCTTCACCATATCATTCCTCCAAAGGATGGGAAAGGGAAAAAGGTCACAACTGATGCGGACAAGGAACTGTGGGATACTCTTGATGTCACAGTCCTTGGTTAGATTTATGCAACTATATCTACGAATTTGTTGCATACAATAATGGAACCAGACTCCACAGCGATGGCGGCATGGGAACGTCTTCTGAGATATTTTTCAAGACAACCAAAATTCTCGCGCTGTTACGTTGGAGCATGAATTCTCCACCATTGACATGACGAATTTTCCAAATGTTTCTACCTATTGTCAACGCCTCAAAGTCAAAGTGTTGACAGATCAGTTAAGAAACATTGGTTCACCGGTTACTGATAATCGGTTAGTATTGCAATTGGTCGCCGGTCTCACCGATGCGTATAGCGGCGTGGAAACTTTAATCCGTCAAAGTAATCCTATACCAAAATTTTATCAAGCAAGATACATGCTTGTGCTTGAAGAGTCGGGCTTCGTGAAAAAGACATCTACTACTTCAAACTCCGCCATGATTGTCACTCCTTCTAATGACGATAATTATTTTGATTCTTCTCAACAAAATAATGAAAAGAAAGGACGTAGTAATAAGAATGGTGGAAATCACGGAAATAACAGCGAGGTCAAGGTCGACGATGCGGCGGAAATGGCGCGAACACCGACACGACGATGGCAAAGAATAAGCGGCGGCGAGAGATGGAATCGGCGGTGAAGAGGTCCAATTGGCCTGGCAATGCCATGAGTTTTACCGCCACTCAGCCCCAACAGGCGATGGGCGGCAGCCTAACGCACTAGTGGGCCATCCCAAAGATATGTCTCAATATGTTCAAATTTAATTTTTCGAGCTAACAGCCCATTTTCGGTCTCAGACGGCAAACAATCCAGGCAGTCACGTTGGGCCTCAGCCGACCCAGTGGCGTGAACCCACTCTACAATGGCTCAACCCACAGATATTGATAACGTGATGCACACACTCGGAATTAACCCACTAGATCCAAATTGGTACATGGACTCCAGGGCAACGTCTCACGTGACATCTTCCCAAGGTAATCTCAACTCCTATTTAAATTTGAGCAATGATAATGGTATAGTTGTCGGAAATGGTCATTCAATTCCAATAAAAGGGTATGGTTCAACTAAATTTACACCCCCAAATCCACCACTGGTTTTAAAAAATGTCCTTCATGTTCCAAAGTTAATCAAAAATTTGGTATCTGTTAGAAAGTTTACAACTGATAATTGGGTATCTGTCCATTTTGACCCGTTTGGTTTTTCCGTGCATGATTTTCAGACGGGGAAGCTTATCATAAGATGTGATAGCAAGGGGAGCTCTATCCAATTAGGTTATCTAGCCAACAGTCCAAGTTTCACTCTACTTTTGCAGCTTTGGCACCAACGCTTGGGACACCCGGGGAGGCTGTTTTGGCTTCTCTTAAACAAAATAAACTTATCTCTTGTACCCAAACTCAAAGTTTGAATAAGTGTCATTCTTGTGCACTTGGTAAACATGTGAAATTTCCATTTATTGCTTCTACTTCATGCACTCTTATGCCATTTGATATTTTGCTTTGTGATATTTGGACTTCTCCCGTTTGAGTTCTTCTGGTCATAGATATTACTTGCTTATCCTTGATGATTACTCTAATTATTTGTGGATATTTCCTTTGTCAAAGAAATCACAAGTGTTTTCCACATTTATCACTTTGTATGCTCATCAAAACTCAATTTGAGCGGAGATTAAAAGTATTCAATGTGACAACGGTGTGTGTGGAGTTTGACAAGAATCAAGTTTGGGATTTTTTCAAATCAAATGGTTTAAATTTTCGTCTATCGTGTCCTCACACTTCTTCACAAAATGGGAAGGCAGAACGCACGGTTAGAACCATCAATAATATGGTTAGAACATCCCTTGCTCATGCGTCCATACCCCCTATCTTTTGGCATTATGCACTTCAAACGACTACATACATGTTGAATATTCTTCCACACAAAAATATGTCTTACCAAGCTTCACTAAAAATGCTTTACTTACGAGAGCCATCATATCATCATTTAAGAGTGTTTGGTTGTCTTTGCTACCATCTCTTTCCATCCACCACAATCACAAAACTCCAAGCCCGATCCACTTCATGTGCTTTCTTGGGATACCCTACTAATCATCGTTGTTACTTATGCTATGATATTTATTCCAAAAGAATGTTTGTAAGTCGTCACGTCATTTTTGATGAAACAATTTTCCCTTTGCTAAAATACATGAAATCGGGACCCATACCTATGATTTTTTGGATGATGATAAGCTTTCGTATCTAACACATTTTTTACAAAGTCCGGGACACACCATCACTGGTGGACCGCAGCAACAAGGCCCACTGGACCAAGGATCCACGACCCAGCTACTGGAAAACACAATCCAGCAGCCACGGCCAATAGTTCCAAGGACCAATGCTCCTTCTTCTAACTCTCAATTAACTATTATTCCATCAAGTGCTCGCCACAACCTGTGCCCAATTCACACCCACCGCCCACCGCGATCACGGAATAAATCATCGACGATGGCGTCGATCCATCGCCTGCCCTTCGCGCTGTGGCGTCACCCATCGCTACGCCTCTCGTCCGGTCACCTGTAGTCAACATGGTATTGTCAAACCCAATACCAAATACAGCCTTCACACACAGGTTTCTAAATCACCTTTGCCTCGTAACCCAGTGTCTGCTCTTAAAGATCCGAGTTGGAAAATGGTCATGGATGATGAATATCATGCTCTAATTAAAAATAGGACATGGGATTTAGTACCTCATCCATCTAATGCTAATATTATTCGGTCTATGTGAATTTTTAGTCATAAAGAAAAACTGATGGTTCTTTTGAGCGGCATAAGGCCCGTCTTGTAGGTGATGGGAAGACCCAGCAAATTGGCATCGATTGTGTGGAGACGTGCAGTCCAGTGGTCAAACCAGCTACCATCCTAATAGTTCTAAGTCTGTCACTCTCTAAGGGATGATCACTTCATCAACTGGATGTCAAAAATGTCTTTCCTCATGGCATCTGAATGAGACAGTTTACATGCACCAGCCCTTGGGATACAGAGATCTGACATATCCCAATCATGTGTGTTTGCTGAAGAAATCATTATATAGCCTCAAACAAGCCCCCGGGGCTTGGTATAAGTTGTTTGTAGATTTTGTGTCACACATGAGTTTTACTCACAACCGTTCTAACAATTCTCTGTTTATTTATCGCCAAGGTAACAATTTTGCTTATCTTCTTTTATATGTGGATGATATCATTCTTACAACATCTTCAGACTCCCTCCGCAAGAATATCATATCTTAGCTGGGTTTCGAATTTGCTATGAAAGATCTTGGTCCACTTCACTATTTTCTAGGCATTGTTGTGACACGCCATGCCGGTGGCTTATTTCTCTCCCAAAAGAAGTATGCATCTGATATTGTGGAACGAGTTGGTATGTCCTAATGCAAACCTTCGGCAACTCCGGTGGACACAAAGTCGAAGTTGAGTGCTATCTTTAGCAAACCTTTTGCTGATCCTACATTATACCGCAGCCTGGCTGGAGCTCTGCAGTATCTCACATTCACCATGCCGGATATTACTTATGCAGTACAACAAGTGTGTTTGTTCATGCATAATCCGATGGAAGAACATATGCATGCCCTCAAACGTATTGTGCGATATATTCAGGGCACTCTGGAGTATGGTTTACATCTTTATCCTTCTTCCATCACCAAACTTGTCACTTACACGTACGCAGATCGGGCAGTTGTTCGACACTGCACGCCCACCTCCTTATCGTGCATCTTTTTTGGTGATAATTTGATCTCCTGGTCTTCTAAAAGGCCACAGTATCACGCTCGAGTGCTGAAGTTGAGTACCGTGCGGTTGTCAATGTTGTATCTGACTCATGCTGGATTCAGAATCTTTTACTTGAGCTTCATTGCCCTATTCTGACGGCTACTATGGTATACTGTGATAATATTAATGTGATCTATCTCTCAGGGAATCCAATCAATCATCAACGCACTAAACATATTGAGTTAGATATTCATTTTGTCCGTGAAAAGGTGACTCGCGGACAAGTGCGAGTGACGACATCAGATTGCTGATATCTTCACAAAAGGACTTCCGCTGATATTATTTGAAGAATTTCGACGATCTCAAAGATTCGCCTCTAGCTTCGATCATTGCGAGTGTTAAAATATTATGTTATAATATTCTAGATATGTAATTAATTAGTAATATTATATTTATGTAGAATTCTAATATATATGATAGATAGTACAAAGAGTTATTAGGAATACATTATTAGGTAGGATTTCTTAGTCATTATGAGGGGCATGTCTTACATCAAGTTGAAGTCAAGGCAACTGATGATGGCGACACTATTGAGGTTAAGTCAAACCTATTTCTTACAAACCGTGTCTCTAACTCATTTAATCCCTGTTTTTCTTGTTTTGCTCGAAAAGAACCAAAATGACTAGACACCTTAAGCAGATCTCAGTTAATATACTTACTTAAATTAAAGAGAATTTAATCTCCTTAGCTCTTTTTTGGTATGGCAAAAAAAATTGTGTGAATGTGACAGCCAATCTTGTTTAAATATATTTAGTTATTCTGAGTTATTGGAAAAAAATGAATGAAAAAGATATTGGTAGAATTAATTTTCCCTAATGATCTTAGGCCGCGTAACCCAGTAGTTGGGTACCAAAGGTAGCGTGTGGGGAACAAAAAAAGAAACTAGAAGCAGCTTTAACAAAAATGTACTCATCAAAGATCAAACACTCAGCATTTGAAGCATCAGGTTCCTCTTCCACATACTACAAATTGGAATTGCCTCTTGACACTTATTGGTTATATATGTCATCAAAGACCAAACACTTAGCATTTATTCATGAAGTCCTTAAAGTTCCATTGATGGATGTGAATGATATCTAAGCTTGACAAAAACTTGGAACCTCAGTGAACTGAATGTAATAAATTTTGTTAAGAGCCTTAGCCTGGAATTTTCATTCCAGGTTAGCCATTATTATTTGTGGAAGCAAAAAGCATTTATGAATTACATGTTAGCCACCCCAGTAGTTGCCCAATTAAGCCACTAGCTCTGTTTCCACTGCCAACATACTGTGACACAAAAAGGAGAACTGCAAAACCAACTATATAGATCATTAGGCAGATAGGCGAAATCACTTATCATTTGGCTGTGATTCATATTTAAGGACGTTAATGCATCTTCGGGTTGGCCAAACCTTCTGAAAGTGTCTTGGATTGAAGATAAACAAGATCAGAAGAAGATATTTCAAGTGCAACGGAACAGCATAGTAGCTCCACTAAAAAAATATGCTACTCAGCAGATTCAAATATTCCTGCATGCGGAAAGGGGTAGATGTATACTTGACCAAAGGGTTCGCATAACCAAGTAGCTCAACAATCGACATAATTAAGGAAAATGTGAGGAGAGGCATCCACCTTGCTCTCAACATGATAGAAGCTGAGTGGCTCGATCATCAGTCTGCTGAAGATATAAGCACAACTATAGGGTAAGTTGCATGCCTTAAAGTTTAAGGTAAAACGGACCTCCTTGGATTTGTCTATATATTAAATTCAAAAAAATAAGCTGATTGAAGTGAAACACAAATGGATTTATGATTCAGGTGACTGGCAAGTGGCAATGCCGGCAATAAGATTCTCAAGCACCTGGTACGCTTGGAGTAATCTACCTTGCTCCATCAAGCATCCGCGTTGTATTCGGCTTTTGTGATACTAGAGACAAACTTGCTGAAAATAGGAAAATAAACTGCAGCCTACAGCATGCACCATCCCCATGGACTGATTATAGTCCATCGAGGAAAAAGAGAAGCCCACTGGGGAGATATCAGCTACATGACTGAAGTACTTCTCAGTTAAGTGCAAGTGTGCTGAAATATTAAAATTGCCTCCAGATACTGGAAAGAAATAAAGTAGTTCTCTTCCGGACAGGTTTATTCTCACATATGAGGTCAGTGATGTCTGACAAATGCCCTAAAGAGAATCTCCAGTGTAATATATGTTTGGGAAACGTTTTACATCTAATGGAATCTGGAAGAGATTGAACCTGGAAATATAGATCATTAGACAAAAATAGTAGTTTCAAAAATTCTATAATTTCCGATGCTTCAAAATCTGTGAATCATTTCTGCATTATCATTATCAAGTCATAATGTCGTCTTTCTTCATAAAGCCACTCGCGATCCATGATCAGTAGGATTTACTGTACCCTTGATACCTGTTCTACTGGTCCAAGCACCAGAGGATGCAGTTCCCTTGTAAATTACAAAGGACTATAAGCTGTTCATGAGGCAGTTCCAGAATGAATAGTTTGATGAGTGAAAATGTGCTAGGTAAGCACAACCATATTCATGATTCATACCCAGTCATTCTTCAGTCCCATTCAGAGGGGGTATCCTATGTTATCTGAATAAATGGTTGTTACGAAAAGATTAGTTTTTGTTCCTGAATAGATGCAATTCTAAAGGAGAGAGTGCTCTCAAACAGCAGAAACCTTTGCAGTCAGAGTCCTTAAGATCCGTTTCTGGTGAACAACGCAGATAAAGTACTTAACTTCAGTCTCCCAGTCTGAGATGACTGCTCCTCGATTCTTACAGCGCATCATGCCATCTCATTTGAAACTTCACCAGTGTCAAATGTTTTAGAAATAAACTTGTTAAGAACTTTACAGTATTGGGAACCATTCATAGACTCAAATTCTGCACGCCCATTCATAGACTCAAATTCCTCACGTAATTCATCTTGATACATATAAGGATTTCAAAGCTGTAGACACCAGTTGTTAGATACAAAATGATAATTTGAGTTATAGCTCAGCTCTGCAATAATATGGCATTGTCTTATTTAGCGTCTGACTTTTCTAGTTAGATTTGTCATCCCTGGAGAGTCACTCACTAGCCTTCTTATATAAAGGTCTATGAGGTGCCCCATTAGGCACTCTCGTTCTGGATTCCTGTACATGGAGTCCTTCAAAAATCATTGTCATATCAGATCAGCTATGGCTTGTATGGAACCAATTAGACCATCATCATGACACATCTGAAGAGTCCTCAAACATTGTACTTGTAGTGGCTATGGAAAAGATTCCACATCTGCCCAGTTCCTCATCTACTTGTTGGGAAAATCCATGACCGAAGCTCAATAAGAAGCTAGCTTCAGAGAAGAATAATAGGCGAAAAGTTCATTTGCATATCAATGTCATCAAACAGAACAAGTGGTGCTGACCAGCCTCTTGTACCAATCTCTATTTTTGATGATGAAATGAAAGGGTTTTGGTGTTTAAATATATCTTATCAGTTCCAAGCTTCATGCTAGAAGATACAGATAAAACAGGATTGCCTACTCTTTCAAATTCTGCCAAGACATTTATATTTGCAATGCGTTGGATTTCCTCATCCTCCTGTGAGAGCTTCATACTCCAAAACGGAAGGGGGGAGGGTTTTGGGAGGGGGGGTGATAAAAAAGAGCATAAAGATAACTAGAACTAGAAGGCAGTGAAATGAAAGCAGAATTACCATATGGAAGGAGATTATATTTTTTATCTTAAGCTGATAGAAGAAAGCCCATAGATCTCCCACTTATTAGAACGAAAAGTGATGAAGTCAAGAACTCAAGATACACAAACTATCCTGTATGATTGTCAAAAGATACCTGATTATCTAGTTGCTTTTACTGCTGAATGACATACTAGATATAAAGCAAAATTTAGAATCATAAATTTTACATGTAATATTCCTTGGCTAATGATCTGCAGCATGCGAACACAAGTCAACAATTATGATAAAGCCTTACAAGTGTAAAAAAGCCTATAGCTTATAGCCAAATGAATCACCACTCTCTATTGTCCTGAATACTTATCTAAGGAGAACCTATTTCTTTCACACCGGGAGACAAGCAGTGGAGAAAACAACTCAATCGCATAGAGACACGTAAGTTCTTCAGAAATAGGCTTAGATTGCTATTCGAGCAGATGAACAACAAACATATATCAAAGAAATACATTTCTCTTATATATACATATCAAAGAAACATACATTGTTGAGGACAGTAGCTCAAGAATCTTTGTTTTTATATGAATGCATGGAATAGGCACACAAGCTTTGCATATGAACATAAACAATTTCTCAAGAAATCTATATCGTCTGAAACGTCACACGGATTGAGACTAGTTTCATCAATATTCGACCTGGAATTTAATCTCTCAAAGCGGCTACCAAAGCAGTCCAATTGCCTCAATTTCAACAGTAAAAACAGCACAATACCGCACTCAAATGCCAGTGAAGCACTAGACCCCATCAATGAGACAGCCGCACAAACCAACATGACAAAAGATTCTTCCTTTGAGTTCATATCCCTTGAAGCCATAGCCAATTCAATTCCAGCAAACAGCAAAAGAACCCCAAGTATCCCAATAGGAAACTGACTCAAAATCCTCACAAAAGAACTCCCAAATACCAATCCAAGAACCAATTTCCCCAATCCTAGAAACGCCACTGACGCGCCACTCCTCCCACCAAACCTATACTGTCCAGCCAATCCTCCTGCCCCGTGGCAACAAGGCATAGCTCCAAACCAACAACCAACCAAATTCATCAACCCAACACTCACGGAAACTCTTGTAGCTGATACTTCCTTTTCTGGAAACAAATCAGCAGACAATTTACACACAACAATCACTGAATTCAATACAGATAACGGAATCAGTGGAATCGCGCCCCTTAAAAACCCAGTTTTCCAGTCTTCCCATGCGATCTTCAAAACATGGATTCTTGATAGACCAAATTTAATATCTTGAATGATTGAAGGATCACGCACGAAACATAGAATCAATCCTAGTAGAAACACAACAAGAGCAGCTGGAATTGCTGAGAGTGTTCGTAATCTGTTACGTCACTCTCCGCGTATCACTCTCAGTAATATCTTCATCATCCTCAACAACTTCACCAGATCCGGTGACTAGTATAAGAAAAGATACACACATGAGGGATAAAATAACACCATCAAGGCCAAGCCATGCACGTGGGGTTGTAGTGCTAGCTTTTGTAAAGGTAAAATCTTGGTTATAGCGTTTATATTTGATAGCTGAGAAGGCAAAATCGAGGCCTTGAAAAAGCTGAGCGCCACGGACAACAGGGAGTGGAATAAAGCGGTAAAAGGATATAAGTCCGGTGGCTCCGAGGACTGCCTAGAAGATTCAGATAAAACAGGATTGCTTACTCTTTAAATTTCCGCATTGGCATTTAAACTTGTGATGCTTTGGATTCCTCATCCTCCTGTTAAAGCTTCAAACAGATAAGTTAAGAACATAAAGATAGCCAGAAGGCCCAGAACTAGAAGGCAGCGAAATAAAAGCAGAATTACCATTTAGGAGGAGATCATTTTTTTCTCGTCATCTTAAGCTGAAAGATGAAAAGGTTTCCTACTCACTAGAACGAAAATAAGTTAAGAACTCAACATACACAAAACTATCCTGTATGATTGTCAGCTGATACCTGATTATCTAGTTGCTTTTTAGTGCCGAGTGTCATCATTCTGGATATAAAGCGAAATCAGACAGAACTTATGTATGTACTATATAAGATTTGCACCGTGTGAGCACAATCCAACAATTATGATGAAGGGCCTAGAGAGTAATAAAAGACAGTTTCTTATAGCAAATGAATCACCATGAAGAGATAACTCTATTGTCCCGATCCCAGTACATTTCTTTTATATGGAGAATCAAGCCAAGGGTTTGAAACAGTTCCACTATAAATCCGCCTAGAGGCACATTAAGTCTTCAGATATAGGATCAGATTGCTACCTTATGTTTAAGTAGTCAATAACTTTGAGTATTATATTTGTAAGAAAATCTTCCCTAACTCAAAGAAGAATGTGTTACCTGAATCTTCAGTACTGCTTTGGAGAAATTTCTTGGTTCGATTTCATTTTTAGTTCGTGTTTTTTCCTTAAGTCCAGGACCAAACAACAATCGTGTTGCGTCCTTCGTGTAGTCTCACTGGCTGCGAGCTAGATGCATAACAAACAGATATCAAGGAAATGCAGAATCTTTTCTCCCTTTTTCTTTTGGATAAATATCAAAGAAACACAAATTATGACGGATACTTGCTCAAGAAACTAGCTTTTCATACAGACGCATGGATTAAGTATACAAACTTTGCTTATGAACATAAATAATTGCTCGAAGAAATCTATATCTTCTGAAACATCTTATGGGTTGAGACTAGTTTCATCAACATTTGGCCTGGAATTTGATCTCCCAAAGAGGCGACTACCAAAGAAGTCCAATTGCCTCAATTTCAACAGCAAAAACAGCACAATACCGCACCCAAATCCCAGCGCAGCACTAGACCCAGTCAATGAAACAGCAGCACAAACCAACATAACAAAAGATTCTTCCTTTGAGTTCATATCCCTTGAAGCCATAGCCAATTCAATCCCAGCAAACAATAAAAGCACCCCAAGTATCCCGATAGGAAACTGACTCAAAATCCTCACAAATGAGCTCCCAAATACCAATCCAAGAACCAATTTCCCCAACCCGAGAAACGCCACTGACGCGCCACTCCTCCCACCAAACCTATACTGTCCAGCCAGTCCTCCTGCCCCGTGGCAACACGGCATTGCTCCAAACCAACAACCAACCAAATTCATCAACCCAACACTAACAGAAACTCTCGTAGCTGACACTTCTTTTTCTGGGAACAAATCAGCTGACAATTTACACACAGCAATCACTGAATTCAATACAGATAACGGAATCTGTGGAATCGCGCCACGTAAAAACCCGGTTTTCCAGTCTTCCCATGTGATCTTCAAAACATGGATTCTTGATGGACCAAATTTAATATCATGAATAATTGAAGGATCACGCACGAAACATAGAATCAATCCTAGTAGAAACACAACAAGAGCTGCTGGAATTGCTGATAGTATTCGTAATCTGTTGCGTCGAACTCTACGTCTATCACTCTCAATAATATCTTCATCGTCATCAACTACTTCACCAGAGCCAGTAACGAGTATAAGAAAAGATACACACGTGAGGGCTAAAATAACACCATCAAGGCCAAGCCATACACGTGGGGTTGTAGTGCTAGCTTTTGTACTTGTAAAGTCTTGGTTATAGCGTATATATTTGATAGCTGAGAAGGCAAAAGCAAGGCCTTGAGAAAGCTGAACACCACGGACAACAGGGAGGGGAATAAATCGGTAGAAGAAGGACATAAGTCCGGTAGCTCCGAGAAATAAAAGTGTGCCAGCGGTGGATATTCCGGCGGCGGCGATTTGTGGAACAGTGAGATGAGGTATCTCGGAGACGGCGACGGCAGCGATAGACTTCATGGGTTGGACAGGCATAGGGATGCCAAATATAGCACCAGTGATGATGTTGTAAAATGCAGTGAAGATAAGGGTAGTGCTGAGATCAAGATGGCTGACTAAAGTGAGTGCTAAGACTATGGGGATGTATGTGCCTAAGTCGCCCACGGAGCCACCGAGTTCGGAGAGTAGGGAGGTTTTTAGGCGGAGGGAGGTGGTGAATGGTAGGGCGGAAAGGTGATTGCGCCACCAGTTGCGGCGGAGGAGGGGAGTAGTATGGCCGGAAGTTTGCTCAGCCATTTTTTGCCTGTGGGAGTAGGCAAGGGAAGGATTATTTTATTTCACGTTTGATAATAAAATTAATTAGTTTCGAGATTATTTTATCCCATAATATATATTAAAATGGTGCACTACCATCCCATATAGAATGTGTAGGGATGGCAACGGGTAGGATCTGGACCGGATCCTACTAGATCCAGATCCAGATCTGTTTTACATACATGTATCCATATCCAGATCCAGATTCATGGTCATAAAATCATATCCAAATCAGGATCCATCGGATCCACCGGATCACTCGGATCGGATCTGGATCCAAATCAAAGTGACTGATTATTAAGTTATACCTTCTAATCAGTCCAAATTTTCTAGAAAAAGAGTCAATTTAATTTAACGGAATCATGGAAATGCATCCGTAAATTAGGACTAAATGACATTGTTGACAATTGTTATGCCTATTGGCTATTGCTGTAGTGAGAAACAATCCTCTCAATACCTAAGCTACTACATAAGTACCACATAAATGATTAATATAATGATTAAAGAATAACACGCAAAACGTGTCTCAATTAAAAAAATAATGGTCTTTGGCCCTTTGAATATAAAATAAAATTAAGATTACAAAGGATTCGGTGCCATGATATATAAATAATAAATGTATAATTAATTTAATAAAAAATGGATTCACGGGTCGGATCTGGACCGGATACGGATCTCAAAGACAAGATCCAGATCCAGATCCGATCCATCATAAACGGATCCGGATCCGATCCGAATCCGTCGGGTCAAACTTTGAATATCCATATCCTATAAAACAGATCTGGATCCACCGGATCCGGATCGGGTCCGGGATCCATTGCCATCTCTAAGAATGTGTGATAAAATAATCCCATGGGATATTCCATCCCGCATACCAATCGACCCCTAAGTTGTTGGGCTAATAAAATATGTAATTTTTTTCTTCTACTGTACTATGTATTTTCAAAGGTACATGTAAAAGTAGTAAATCAGACACTAAGCTTCCGCATAATTTTTCAGAAAAGCTTAAAAGTATCCAACACTTTTAACTAATTTATAACGAAAACTCAAAGGTGATTTCATCTCAAGGTTGAAAAAAATATAAGATTTTTTGTCGTTGATAGGATAGTTAAAAACGTAAATGAAGCACTATCAGCAATTATATCATTTTCATTCATTACAAATCTGAATTCCCCTTTTAATTGGTAAAGGTTGGAGTGTTTTTTTTTTTTTTTTTTTTTTTTTAATGACGGAAACCCTCAGCCGCTACATTTTTAGAAGACCAGAAACTCCTGACCGACACAATAGCGCAAACTATGTCGGTGTTGGATACGGAGAATCGAACTCGTGACATTTCGATTCCGCGCTCTTCTACTCCACTAACTTGGCTACCTTGAGGGTTGGAGTGTTGTTTCTCTGTTGATATTGCATCCGTGACCGCAGTTGATGTTGATCGACAACAGAACAAATAAACTATCTAACCCAAAGACTTTGCAAAATACTTGTGAAAACGTTAGGCCAACTGGACATATTAAGTCCAAGATAAAAGGAAGGATACCAATCTAATAGTGACCTCGCCTTTTTCCTGCACGAAAAGCCAATCATAGTTTATAAATTGTGACTTCACCAAGTTTGAAAGGTGCTTTCTCTATTGGGCTCGTTCTTTACAATATCGGGAAGGTATTGATTTTGCAACTTTATTAGGGGGTGCCCCATGTATTTAAATATTACTCCCTTCGAATAAAAAATAGTGTCAATATAATCATTTGCATATCTTTTATAAAAATATTAATTCATAAATAAAAATAGATAATTTGGACCATCATTAAATAGGTCTTGAAAGTTAGTCACTTAACATTTAATAAGAAAAATTGAAAAAAAAAAGAGTTTTTCCTTAATTTGATAAATGAATATTTTTAAAAAATAAAATAAAGGCTAAATAAATATTATTTTTTTATCCGAAGAGAGTAATAAATTATGAATGAGTAGCTATAAGGGGTAATGATATTTATAATGATTGGAGTAGGGACAAAAAATGATGTCAAAGTTATAGTATTAGTTAGAGAAAATAAAAGAAAAGAGAAACATGAAAATTGTTAGGATCCGAGGATGTCCTAAGCCCACATAAGGCTGGACTTAAATTGTATAATCTACCATTATTTACAGAATCTATGTACCCTATAAATGAGTGAAGAAGAAAATCTTTAGATATATCAATTTTCATACAAATAAGGTAAATAGATTTAATAGGTTATATTTTTTCCCTTATTTAATTAATCTGTCCCTACAAATGATCCGTTTTACGTATCAATAAGGAAACATTATCATGGAATTCTACAAATACTTCATTAGAAAAATGACATATTTGAATAATATTTAATCAATCTAAGAAAAAAAGGATATATTTTCCATTATCAATAACAACAAAAAACTTTAGAAAGATGAACAACAACAAAAATTTAGAAAGATGAATAATCATACTCTTTTACACATTAAAGTGAAAAATAAAAAAGAGAAATGAAAGATGACATAAACGGGGCAGGGCTTAGTGGGGTAGGACATGACAGGGCATATTTTATGAAAATTGCTAAATAGGACAGGACGGGTCGAATCCTTAACAGATCAAGACTTGCCCCGACCTAACTGCCCTAACCTACCCTATTGTCATCCCTAAGCTTGAGGGAATGGATATGAAAGGTGAGATGGCATGAAATTGAAGATTAGAGCACCTTTTAATTGATATAAGGTAAGTTTTTAGGTGAGAGATTTAGATTTTACTGTGTATTTAATTAGGGAGAGATATTTTAGGACTATGAAATATTATGTATATATAATTAAAATTTAAAAATTACAATAAATTATATTAATTTTTTTTTTAAATAGGTGTAACTTTTGAAAATTGCTTTTTTATATCTTGTATATGTGTATGTTCAGCAAATATTTGGGCTTGGATGGTCCAATTTGATATGTATAGTCAACCCACTCGTAGCTTGGACAGGACTTATTTGTTTTTTATTTGGTTTTCGACCGGATGTCCGAAATTTATATTAGAGTTCGATTAATTCGAATTCATATAGTGAAAAATTCATTAAATGAAGAAATACTCCTTAACAAGATTCTTTAAATTATCAGTATTCAATCTAGAGAGACCTTTGGTTAAGGGACATGAATCATATTCATTATACCATGACACTGCCATAATAAAAAAAATAAAAAACCCCCAGTATTTATCGCACGAGCATTGACAACATTGGAGCTTTTAGTACGTGAAAACAGAGTTTGATGTATCATATTTAAAGAAAATTCAAAATTATTTTTTTATATAAAATATAAAATCTCATTATATCTCAATGCAACTCTTGTAAACAAACATGTTTGCTTATTTTCTTCAAAGCAAAAAAAAATCCTATAAACAAAATATAAATATTTATGTCATCATGATATGTTGGTTTCTTTTCTTCTTTTTCCTCCTTTTTATTTTATCATATCCCCACCCCTAATTAGAGTCCGGAACTTAAATGATCCAATAATTAAGAAAATGAATCAAAATACCCTAAAAAAAATTAGTGACAGAAGTACCTTTTGCGCAAAAAAAATCTGCGTAGTAGGGGTATTATAAACTCTAGCAGCCTTCTCCATTTTCATGTCACTCTTCACCTTCTCCATTTTCACTCTTTACCATAATTTAGCCCCCAAAAATCATGTCTCAAAACTCTGAAAACGTCAAACTTTGCTATAGACCCGACGTTTGTGGTTGCGATTATTATTGTAAGCTCAGAATATCAAGGACCCAAGATAATCTGGATCATCATTTTTGGCGTTGTAAAGTGCCCAACGTAAGTATTTTTACAAATTTTTAGGATTTAGAGATTTTTTCACATTATCTACATATTTTTACAAGTTCAACAATACATTTTATAAGATCATCCAGTTCTTTCCATATTGCTTAGCAAATATGATCATTGTCTCTAGTAAAGACAAGCATCAGGACGACCTTGAAGATTATCAAGTTATGGAATCACGTTATAATGCCACCGGATTGGGGATGCTTGCGGAATTGATTCTTGTTAGTGAATTGGGCTTTCTGTCATCAGTTCTTGCTGGTGTGGCCGACTTTGCATCATATCTAGTAACTGTTGTTCCTGCCTATGAGTATGAAGATCGACCTCACTATATGATATTTGTATTTCATCATCATCGGATACCTATGCATTCGGTATATCATCGCTATCACTCGATGCTATTTTTATATGATTTGGATAATTCTCACCATCCAGTAAATGTTTTTCCTACACAAAAAATAGGTAACATATTTTAAATACCAACATCATAATATAAATTGATTATTTAATATCAAGATGATGAACCTACCGATAATAACTAATATTGTCTGGATTTGAAGAAAGATCAACTTCACCTCAAATCAATATTTGATACCACTAGCGCATTTTGTGAGTAATTTTTACTACATAGGCAAGTCAAGTATTATAAATACTAAACATCAAATCACTTATATTATTTAATTATTAAAAAGTATACCTATCGATAATAATTAACTACACCGAAATTTGATGTTGGAGATGTTCCGGCATGATTCTGCCATCCGAACCGAGAAGATTGCCCAATATTACTCATGTCATGTGTATAATCCCTAAAAAGATACAAAAAATATTACTATTACCATACGTATAATAAATATGTGGTACTACACAAAATGATAAAAAATTAAATATTTACCAATTTTTCCCGTAATTTTGATTAAATTGTTGGCTTAAAGTTTCCAGCGACTTTTGGCAAGTCAAAATGCTAGGACTAATAATACCCCCTATTGCGCAATAATTTATTGTGCAATAGGACTTAACCGGACCGTTACAATTAAATTCTATTGCTCAGAAAATTGCTACTAAAAAGATAATGCTGTCACTAATTATTTTTTCCGTACTTTAATTCACTTCATCAGTTTTTGAGTCACCAGACTCCCCCTAATTACTCGCCCTCCTATGCAGGTGACATCGAATTTAGGTAGAGCCTTAGATGTGTTGGCATGGCATGTACTTGATTTGTAGTACTAAAAAGTAACTTTTCACTTTGACCTTTTACTAGGAGTAATGGATTTGTCCTTTTTATGACCTGTTTTACAACGCTCCATTTCTCTGACCGAATTACCCCCATAGTTGTCAAACATCCAGAGCAGCTGATAGAATATTCCATAAGGCTAATATTGTCATTTTTTATATAGTTAGACTTTAATGAGAAACATCTGAACTTATATGGGAGAGCTGTTAAGATAGTAGGCCAGCATATCTAGCCGTTACACTTCTCCAACTTTTTAAAAATGACATGACCGTTGGTCTCTGATCTTTTGTTTCATCAAAATCACTTAATTCTCTTTCTCTGTGTTCTGTTTCAGTTCTTATTTTCATTCTTTTTTTGTTCTGCGAGAAAACAGAGGCATCATCAATGGCTGGCGATCTTGTTTTTACCCCTGAAGAAATGGTGATTGATCAAGGTTTGGGATACCCAAAAGCCTATGCCAAGATCTGTAAAGATCGAAGTTTTGGCCCTTTTAGCCGAGGCCCTCCTTTCACTTTTACTCCATATGCTCTACCACAACATGAGGTAACCTATACATTCCATCTTTTTTTTTTCCAAGATATTTATCAGGAGGAGTCGTAATATCTTGTTGTCTTATTTCTTTGAATTTCTGCATTAATTACGTTTCTTTTTTAGCCGAGGGTAACATAAATAGTCTCTCTACCCCACAAAGGTATAGGCAAGTTCTGCTTACATCGTAACTCCCCAGACCCCACTTGTGGGATTACCCTGTTTGTTGTATTTATCATAAGGAGGAATTTGGTATTCGAAATTATATCTAATTCACCAATTTTGATTAAGTTAATGTAATTGGAGTACTTAGTCTCGTTTGTTCTGTTTAATCCTAAAAAGTGGATTAATCTGTTCACTAGAATCTTGTTTCCTTCAATCTTAGTGTTGAATTTTGGGCTGTATTTATGGTACTTACGATTACCATCTTCTAATTGCAAGTTAAAGTGACTTATGTATATCTATTTCCCAAAGTGGATATCACAATTAGAGTCGGATCTAGAATTTAAATGGGTCCAATGAGTTCACACAAATTGAACTCAATGCACATTAGAGTTCAGATTTTAATATTTGTTGAGATTTTAGTGAACTTTTTACATGTATATCTATGCTTGTGTAAAATATACTGATTCAGCTGAACCTGAGATTATACATTGCATTCAGCTCATAGTTGAGTTAAACCTTGTGAATATTATCCGATTTCAACTCGAATTTTGAATCAGTCGTGTTTCAGGTCACTTACCTGATTTTGGAAAACAGTTGTGTCCCCAATTATAGTTCCAATTTAGAACAAATGAACCTTGGGTTGTGCATTCGGATCAACGATGGGGAACATGTCATCCAATTCCTTGGCTCTCAAAACCTATTACCAATCAAAATAACAATGATCAAAATTTCAGATAACACACAAACCTGATTTTGGAAAACAGTTGTGTCCCCAATTATAGTTCCAATTTAGAACAAATGAACCTTGTGTGTTATCTGAAATTTTGATCATTGTTATTTTGATTGGTAATAGGTTTTGAGAGCCAAGGAATTGGATGACATGTTCCCCATCGTTGATCCGAATGCACAATCCAATACAAAGCCCAAGATTTTTTTGTCTCTTTTGTGGAAACAACTCAACCACCTCGGGTAAAAATCAATTGTGATGCAATTATGTTTATCCATACTGAATAACTAGGAAAAGCTTGAAAAGTTTTTCTCATTCTTGATTATAATTTGAACTCCAGGAATGCAGGATTTGATCCTGAAGTATTTCGAGTAGACTCATATGGCAATGTTCTGTATTATCATGCTGATTCTGCCTCACCTCTCGCATGGGCAATTGATCACTGGTTTCCTTGCTCCAGTAATTACTCATCATCCTTCCTACTTTAATTTACGTACATTTTACAGTTACCAGGTCACCTTTATCGTGTATATAAGTTAAACTCTTCTGGATTTAATGAGTTTTGAATGTGTGACATTCGGTGAAATTACAGGAGGAGGACTAACTGTTCCAAGCAATCTGAGAATAATGCAGTGGCAAGCATGCAAGAAAAAGAATCATAAGCTGGAATTCCTTATACCCTGGTGGGATCTGCAAGTTGGTATATCAATAAACCAGTTCTTGTCCATATTTGCTATATCAAATTCAGATTTCAGGTTGGTTGCTGTTAAAGTGTTTGTATAGTGCATTTCCAGTTTCAAAGTGATAATTTGCAACAGCTAGATGCTTATACTGTGTCAATATTTTCAGGCGTAGAGCATTTTCATGGTTGTTTTCTGAAGGTGAAAATGAAGAACTGAATGCCTCACAATCTGTTGATTCACATGTTTTCCCTCAACATTTTGTTGAGTCGAAAGATAAGATTGGCCTAGCTCCAGCAGCTATTGTTTTATCTCGAAGGGAGTCTCTTGATTCTTCCTCAGCTCTGAAATCATTGGATATAAATAGAAGACCAAGATCAAACACTCCTATTGTAGGTTAGTTTCCAAAAAATCAAAGACAAGCGATACTACTCTCTGTTCTTTGGGTTTTTTTCTTCTTCTAATGAGATTAAATTTCGTTTCTTTGTTTCTTTCTGTTGTGACAGCTTGTAAAAGATCGAAAACGGATCTGAAAGAAAATGAAGATCCAGGCATGGTAACCAATCCATACCAGGCTATTGTGATAGCTAGAGATTCTTTGAGACACAGAGAAGAGACAGCAAAGATGCAGGCAGAAATACATAGATTAGATGATGAAGTGCGTGAATTGAAGCAGAAGACTGATGAGGAGAAAGCAGCTGTACAAGATTTGGAGTTAATCCTAACAAAGAAAAGAAGGAGAGCTGAGAAGTGTCGACGTCTAGCTGAGGCACAATCTTCTTATAGAGCTATGCTAGAGAAGATGATTCGAGATGCCATGCATCAGTAAGATCACTGAAAAAACATGTCGGCTACAAAAATAAAAAGAGATAATTACAGTCCAGTGCATTTCGGTGATCTAATTTACGAAATAGCCAACAAATGTATATGTTTTGTACATTGAAGTATAAATATACATATGATATATATAATTAATATATATGTTCTATATAATTTGGCTAGCGCCCATAATTAATTTAGGCAGAAATGAAAAAAACTCAAAATAAAAATCCATGTGGACTGTGTGTGTGTGAGTGTATATGATTATAGGCTCTCTTACTCTACTGGTTTATGTGATTTGCAGGAGCATTGTGTATAAAGAACAAGTGAGGTTGAATCAGGCAGCAGCTAATACCCTTATGGCAAGACTTGAAGCTCAAAGAGCAATCTGTGATTCTGCAGAGAGAGACCTACATAGGAGATTCAAACAGAGAGATGAACTCGAGCAACAGATAAGACCTGAGTGGGACCAAACAAGAAAAAGATCAAGAATGGATGAACTTACGGATGAAGAGGGAGGAGATGAGAAGACTCTTCTCTTTCTGCCTGGCAGCTGCTCAAGGGCAGAATTAGAGAACGATAATAAGAGAGTTCTATGCTTGCCCGAGATGGATCCCAAGGACAGTATGCATAAAGAGTTAAGAATATTTTTGGAGGAGGAGCAGAAAGCATACGAGGCTAGAGTATCTCTAAATGAAGGACAAGAGAAAGAAACGCATCACAGAATCAGCACGGGAATGCCCTCTGAACACAGCAACAAGGCTATTGTGCAGGCAAAGGATGAGAATCCAACTGAGCAGAAAGCATACGAGGCTAGAGTATCTCTAAATGAAGGACAAGAGAAAGAAACGCATCACAGAATCAGCACGGGAATGCCCTCTGAACACAGCAACAAGGCTATTGTGCAGGCAAAGGATGAGAATCCAACTGAGAAGAAGGTTCAAAACATAGAAATACAAGACAAAGGTATAACATGCAACCCCAGGTTTCTCACTTTTCATGAAACTGAAATAGCGGAGGAGGATGAAGAGAGCAGAAAGCAACGTGGGAAAGGAAATGTTGAAAAATGGCTTCAGTTACTTTTGGACAACTCTCAAGAACCTACCAACTTTGGTACTCAGACTGCTGAGGAGAACGATAATGGTAAGAAAGCTCTTAATGCAGAAGGTGAAACTAATGAGATTGATGGCATGATAACAAAGCTGAATATCAAATTTCCACAAAAGGAGATGAAGATATCTAAATCTGAGGATTCAGAAATAGCTGAAGATGTGAAACAGCTGCAGAAGGTCCAAAAACAAAAAGAAGATGTCCAACAGGTAGAAGAAATAAAAAGAGAAGTTGTTGAAATGGCAGCCAGGAAATCAATCTCAAACAGAGGAAATGGGAAAAAGGAAGAAAGAACTGAAAATAAGGGTCAAAATTTACCAAGCAGGAATCCTCCTCCCTACAGAGTAATTCCAGAAAGGACAGCCAGTGATGTAGGTTCTGCTTCTAAGGGAGTAGTAGGGAGATCTAGCAGCTGTGAAAGAACTGAATGGAAGAGTGAGAAGGAAAAGGAGAGGGAGCTCTTGAGGTCTGACAGTGCTAGGTTGTTTAGGCGTATCCCGTCCTCCCCATCTCTCCTCTTGAGTGGCATGAAAAAGAGAGTGGATTGCATGAGGAAGAAACCCTCAGTTGTTGGTGATGATAGTGATGAAGGTCGGGTAGGAGGCAACGGCTTCATAAGATCATCCATCAAAACAATCAAGAGAGCAGTGAAGATGTAGGCGGCCTGGATATAGAACTAAGTTTTTCATATTACCACCAAAATGAGCATGAGGAAGAAGCCCTCAGTTGTTGGTGGTGATGATAGTGATGAAGGTCGGGTAGGAGGTGTAACGTCTTCATAAGATCATCCATCAAAACAATCAAGAGAGCAGTGAAGATGTAGGCCTGGATATAGAACTAAGTTTTTCATATTACCACAAAAATGAGTGTGTGAATTGTGCTGTGTGTTTGATTTCTTTGTACAATAGTGTACTCTATTATTCTTTTTGAAGGATTTGTAATAACAGCTTGTTGTTTGACGTAAAGATCTCTAATAAAGTGACTATATTGTATTCCTTTGGAAAAGATAACATGTGCAGTTATGTTTCTCTAAGGCAAAATCAGATCCTGCAGAAAATAAAAGAACTGGTTTGCTGGTCAGTGAAAATATAGAACAACAAAAAGATACATGAACAGCAAAAGGAGGGCCAACCTTTTATTCTCAAAATTGGCCCATTTTCCCTTGATTTGGAACAACCATTAGTAGGAAGTGTATTTTTGAGCTATTTGGATAGCTTTGAGGCCATTTTTAGCCAAAAACGTAACGGATGGCAAAATTGATCTATTTCGAATAGTTCAGGGGTATTTTTTTTTACCCTTTCCCTTCTTTCAATTGACACTTTTAAAAAGAGAAGTGATTTTGCTGGCCAGTGAAAAAATTGAACAGAATGATACATGACCTCAATGAACAATGAGGCCAACTTGTTATTCTTGATCCATCGAGATCTGATACCACAGGGCTAACCAATAGTGAAATCATGCCGTTATGCGCATCAACTACTATATAGTGTGAAGTACCTTTGTAACTTTATTTCAGCGGACAATACAAGACGTCTTTCTCCTTTGAACATTATATTTGAAGGAATTAAGACTCGGAACATGCTTATGAAAGAAACCAATGTTTCTAAACAAGCAACAACATATACTATTAAAACAAGCTTCCCCGCTCTTTGAGCACCACAGTCATACCACCACCGTGATATACAAGTTTCTAAATCCACTTCGCTGAAGTAACAAAGAACTAGCGCCTATCTTCAAGGAACTATATACAGTGCATCAGGCATCTCGATGTTTGAGTATCACCAAACTATCTTTTGAGATCGTAAACATTTCACAATATTCTAGCTTTCAAGAGCATTGCCACAGGGGAAATAACCAGCTGATGTTGTCTGCGGAAGCAACAGATGTGCTGTGCCAGACTGTTGATGAGATTTTGCAGTCTACCACATTATCAAATATCAGGGCACCTCAGGCGGTGTATTGGATTCTCTAGCCAGGAGCTAATTCAGCTTCCATTCTAACTATGTATAATACCTGGCTCTGCCCGTCACAACCAACAGATTCTATTTTGTCACCTGTGAATCTATTCTTTCTGTTTATGATTTTCAAGTTTCTCTCAAATAATTTTCATCCCCACATGTGCATCTTCCATCCTTAAAACTGTGGAAATGCTCAGTATCTCTAACTGAAATCTCCCTCCGAACAACCTCAGAGATAAACTTGATTATGTCGTGGCAGCTCTTGCACATATAAAGATTCTTCGTGACCCAAATAGGTGTCCCTGAAGCCGTATTTATAAGCCCAAATGCAATAGCTAGTCTCTCACTGTGTCCACAAAAGATCTCGGCTTTTGAATCTTCGACCTCATTCACTCTATATCTTTCTGATTCACTATGATGTGCTGCCTTCATTTTTTCATAAAAGCCTTCTAGAACTGCATTAATCTCCTTACTTTGGGGGTGTAACTTATCACCACTAACAAATGCATGTACATTTCCCTTTACTTCTATCCAGCTGCAACCAGGATCGATAGTCGGTCCTTTTTCTATCATAATCTTCCTTAATCTTACAACTTCATCCCATCTGCCATTATCAGAATAGAAGTAGCAGAGGAGAACATAATAGCCGACACCTCTCTCATCTGTTTCAAGAATGTGTTTAGCTGCTAGTTCTCCAAGTTCAACCTGCCTGTGGATCCTACACGCGTTTAATAAAGCCCCCCAGATAGCGGAGTCGGGTTTCATAGGCAATGATACAATAACATCATAAGCATCGTCCACTAGACCTGCACGGTCTAGCAGATCAACCACACAAGCGTAATGCTTCAGATTAGGAACAATACAATATTTACTCTCCATGCTATTCAAATAGTCAAGGCCTTCAGCCACCAATCCAGATCTACTGCAAGCACGTAACAGAGAAATGAAAGTAATCTCATCTGGCTTTACTCTTGAAGTTATCATTCCATCAAAAAGCTCAATTGCATAGTGTTAGCTGATATTTCCCTTAACGCAAGTGTACGTATCGTTACAAGTAATATAATCTGGTAAGACTGAATATCGTCCTCAGAGACTGGTTTCTAATTACCGAACATCTATTCTAGGTTATCTATTTGGCAAACGATAAGTTGATTTGGTTTTTATCTAACACTAGTAGAGTAATTGCAAGAATTAAACTAAATTGCTTTGGTGTAATCATTTATGATGGAAATAGGACCTCCAATATCCTCGACTATCCACTCTTTTCAATCTTTAATGCAACTAGAATGACTTCTTCTTTTACGTTAAGATAACAGTTAACTAGACTGTCTTATATTCCGGTTAGGATATATAATCGCTCAACCCCAGTGCAGAAACCTTCTATATTTCTATGATAGGTTTTACCACATAGGAGGATTAAGAACAATAACCGATAATGCTACACAAGTATCGGGTACTTTCGTCCGCGATTTTAACCTATGTCTATTCAATTACAGCATATTCAAATCTCTCCTCTCGGTTCTTGATTCGAAATCATATAGATTATGATAATTAGTGATCAATTAACTATCAAACATTTATACCAATATTTAATAAATCTTAATCAAGTGGAGAAAAAATCAAACTAATGCATTACTTCAGGAAAAAGAGTTTCAAGCGATTCAATAGGAAAACCCTTAGCTCCAAGCCATAGACATGCTAAGAACTAATATAAATCCAAACACGAACTGAATTGAAAACTAAAGAAAGAAAAATTACTTAGAACTAGCCAACTAGGTCTCCAATTTTAGCCTCCAAGAGTTGTATTGTGGAATGAGAGATGATATGTGATGACATGATCCCTAAAATTAGTCCCAAGGGTTTATATATGTTGTCAAAAACGTGTGCCTTGGACCCTTTTTTCCCCATGCCAATTCTATTTCGGATTGGAAATTCTCAGACGGCATCGCAGATCTGCATATCTGCGGTGCCGAAAGCATCGCGCTTCGCAATTATGGCACCACGGCCCCGCAGTCCAAGATCGCGGCCCCGCATCCAAGCATCATGGCCCCGCATCTTTTCACAAAATCTGCCAACTTTCGTCTTTTTTGCTTCGGGAGCTCCTTTTCTGCCCACTTTTAGCTTCTTTTCGCCATTTAGAACCGATGTGACTCAAAAGAAAGAAAAAATGACCCTACACAACACTTATTCATACAAAAATGGAAAAAAATACTAACTGAAAATGACTCAAAAAACGTATACAAAATACACCTAACAAATACCCCCAAACTTAACCTTTGTTCGCCCTCGAGTAAAGATCAAAACAAAATCAAAGAAATAGAAACAAACAGACTCAAAGACTCAAATCAAGCAGATGCACAAGATTACTTAGAAAAGCATGAATGTCAGTTGGGATAATATGCTGGATCATATATAGCATGAATATAGCAATCTAGAATTTCAAGTCAGATATTTCGCAAATTCATGTCAATCATAATCAATGGAAGTATGAACACATACCCTATGCATGTCAATTTCGTTTCATTTTTCCCAAAGACCTATGGGTCTGTTTACGTGTTATTCTCCACTAATCATAGACATACAATTTAGAGATCTTCAGGACTTTTCAGAGTTGTAATGTAGGCTTAGGCAGGGGTAGGTAAGAGTAGACATTTAGGCTCAATTTACGTATCATAAGCGTTTTTCTCGTTCAACCATTTTGTCATTCTTTTTGGTATTCTTTTCAGTTCATACCTATCATTCCCCCCTTCTCTTTTTGAGAGCATGAAACACATTCTCATAGGCACCCCCAAACTTAAGCTTTTACATTTTTCATTGGGGTGCATCAATTTTTCACTCTTCTTTTATCCCAATTTTTTAATTACTGCTTATGATACATAAGAGAATCACATGGTGTCAAAGAAATAACTAATTTTAGGCTCAAAGGGGCTGACTAGAGATACAATTTATTGCAAGGTAGGTAATGAATGGTAAGAAGGGCTAACAAAGAAATGCCTGAATCATCTCCCTAAATATGTACATCTTAACTATTTCGCCTCAAATAACAAGCAAACCGACTTCATAGACATTTTTTAATCATTTTTTCCACAATTGACAACACATAGACTAAGCACAAATATCCCACATCATTATATTTTCATGAATTTTTGGCATATCTAACTTAAGCACACAGATTTTAGCTTCTAGTTCCATTACATTATCCCACTTAATTCGCTAGGCGTTTCAAGCAGCTACAACATGCATGATCATAAAAAATAAAAAATAAAAATTGACTCATAAAAGACACAAAAACTCAATAAAAAGGACTCAAAACAGATAAAATAAACCCCCCAAACCTAAACGACACATTTTTCCAAATGTGTAACGACTCAAAAATTAAAAAGGGACGACTTATAGACAATAGCGGCTCAAAATGGTGGTGGTGGAGGCGGATGTTGCATTGACCATTGGGTAAACATGGAACTTAAATTATCAACACGCTGGATCAGGTGTTGATGGCCATGCATCATTTGCTGTTGATTATGCATCATGTTCTCTTGGTTTTGCAGCATCCTTTGTTGATTTAGGAGTAGTTGCTTCATCATTGGCATTGGAGGCTCCAAAGACGGACGCCGTGGTCGCCGCGCCCGCTTCATCGTACCGCCTCGTGCACTTCTTCATCCATGGATGTTGCGTCTGCAGTCACTCGGCCCCTTCTCCTTGCTGCTGGTCTTGGAGTGGGGTCAAGGAAAGAGTGCACTAAACTGTAGGTCACAGGAGGCTGACTCTTCTCGACAATATTCGTGGCGAATGTTGGGACTACATGCCTAACACATAAGACAGAAATGAGTGACCCATGTCCCAGTCCGCCAGTAGTAGCCAGCCTACTAATCTCCCCTATGTTTTGCACTATTTCTCTCCCAACATCAATTGTTTTGCCCGACATGATGTCATAGATGAGTTTGATTCTGTCTGTAGGCACATTGGTAAAATAAGTTGACGGAATCAAGCGAGCACTTATGAAATATAGCCATCATCCGCCGTTTCATAAATCGCCCCGCAAGTCTCCCGACCCGCTACGAGAAATGTTGAATTCGCGCTGGGTAGCATAAAATCGCAGAATCGTGTCCCACATGATGTGGTTGACGCCTCTCGACCAACTTCGAAATGGTACGGTTATAATCACCACGACTTACCTCAAGCTCGCGATCGGTGCCCTACCCGGGCACCTGCTCGTGTATACATCGAGAATAGCAATGAACATACATGAAACTTATAAAATAAAATAACGAAATTAAAACCACAGTCACCGATAGGCTACCTTCCCGACGCATATACATAAACGGCGGTTGCCTCCTTTCTTTACAAATGACCCACAATACGTGACTACTGCACTCTAAGAATTACAATCGTATGGACAGGCCCCGCCATACCCCGAATATACGTAGCCATGAAAACTCCGAACATCGGAGCCATCAAAAATGTTGAACCAGATCCTAAGCTCATGATCCACATCTGTACCTAAACTCGCGGACATTTAACGCAGCTTCGAAGGGGCCGCATAACAAATTTAATATGGAATGTAAATAACGCATAAGAAATGTATCATAATCAGATAAAAGAATGACAAGGACAAGTATAAAAAATACATACGGATCCTCGCCGTGTCATTACCACTTATGAACTTAATTTCACATCAATATGTTTTTCCATTCCATTAAGAGTTATAGCCATATCTTACGATTTACTTAGGAGAAGTCATTAAGTTCATTTCTATCTAACTTACTTATCTTTCATAACATAGTCCGCCCACTACGAGGGACACATATACTACCCTACCAAACCGACGCGATCACACCAATATCAAAGCATGCCTGGAATCCCCATCACCGCCGATACTAAAAGTGTAAAATATAACCACGGGTCTCACGCCATAAAATCAATCAAAACAGTGGTATAACGTCCGGGGCTTGCTCATTTATACTCTTACCCCGAGAAGGTGGTAAAGCGTGGGTATAACGCCTGGCTTGCCTCATTTATACTCTTACCCCGAGAAGGTGGTAAGGGTATAACGTCTGGCTTGCCTCATTTATACTCTTACCGAGAAGGTGGTATAACGTCTTGGGGCTTGCCTCATTTATACTCTTACCCTATCTCGACTTGGCCACAATAACACATAAAGCGGTGGTACAGCGTCTGGGATTTACTCACTTATACTCTTACCCCGAGAAGGTGGTATAACGTCTTGGGGCTTGTCCTCATTTATACTCTTACCCTAACTCAACCTACATCATACATAACATAAGCCCTATCGGCTTATCATACATAACATAAGCACCACCAGCCTACCATACATAACATAAGCACTACCGACTTATCATACATAACATAAGCACTACCGGCTTATCATACATAATATAAGCAAGTTAAGAAATCCCCTAACTTCTTATTAGCTTGTTCATATACACTCTCATTTTTGTTTACTTAAGGCACTAACATGTCATTATAAAATCCGGGAATTTAACCCAACGTACTACGTGCCTCTACTCCTTTAAAATGATTCTCTTCAAATAAAACTTCCAAGATACTAATAATCGTAGTATCAAGTCATATCTACTTTTCACGACAAGTCACAATACTTTTTAGAAATACAATTATAGTTTCTAAATCAAGTGACTTCTTTCTTTAAAACCTTAAGCAATTGGTACCTTTAAAACAATTTTGCCCTTCTTTATTTCAAATCATTACTTTGCTTACAATCAAGAAAACCATTCTTTTAAATCTTCCATAAAGTTGTTATAACCAACTTCCCATAAAGCCGTTATAACTCTTTATTTCTTAGACAATTCATTCATTTGATAACCAAGAAACTTATACTTCAATTCAAATCACATAGCTTTCAAAATACTTCAAGTCTCTTAACTTGAAAAATAAAAGTCCCTTAACCTTTTAACAATTTGAGGTCCATAGTCTTAAAACTTCATACGTAAATTCTTATAAATTAAGTAACATATACTCTGCAAGGTTGTGAATAAGTTATACTTATTTATAACTATCTTAATCAAGTAGCCATGATCTAGAAAATGTAATACAATTTTGTCTTATCTTAGCTTCTATGCAGATGGAGAATTCTACTTGTTTTAACACAATTAATTGTCATTACATTTTCCTTTATTAACGCTGCAATGGCTTGTTCGATACTTATTCTTATTCGTGCCGTAAATTAGCCAAGTCAACTTGCTCCAAAAGACCTCCTAACGACTATTACCAACATCCCCATAAGACTTTGTAAGAACTTAGTATAACTTATACATAACCTTTACGTAGAGTAAATCGACATACATACCTATTAACTTCTAAGAGTAGAAGGAATCATGAAATAGTACTACATGTATATTCCATACATAGAATCATGTCAAAAGAAGAAGAGGTTCACATACCTCGCGACGATTATCGACAAGTAGCAAAAGCTCCAAAGTACTTCCACCTTGAGCTATTCCATTCTTCAAGTAGGATACGCTATACTTAGTACATCAACCTATAATGGTCACCATACGTCCATTAACCTCTTACTTCATACGTAGAATATTCTAGGTGCTAAGTCGCTAAATTCTACGTAAAAATCTGACAAAGACCTCATTTGTTTTTACTAGCTTTGCCACCTTTTCGAATACAATAACCAAACAGCCCCAATTGGCTCACAACAATATGTAAGGTAGTTCAAGACAAATGACTAACTAAACAAATTTCCAATTGGCTCACAATTATATGTAGGTAGTTCAAGATAAATGACTAACTAAATGTTCCAATTGGCTCACAATTTCCATTTCAAACCAAATTTGTAGCATAACATGATATCAAGTCGCATTTGATTATAACAATCCATAATCTCTAAGTAGGTAACATGCGACGATTTCTAATAAACGACCAATTAGTAATCCAATTTTCAAGTGGCTTATATAACATTTCGAATTTAGCTACAAGCACTCCAAAATACTTATAATCATCAACTTAACCACTTCATGCTAGCAACATGTAAAGCTAACAATAATAATAAAATAATCTCAGAACACTTCAAAGAACAAGATTATACCTCAATGATTCTTAATCCAACTCCAATCCAAGTCGCCTTAGTAGTTTATAGCCTCTCCAAGACACTTCAATCCGCATTGAGACCCTTAGAACAACACCAACAATCATCATTCACAACTCCAAACAAAACCTAGAAAGACTTTAGGTTTTCGTTTGCGACTAACCCGAAAACAACCTTTTTCCACGATTTTTCTATTGAGATGTGTTTACAATACACCTAAGAACCTTGGTTTAAAGTGGGGAATAAAATGGACAAGAAACGAAAATCTTTCTTCTTTTCCCTAGAGGAACCCGAGAGCTCCCATTGAGTAGTCTTCAATTTGCAATTTTTTTCTAAGTGTAAAACTCTCCCTCTACTAGTAGTGTTATATAGAACCTTGGAGGGTCAAGATGCAAACAATTGGGTGGTTTGGATGATCTCTAATTAAAATATCAAGACTTAGGACCCTTTGACTTAGTCAATTTTGTCAAGTTAATTAATTGGAAGACTTAGTCATCCTAAGGCTATGGTCAATGACCATTTTGGCCATGCCTAAAATCGTCCAAGGCATCAATAAGGGGTGATGTTGTCGCCCACCCATTCGTCACAATATTACGCTTTTCCGACAATTTCACTATTCCGATAAAATTTTACAAGTCTCAAATCTCAACACTGTGAGTTCTACGCACGTTCTTATAAACATATCACGAATTCCGGCGTAACATTCTTCCTCTTAGAAACATTCGCCCTCGAATGTTCTTTCTGAGTCAAACTTATAATTAGCGACATAGTTTCCTTTCACCACCCCGACATACCAACAATGCCACACATGGCCCTAATACTGCAGACACGCATATCCGCCCATCATAAGCCCAAAAGAGATTATCTTTCGCACTTCCAACTCATACGAGCATACATATATAACTTCCATACCAATTCTCGCCTCAAATCTTTGGAGCAACTCTATAAAACAATATAAGGCCATTTCCGGCCATGACTGGTTAGGTGAACGCGCCCACGAACCCAGAAACAATTAACTAGACTTGGCCTTGCACCTCGTGACTCGCCACGTAGCGGAACTACTACCAACCGATCCTACTCTATTCCAGCCATGGGAGACCCGTAACAGTCCTCCACCGACTCACGCACTTAACTCTTATCCTCGTCCGACTTAAAATCTTATATACCTAAGGTCTCAAGAATCAATATTCTTAGGCTCGCAATTTCCACGCCCAAGCCTACCTTACCGTCCCCAATAAACGGGTACAAAACTTCTCATAAAACCAAAACCATGTCATTCCGATCACCATAACCATTGCTTACTCTATCCGCACCTCATCCGTATAATTCTCTTAAGCTTACTACACGCTTTAATCTATTAACACGACATTCGTTAGTTCCTTAACATGGCTTCTGGCGGTTCACTACCCTATCGACATTTCATCCTTTCCCAATTATCTCAAATAAACATAAGATCTTGGCGAATTCATTAACTATTCCATACCTTCCTGTATCTAGTTAGTCTATACCGATTCACGGTAATCTAAAATCATTCTAGGCAACACGCCGTCGACTTCATACATAACTCCGTATGCATGTCACAATACCAACTATACTATAATCGTTACCAACCCGATACGCAATCCACATAGTCATTCCCGGATCATCGCGCTTTCTCGTGAAATGCAATCAATATAACTCGTTAGGGAGGGACGACTAACAACACACTCTATCGCACGATCTCGAGTGAGAATAATGGAAACTAATCCTAAATGTCCTGCAGCCTCCGATTATAGATGTGGTGCACAACACACCGATAATCAAGACTCTACTAGACACGGTCAGACACTTTCCGAGGACTAATCGCTCGATACCACTTTTGTCACGACCTACCGGGCTCGCGATCGGTGCCCTACCCGGCACCCTGCTCGTATACATCGAGAATAGAAATGAACATACATGAAACTTATAAAATAAAATAACGAAATTAAAACCACAGTCACCGATAGGGCTACCTTCCGGACGCATACATAAACGATTGCTTGCCTTTCTTTACAAAATGCACTCCACAATACGTGACTACTGCACTTAAGAATTACAATCGTGGCGGACAGGCCCCGCCATACCTGAATATACGTAGCCATGACAACTCCTAACATCGGAACCATCAAAAATGCCAACCAGATCCTAAGCTCATGGATCCACATCGCAGTACCTAAACTCGCGACATTTAACGCACTTCGGCCGCATAACAAAAATTTAATACGAATGTAAAATAACGCATAAGAAATGATCATAATCAGATAAAAGAATGACAAGGACAAGTATAAAAATACATACCAGATCCTCGCCGTGTCATTACCACTTATGAACTTAATTTCACATCAATATGTTTTTCCATTCCATTAAGAGTTATAGCCATATCTTACGTACTTACTTAGGAGAAGTCATTAAGTTCATTTCTATCTAACTTACTTATCTTTCATAACATAGTCCGCCCACTACGGAGGGACACATATACTACCCTACCAAACTGACGCGATCGATCACGCAATATCAAAGCACGCGTGGAATCCCCATCACCGCCGACACTAAAAGTGTAAAACATATAACCACGGGTCTCACGCCCATAAAATCAATCAAAACACGTGGTATAACGTCGGGCTTGCCTCATTTATACTCTTACCCCGGAGAAGGTGGTAATGGTATAACGCCTGGCTTCGCTTCATTTATACTCTTACCCCGGAGAATGGTAAAGCAGGTATAACGTCTTGGGCTTGCCTCATTTATACTCTTACCGGAGAAGGTGGTATAACGCCTTGGGGCTTGCCCTCATTTATACTCTTACCCTATCTCGACTGGCCACAAATAACACATAAAGCGGTGGTACAGTCTGGGATTTACCCTCACTTATACTCTTACCCCGAGAAGGTGGTATAACGTCTTGGGCTTGTCCTCATTTATACTCTTACCCTAACTCAACCTACATCATACATAACATAAGCCCTATCGCTTATCATACATAACATAAGCACCACCAAATTACCATACATAACATAAGCACTACCGACTTATCATACATAACATAAGCACTACCGCTTATCATACATAATATAAGCAAGTTAAGAAATCCTCTAACTTCTTATTAGCTTGTTCATATACACTCTCATTTTTGTTTACTTAAGGCACTAACATGTCATTATAAAATCCGAATTTAACCCAACGTACTACGTGCCTCTACTCCTTTAAAATGATTCTCTTCAAATAAAACTTCCAAGATACTAATAACCGTAGTATCAAGTCATATCTACTTTTCACGACAAGTCACAATACTTTTAGAAATACAATTATAGCTTCTAAATCAAGTGACTTCTTTCTTTAAAACCTTAAGCAATTGGTACCTTTAAAACAATTTTGCCCTTCTTTATTTCAAATCATTACTTTGCTTACAACATCAAGAAAACCATTCTTTTAAATCTTCCATAAAGTTGTTATAACCAACTTCCCATAAAGCCGTTATAACTCTTTATTTCTTAGACGAATTCATTCATTTGATAACCAAGAAACTTATACTTCAATTCAAATCACATAGCTTTCAAAATACTTCAAGTCTCTTAACTTGAAAAATAAAAGTCCCTTAACCTTTTAACAATTTGAGGTCCATAGTCTTAAAACTTCATACGTAAATTCTTATAAATTAAGTAACATATACTCGGTCAGTTGTGAATAAGTTATACTTATTTATAACTATCTTAATCAAGTAGCCATGATCTAGAAAATGTAATACAATTTTGTCTTATCTTAGCTTCTATGCAGATGGAGAATTCTACTTGTTTTAACACAATTAATTGTCATTACATTTTTCTTTATTAACGCTGCAATGGCTTGTTCGATACTTATTCTTATTCGTGCCGTAAATTAGCCAAGTCAACTTGGCTCCAAAATACCTCCTAACGACTCTTACCAACATCCCCCATAAGACTTGGTAAGAACTTAGGATAACTTATACATAACCTTTACGTAGAGTAAATCGACATACATACCTCTTAACTTCTAAGAGTGAAGGAATCATGAAATAGTACTACATGTATATTCCATACATAGAATCATGTCAAAAGAAGGAAGAGGTTCACATACCTCGCGACGATTATCGACAAAGAGCAAAAAGCTCCAAAGTACTTCCACCTCGAGCTATTCCATTCTTCAAGTAGATACGCTATACTTAGTACATCAACCTATAATGGTCACCATACGCCCATTAACCTCTTACTTCATACGTAGAATATTCTAGGTGCTAAGTCGCTAAATTCTACTAAAAAATCTGACAAAGACCTCATTTGTTTTTACTAGCTTTGCCACCTTTTCGAATACAATAACCAAACAGCCCAATTGGCTCACAACAATATGTAAGGTAGTTCAAGATAAATGACTAACTAAATGTTCAATTGGCTCACAATTATATGTAAGGTAGTTCAAGACAAATGACTAACTAAATGACCCAATCGCTCACAATTTCCATTTCAAACCAAATTTGTAGCATAACATGATATCAAGTCGCATTTGATTATAACAATCCATAATCTCTAAGTAGGTAACATGCGACGATTTCTAATAAACGACCAATTAGTAATCCAATTTTCAAGTGGCTTATATAACATTTCGAATTTAGCTACAAGCACTCCAAAATACTTATAAACTTCAACTTAACCACTTCATGCTAGCAACATGTAAAGCTAACAATAATAATAAAAATAATTCAGAACACTTCAAAGAACAAGATTATACCTCAATGATTCTTAATCCAACTCCAATCCAAGTCGCCCTTAGTAGTTTATAGCCTCTCCAAGACACTTCAATCCGCCATTGAGACCCTTAGAACAACACCAACAATCATCCTTCACAACTCCAAACAAAACCTAGAAAGACTTTAGGTTTTCAAGCCATGACTAACCCGAAAACAACCTTTTTCCACGATTTTTCTATTGAGATGTGTTTACAATACACCTAAGAACCTTGGTTTAAAGCTGGGAATAAAATGGACAAAAACGAAAATTTTTCTTCTTTCCTAGAGGAACCCGAGAGCTCCCAATGGAGTAGTCTTCAATTTGCAATTTTTTCTAAGTGTAAAACTCTCCTCTACTAGTAGTGTTATATAGAACCTCGAGGTCAAGATGCAAACAATTGGGTGGTTTGGATGATCTCTAATTAAAATATCAAGACTTAGGACCCTTTGACTTAGTCAATTTTGTCAAGCTAATTAATTGGAAGACTTAGTCATCCTAAGGCTATGGTCAATGACCATTTTGGCCATGCCTAAAATCGTCCAAGGCATCAATAAGGGGGGTGACAAGTGTCGCCCACCCATTCGTCACAATATTACGTTTTCCGACAATTTCACTATTCCGATAAAATTTTACAAGTCTCAAATCTCAACACTTGTGAGTTCTTACGTACGTTCTTATAAACATATCCTGAAATTCCGGGGCGTAACAATAACCTTAGTCCTCAACATCATTGGTCCTCAGTAGTGCATTCACTGTTTCAGAACTTACGGGAACATATCGCCCTCTAACAAAGCATCTCCCATCCTCTTGCTCGGGATAATTAGCGTAGAATTCCCTCACAAGGCTAGTTTTCTGAAATGAAATCCTTTCTGGATTGGTGAACCTTTTCCAACCATTCGCATCGATCATGGCCCTAATGGGCTCGTAGTCATCATCATCAAATGGCATGGTCTGGTAGTCCATGCCTCTCTCTGATATCAATGCTCTAGTGCTTATTTTGTTATATCGATCTTCCGCCTGTTTGTTGGTAAATCGAGTAACATCATATTCTGGAGCTGATGGAGATGAGAAAGCTCTGGCGGTTCATTTTCTAAAGGCCATTGTGCGAGTTGTTGGAAAATTTTCAGTTGCGTTTCCTTTGTTTCGTAGAGGATTTCCAACAACTATCACTCCACACATCAACAATAACCAAGCAAAATCAGTCCACAGCAACAATACACCACGAATCAACACTACACAACAACACTTAACCCCAAAATCACAAACTCCCACAACAATATCCCACAACACAAACAGCACACACCCAAGCAACAATCACCCTCACAGCACCAACAACAAGCAGCTCTTACCACACCCAAGTCTACAAGTTATTCTCTCCACTAACCTTTAATTCTCAAGAAAAGTGATGAAGGTTACCTTTTTGAGTGGTTGTTCTTCACTTCTTCCTTGACCCAAGTGAAAGAATGATGTTGTGGAGCGATGCTAGGAGTTTTGAGTGGGGATGGTTTGTGGGGATTGGAAGGATTTGGGAGAATTTGTGGTAGATTTTTGGTGTTTGAAAATGTATTTTCGGTGCTTGGTAGAGAGGGGAAGGTTTTGTGTGAAGTGGGAAGAATTGAGGATTTTAGGGCTTTTTATTTCTGAAATCGCGCTTCGACACCGCGGTCCTGCAGAATAGCACCGTGGTGTCGAAAGTACTGTGACCTCTCTGAATATTCGGTACCGCGGGCCTGCAGCATGGCACCGCGATCCCGAAAGTACTGCGACTTCTCTGAACATTTGGCATCGCGGGCCTGCAGCATGGAACCGTGGTGCTGACCCGATTCCGTATTTTCCACCATTTTCTTCGTGCTTAGTCTCTGATTTCCTCACCTGTCATCACAATACAACAAAAAATACCATCAAGTGAGACTGTTCCAGTTAAAATAATTGCATAATTTAAACCTTGGGTGTCTCCCAAGCAGCGCTGTCTTTAACGTCTTTTAGTCGGACGCATGTTCCTTAATCAATCACTGGGTAAATTAATCCCACAACCTATCCATTTAAAGATCATTTTTCTTTTCCTCACTCTATTTTTCTTTTTCGCAGGATTGGGTTCAGTAAGGTTTACCTTTTTGTCAGCTTTCATCTCATCCACTTTTGTTTCAACAATCAACCTGACCTGTGGGTTCACAGTTGTCGCAATGATTCCCCCACCTTTGGTTTGTGCTTGATGGGCTACTGTGTCAGTTGTGCTCACTGCAAAGCATTTGTTGCTGGCCTGGAATTCAATGGTAGATTTGAAAACTTTGAATACCATATCTTCTTCTTGAACCTTGAGTCTCAACTCTCCATTCTCCACATCAATTAGGGCTCTACCCGTTGCAAGGAATGATCTTCCCAATATTTTGGGCATGTCCTCATCTTCCTCCATGTCAAGAATGAGGAAGTTCGCTAGGAAGAAGAACTTGCCTACCTTAACTAGAACATCTTCCACTATACCTCGGGGGTGTACCACAGATCGGTCAGCAAGATGCATATTAACTGTGGTTGAGGCTTCCCCCAAACCCAATCTCTTGAACACAGATAGGGGCATAAGATTTATGCTAGCCCCTAAGTCACAATGCGCTCTGTTGCATGTTACCTTGCCAATAGTATAGGGCAGGGTGAAACTTCCTGGATCTTTCAATTTAGGAGGCAGTTTCTTTTGTAAGATGGCGCTGCACTCATCTGTCAGCACTACTGTCTCATAATCCACCAATCTTCTCTTCTTCCCAAGTATCTCCTTCATGAATTTGAAATATGTGGGCATTTGTTCTAACGCCTCAATGAAGGGGATATTGATGTGGAGCTTCTTAAATACCTCCAAGAACTTGGAGAACTGTTTATCTAGGGCCTTCTTTTGGAGCCTTTGAGGGTAAGAGATTTTGTCAGTGCATTCCCTCAAAGGTGCTAGTGGAGCTTTCTCCACTGTAGGGTGGTCCTCAGTGACTCCCTCCTTTCCTACATCAACTGTCTTCTCACAATCTTTCTCATTCACCACTGCTGGTTGGGGAGAAACCTGCTCCAACTGCTTTCCACTTCTCAATAAAAATGTCTGGTACTGCTCTCTCGGATTAACATATGTGTTGCTTGGGAGAGTACCCTGCGGTCTATTATTTACCATCTTCGCTAGTTGTCCCACCTGTGTTTCCAAGTTCCTGAGAGAGGACCTTGTTTCGGACATGAACTGATTCTGCGAATTGGTGAGTGTAAGCTATCGCTTCATCAAAGCCCTATTGGGTAGGTGGTAAACCGGGAAGATGTAGCCTGATTATGTGCATGATGGTTCTGGTAATTACCTTGATATGGTGGCTGCTGGGCTTGGTCATTCCTCCACGAAAAGTTGGAGTGATTTCTCCACCCCGGATTGTATGTGTTGGAGTTATAAGGGCGCTGGAAGTTTCCCACTGCTTGAACTTGCTCCATGGGCACATTATTAAGATCCACCGATGTGCATCTGTCAAAAGAGTGTGGGCCCCCGCAAATCTCACAATTCACCGGCATCTGGACTGCATTTACAGACATAGTGTTCTGCTGCAACTGTTTTGTCAAAAGGGCCACATGCGCATTCAATGCAGTGATAGCATTTATCTCATGTATGCCCATAGTCTTCCTACTACTCACTGATCTGTCATCTGCTCCTTGGTGATTATTTGCAGTCATGTCTTCTAGCAACTCATGTGGCTCATTGACACTCTTCCTCATGAACGCTCCCTCTGCTGCAGCATTAATGATAGTACGAGTAGTGCCACTCAAGTCATTATAAAAAATGTGAACCAACATCCACTTCTCTATGCCATGATGTGGGCATTTTCTATGCAAATCCTTGAATCGCTCTCATGCATCATACAACGAATCACTTCCATGCATCATAAAACGACTCTCCATCTACCTGATAGTAATTGTTCAACTCTCCCCTTAACTTTGCTGCCTTTGAAGGAGGGAAGAACTTTGCAAGAAACTTTTGGGCTAAATCCTGCCAGGTAGTGATGGAGTTGGTGCAATGAAGTTCAACGACTCTCGCTCATTCCTAAGTGAGAACGGGAAGAGCCTTAATCTAATGGTGTCGTCAATAACGCCATTGTACTTGAAGGTGGCTCACAGCTCCATAAAATTGGCAATGTGCATGTGGGGGTCTTCAGACGACAATCCCCAAAACTGTACTGTGTTCTGGACCATGCTCAAGATGGCTGGCTTGATCTCAAAGTTGTTTGCCTTATCACGAGAGCCCGATGCACGTCAGGCACCAAGAATCGCGGCGTAACGTAGTCCCCAAACTTCTCTCTTTGGGACTCAGATTGGCTCCCCTACATTCTCAGAAACCTCATTGTCCGCCCCATTCTGATTCGGTTGGTTTTCCATGGTCACTGAATCAGATATGTTCTTGTTTCTCATGTTATGCTTGCAAGTTTTCTCAATTTCAGGATTAAAAGGAACAAGTGTATCTGCTCCTCTTCTTCTTCACATAAACTACGTCCTGAAATCAATCAAAATCAACAAACAAATCAAGGCAACAGGGTTCTAAAAAAAACACAACAAAATAAAAACCAAAGTAGACTTAGAATAAATTGTTCGATATTAGAAGTACGTCAGTCTCCGGCAACGGCGCCAAAAACTTGTTAGCCGATATTTCTGTATGCTTAACGCAAGTGTACGTATCGTTACAAGTAATATAGTCTTGTAAGACCGAATATCGTCCTCAGAGACTGATTTCTAATTACCGAACATCTATTCTAGGTTATCTATTTGGCAAACGATAGTTGATTTGATTTTTATCTAACACTAGTAGAGTAATTGCAAGAATTAAACTAAATTGCTTTGGTGTAATCAGTTATGATGGAAATAGGGCTTCCAATATCCTCGACTATCCACTCTTTTCAATCCTTAATGCAACTAGAATGACTTCTTCTTTTACGTTAAGATAGCGGTTAACTAGACTGTCTTATATTCCGGTTAGGATATATAATCGTTCAACCCCAGTGCAGAAACCTTCTATATTTCTATGATAGGTTTTACCACATAGGAGGATTAAGAACAATAACCTATAATGCTACACAAGTATCGGGGTACTTTCGTCCGCGATTTTAACCTATGTTTATTCAATTACAACATATCCAAATCTCTCATCTCGGTTCTTGATTCGAAATCATATAGATTGTGATAATTATTGATCAATTAACTATCAAACATTCATACCAATATTGAATAAATCTTAATCAAGTGGAGAAGAAATCAAACTAATGCATTACTTCATGAAAGAGAGTTTCAAGCGATTCAATAGGAAAATCCTAATAAAGTGTTTATCTCCTAGCCATAGACATGCTAAGAACTAATACAAATCCAAACATGAACTGAATTGAAAACTAAAGAAAGAAAAATTACTTAAAACTAGATCTCCAATTGTAGCCTCCAAGAGTTGTATTATGGAATGAGAGATGATATGTGATGGCATGATCCCTAAAATATGTCCCAAAAGTTTATATATGTTGTCAAAAACGTGTGCCTTGGACCCTTTTTGCCCCTTGCCAATTCTATTTCGCTTGAAATTCTCAGACGGTGACCGGCATGCCGAAAATCGCGCTTCAAGAATTATGGCATCATGGCCCCGCATCCAAGACCGCGATCCTCGTGATTCTTTCGTCCTGCCAACTTTCGTCTTTTTTGCTTCAGGAGCTCATTTTCTGCCCACTTTTAACTTCTTTTCGCCATTTACGACCGCTGTAATTCAAAAGAAGAAAATCGACCCTACACGACACTTATTCATACGAAGATGGGAAAAATATTAACTGAAAATGACTCAAAAACGTATACAAAATACATCTAACACATAGCCGGTCTGCAAGATATTCCAAGCAATAACATCCTCTTTGTGCATATTAAACAGATTTAGTGCTGGGCCAATCCTTCCACACCTCACATAGAAGTCAAGGAGTGCCTTTGGTAAAAAACCATGAATTTCCATTCCATTCCGCAATACATATGCATGTATTTCTTTACCACACATCAGTGCACCGATTCTAGAACATGCAGATAGGACAGACACTAAGGTAACAGAATTGGGATCCTGATGGCATGTCATTTCTCTAAAAAAGATTAAAGCTTCCAAACTGCGATTATTAATCCGGAGCCCAAGAATGATAGAAGTCCAAGATATGACGTTTTTATCCGGTATCCTGTGAAAAAATTCCAATGCCTTGTCAATACAGTTGCACTTTGAATACAAGTCGATCAGTGTGTTTGAAGCTTAACACCCATCATTTTGTACGTCTTAACGGCCTTCTCAGGATACCCATTATTCTCATAACCCGAGATCATTGCAGTCCATGAAACAACATCTTTACATTGTATCCGATCAAAGATCTTTTCTGCTTCCTCCCAATTCCCTAATAGTTGAATAAAGTAGAATGAGAGAGTTGTGCACCGAAATATCACTATAAAAATCCATTCTTGACACATACCCATGAAGGGCCCTCCCTAAACTCACATCCCCAAGAGCCTCACAAGCTGAAATCACACTTGTTATGGTCATCAAATCCGGAAAAAATCCAAATTCCCACATTGAGGAGAACAACAATAATCCTTCCAAAAACTCACCGTTCTCAAAGTAAACCCGAAATCATAGCATTCCAGGAAATTCTATCTCTATTAGACATTCCATCAAACAACACTCTTGCATAGCCAACATCACCACACTTAACATACATAATTATCAATGCATTAACAACATCAATTTCCGACTCATAGTTAAACCTTGTTACATTAGCATGCATCTCCCTACCCATTCTTCAATCAGGAAAAACCCCACAAGTCCTTAAAACACAAGGAAACGTATAAGCATCAGGTCTAATCCCAACCCACAACCAGCCGCGGATCTCTTGTGTTCAAAGTTGTGCACGCGAACAACCGTTTTTTTTTGCAGTGCTATTTTTCACTTTTGAACAAGTCCATCATCCTCATTCTCTATACAACGCCAGGGCTGGCCAGTGGGCCGGGCCGAGCCCACCGGGGTCGGGTTAAGCGGGATCGGCGGGTCGGGCGAAAAAGGGGCGGGTCGAGGGCTGACTGACGGGTCGGGCCTGCGGGACCATAACGTGTCCCGTCCCGGTCCCGGTCCCGTTGGGTAGAGTCGGGCCTGACCGGGACTGACGGTGCAGCGGTTTTTTTTTTTTTTTAAATTTTCACTAAATTAAAAATACTAAATTACTAAAAAATTAACATTAACATATACTTGTCATATAGTCATATACATATATTATAATATTATAGACTTATAGTATTATAATTATAGTATTACTATTATAGTATAGTAGTATACTCATATATATAATATATTTATAAACTATAAAGTATAAACTATAACAGTATAAACTATAAAGTATAAAGTATAAACTAAATAATTAAACAAAGACAAGAAGAGTGTAAAAAAAACATCTCAAGGCTGTTTTTATGCCTCTTATATTATTAATTATTTCATTGAAATATACAAAATTCAAAATTACAACATTGTAGTGTACTGTTGTTGAAAAAAATTGCAAAAGACATAGAAAAATTAAAAAATTGCAATGAAATAAAATACCAATTTGAAAATATTTTTTCTACTTTCTTTATAATTTCTTGTGGTTCTTCGGTTGGAATTGGTATATCTTGGTCAAATTGTTCCACGTCGCTACTCATGCCATCAGATAAAATGTCGTTGTAGTTGTCTTCTTCTTCTTCGTTAATCTGTCGATCAGACCTCCTTCGCCTCCGCTCAGATCCAATCTCTGAATAGCATCGCCATCTCCAAGCCGCTCCGACTAATGAGTGTCTGCGGTTTCCTATTTGAAATCACCGCGTAAAAGCGCTTCGTGTCGATCACGACGCCGAATGTTCAAAATATCTCGCCATCATTGAAAGTGTCGGAAATGTCTTCTCATTCTGCATCCAATATTTCAAATAAGTCTTCCTTTCCTTCTTCATTGATAATCGCTGGTAAGGTAAATTACCTCGCAAAACAAAAACATCGAACTCGCTAATTTGGTTAGAATCGTACCACCGCACATTCTATTTACGAGGCTTTCAATAGAACTAATAAGACTAGCCCCGTAAACAAAGATGCCTTTTTTAGGCGGTGTTGAAGAAGATGGTACAAAAGTCGGTTGTTACTAGCACTTTCACTGGTAATGCCGATATACTTTTTGCATTCATCTTCTACGCTATTCAACACTTCTTCTAGCGTTAGTTCAATGGTGGCTCAACATTTAAATTTTTGGGAGTTGGAGGGTAGTACGTCCAAACAGCTTATAAATATTTTCAATAAGATTTTTACAACCTCTATTTTAATAGGGTTTAATACAAAGACCAATAATATAAATAGGAATAGGAATAAAATATTTCTTTAATTTCAAAAACATTTTTTAATAAATTGCAGATAAGCGTGTTTTTCCATATATTCTTTAAGAAGTAAAAATATTATAGCTATATAAAACAACATAGTTGAAATAGTAGGATAATATAAAGTAGAAAATTCTTTTGTTGCTCGTTGAAAATTTTCTAAAAATACAATAAGTTCTCTAATTTTCTCCCAATCATTATCCACAATCATATCATTTGGATTTTGATTATGGGCGTTAAAAAATAAAGTAATAGGTTTTCTATAGTCATAAGCAACAACTAGTTGGTCATATAAATAATTCCACCTAGTTGGTACTTCTTCGAATTTTTCGTAAGATAGTCCACAATCGTGACAAGTTTTTTATATTCTTTTCTCTGTTGAATTCTATTATTTTTAAAAATAAAGTGTATATCAAATTGTATTTTTTCAAGAATATCTTGAAAAAGTGAAAGACCATCCTTTACAACTAAGTTATAAATATGGCACGCACATTTGATATGAAAATGTTTTGGAAAAGACGGAGTTAAAACATCTCTTAAAATACTAATAGCGTAATTGTTAAGATGCATTATCTAATGTAATACTCATAACTTTATCAGTTATTCCGTAATAATCGCAGACTGAATAAATATTTTTTGAAATAAACTCACCAGTGTGCCTACTCTCTATATATCTAATACGTTTTTGCATAGACCATTTATAATCTATCCAATGACAGTTACGTTAAATAATCACGTCGTTAGATTACGACCTATATCGAAGTTAGAGCGACTTTGCAATTTAAATGATATAATGCATAACGTAAATACCGTTGATATTCATGCAAATTTAAATACATCTCTTTAACTTGATCTAGGAAAACCTTTATAAGCAGGATTATACATATCTCTAATATAATGAATAAAACCAGAGATTCAGAAATGAAAAGGCAAACCCTCCACAACAACTAATTTTGCTAGTGATTCCTATCTTTATGTTTATCGTATTTAGGGCCTACAACTCCGTCACATGGGTTAATTTGACCGCACTTTTTCCAAACAAGATGGGAACCTTGTTAGATTGAGAGGACGCTTTCACCATCTTTTCAATCATGTATTGGGTACGCAAGACTTTGTGTTTTTGCAATAGGTGTCTTCCTAAACCCCGTCCCACCATGACCTTGTCCATTTTTAAAAGAATAAACATTTTTACAAGTTTTACATACAATTTACTTGATTAGCTACGTCTCGCCAAAATATTTCCATACAACCGATTTTAATGGTCTTTTTTTGACTGCCTCATAGTAGGGATAGGAGGCATTTCACTAAGTGGGTGTATCATCATCTTCATTAAGAGTGTATCATCATCTAGAGTGTCATCTAAATTAAAATCTTCTTCAATTTCAGATAATCATTTGTGTCAAGATCATATGGTATTTCAGAAACATTTCAGATCTATAAAATCATCTTGTCTAGAATACCGAACAGAATACTAGAAGAAGTACCGCCTTGTTACCCGCCTCCTACTGTAAGAAGTACTATCATTAAAAGACTTTTTGCTCTTTTCATTTTAATTATGATAATAAATAGTTAAAGACTTAAAGATAATGAAATTAAATGTGCTAAATGAAATAAAAACAAAATAATAATTTAATGAGAGAACGAATGTACCAAACGCCGACGTAGAGTCGACGTGTAATCGAGATGTTGAAAATTGAAACTTTGCTCGATAGATAATCCTCAAGCTAGTTGACAACTTCACTCTCAATTCTCAAAATTAATAAATAGATTGAATATGTAGTAGACAATGTTGTATAGAGATTGATTGATAATTAATTGAGAGATTAGAGAGTAGAAAGATTTGTGAAAATAATAAGAAGAGGAATGAGATATTTATAGTTGAAAAATTGGGTTAAAGTATAAATATAATAACTTAGGGGTTAAAAATAAATATAAAGGGGGTAGGGGTTGGGGAGGAGGCCAAATGGTCGTTGTCCAATGGCCAAATGTAAAATAATTTGTTGGACAACCTATTTTCTAAAGGAGGAGGCTGGACGGGATTGGGGCGGGGTCGGGGCGGGATCGGGGCCTGGCGGGACCAGACCCTGTCCCGCCCCGGTTCGAGCCCCGATCCCGCTTTTTTTTTTTTTATAACGGGGTCGTGTCGGGGTCGGGTCAGTCGCCATCTGCCATATCTGTGATTTTTTTGAACAATCACTATCAGGGACGTAGATCCGCCCCTGCCCACAACATCCTTTGATACAAATCTAAAGCCTCATCAAAACACCCGTTTTTCGCATACCCACCAATCAAAACATTCCAAGAAAAAACATCCCTTTCCTCCATTTTCCCAAACACATACCAAGAATCACCTAAATTACCAAACCTAACAAACATACTCAACAGAGCATTTCCTAGCCTCAAACTCAACTGGTTCCTACATTTCAATATACAAGAAAATACTTCACACCAAATGTTTCTTCTTTTAAATACACTATTGCTTGTTCTAGCTGGTTGTTGGAGCATAATTGAATAATATGGGAATTGGGGTCAGTGGTGGCCGTGGGGGTGGAAGTGGAGTTGGAGCTAAGGAGGGGATTTTGGTGTGTTTTTTAAGGGGAAAAGGTGGGATTTTTGGAAAATATGTGAGAAATTTAAGAATTTAGAAGAGTGTAGTTTGGAGAATTGAGGGTTAGGGGGTCTAAAGGGAGGGGTGTTGTTGGGGTTTTAGCAGAGACAGCTGACATATTGGGAGGTGTAGTAAGTAGGCAAGGAGGAGCATGTACGATTTTTTATTTTTTTTGATATTCATCGGACTTGCGCAAACTAGTCCTGGTGTAGTAGACAAGGAGGAGCATTTTTTTTTTTTTTTTTTTATATTCATCGGACTTACTCAATACTATTGCCAATAAACACCTACCAGGATCAACCCCAACCTCAGAAGAGAGCAGAATTCTCTCACTGAGAATCGATGAGCGTCTTAAGCCCCCCTCACTTGCCATTGGACTGTGCTCCGGGAGACGCATGTCGGATTATTATTATTGTTTCAGGCAGGGGTTTAAGGAGATGGTTTTAAACGGCTATCGAACAACCAGGGGGTTAGCCGATAAGAGATACTTTGAAACTTTCAATACGAAGTCGTGGGGAATTTGTTATGTTTTGGCCAACTTTTTTTTTATATAGATATGGTAAAAAAGTATTAACTGATATTTACATCAAATTATAATACTATTTTAAGTATTAAGTAGTAACAGTTATACATTGACTTAAATGCTAATGGTGATTCTTAAGTCCAACTAATGAATGAAGTTATAATCATAATTGGTAGAGATACTCCAAACCGCCCATAATTAAATAGATCGAAGCAATCAATAGCAGACTTATTTCATCAACCGATAGATAGCAGGTTGTTTTCAAACTCGAATGAAACTCAATTGCTACTTTTTTTTTGCTGATGATAGAGTGGTATTCTCCGCCCATGTCAAATAAAATAGAGGGGGGAGAAGTGAAAGAGAGAAGGAGAAAGGTCAAAAAATTGACAAGTCTAATAGGGGGAAATATGATCCAAGTCAATAACCGAGAAGGATCTACTTCCAAATATTTACTTTTCAAGTTAGAAACATAACATTTTGGGCTAACGTGTGATCCACTTAAGGACCTAAAGGTGCAATTCCATTAAGTTTAGGACAGACTCAAACAATAAATGAAGGAGCTTGACCAATCATAATGAAGGAAGTAGAGAATTATACTTTGGGTAAGCGATTTGTTAATCATAAATCAAGCATTGCTCGTAAGGGTGTGCACATCAAGTGTGATAATAGTGCTATCTAGAGTGGAACTATTTCCCCCTTATTGACAGAAGAGCAAATTTAGATATACATAATTTTAATAAGTTAAATATAACGTACAAGCCTTTTTTTTTTTTCCTTTTTCGTGGTACACGTACTAGATAGGAAGATATTACAATAACTAACCTTAATTGAATATTAGGAGTAATTAGTTGTAGTAACTTTTGCATTGACTGATAACCTGCACCTATTCCAAATTTAACACTCAAAATTTTCTCACGACAAAGATTTCCTCCACTTGTTAGGAGTTCTGCCTCGAACAAGCCTAGTCTTCATATCCACTGGAGTTTGTCTTCCAATAAATCCCACATCAGTTTCTCTATCAACCTCTCCAAATTTATCAGCCTTATTCACTAAGGAAGGTACAATAATCTTCTTCCAGCTGAAAAAACCGCTACCTCGTTTCTTCTCCAACAACTTCTCAATTTGGGCATGCATTGCCATACACTGACTCTGTAGCCTCAGAACATCTTCTTTCAACCTCTTTATCTCCATCTGTTGGACGTTCATTTCGCGTTTGGACATACACCGAGCAGGCTCAATTAATCCCTGATTATTGGGGCTTCTGGTACCACTTACAAAAGAACCGCTCCAATCAATTCGCTGCTTGTTGTTGAGCTTGGTTTGTTCGGATAACAGTACTTGAATTACTGCTCGTACTGGCAAACGCTCGTTTTGTGCTGCGTGCAGCGATGCCTCTGTCGATAGCTTTCTGCTGTCGATCAATCTGCATAGACTTTTTCTCTCTTGTTTTGTCACCCCGGGATGCGCCTGTCATATTTTCAACGATAATTCACTTATAATATAATTACGAACACGCATTAATTGATTATACAACTCGATAAAAAGGTAACAAACCTATTAAATTGTTCTGATGTGTTTAAAAATCTTGACATTAGACATATATACAAGGTAGCTACTAAATCGTTTAGGCATTCTATTGACGTGAGGCGCTAACAAACTATCAACACAAATTCTCATGTCGTAGTTTAAACAGAATCATATATAGACAATTTACGGGTTCAAATGAGCCCAATATTTTTTGACATGAAGCTTAAATATAAATGTGAAAAATCACTAAAATTTAAATAATTACTATATTTTGAAACTATAATTTTAAAATTACAATTGATTCAGTGGTAAGAATTAGGGGTGGACATGGTTTGGTTTCTAAAAATACAATGTCATTACCATAGCAAATTAATTCGGTATGGTTCGATATTTTTAAATTCGGTTTCGGTATTTTACGGTATGACAAATTAGTATCATAGTTTGTTCAATTTCGACTTACGTATACTCATATAATAGAAAATTATGACTTCGGCTATTCAAATAACATCTCAATTATAACACCTTACACATATAAAAAAATTGAAAAGAATTTACAAGCAATCCCCTTCGTAAATCAATTACACAAAAAGAGCATTTCAATCAAGATAGATTAGTCAAAATTCCAACGTCTAAACAATTAGCTTTGTACTAATACTAGTTTATATAATTATTACTATTATAATATTAATATATATGAATTGTGTATATAACTATATACTTCGATATGATATTCGGTAAATACCAAATACCCTACCGTATACCAAACTTTTAAAAAAACACCAGTATCAAATACCATAATATCTACCGTATCATACCTACCCCTAGTAAAAATATAAAGATTTAATTTATCATGTTTCTCTTTGATTGATGAGATAGACTGAAGATTTGAGAGAACTTCTAACAAAAATTACTAAATCCAGTACTGCAGTCTGCAGATGGATGTTTCATTTTCTCCACAAATTATACGCCGAGTATTTTTGCCAAAGAGCCATAAGCGGACACAAGAAAAGCCAAAATTAGGATAATAGTGGTTTCTGTTGGGTCAAGAGAAGCTAAAAATTTCGACAATACTCGACTTATGTACCTTCTCTGTTTCAACTCTTTGGCTTTAGGAATCTTTTAGTAGGGACAAACCCAAAGCTTGTACCCCTAATCTAGACAAATAGCCACTCTGGGGGTTATTTACCTTTTTACAACTTTTTATTTTCATCCACATTTGCTATTAAAGAGCAAAATACTTTTTACTGAATAGAAAACCTCTAATAAAAAGATGGAAAAATCGTATTCATCTCATCACAACTTTTGATAATCATCTATTACAACTATTATCCAACATCCTCCACCTTCTTATGGTCGGGAAGAATTGCCCCCCCCCCCAGCCCGGCAATTTATACATAAATATATATATATATATATATATATATATATATATATATATATATATATATATATATATATATATATTCATTCTGATCTATTTTATATAACATTTGTCTTTTTAATATTTTCTAAAAGTATATCACAATTCAATAATTGAGAACATTTTAACTGTAAACGTTTTATTTTACTCTTAATTACTCCTACATGTTCTTATAGTCATAAAAATGTTAAGACACGTTTAATATTATCAGTTCTAACGATACTTTCCGTATGTTTGAAACAAAAAAAGTTTCACTTACTTTGAGGTAGGTATCAATGGCTCTGTACAAGCCATCATCAGTAGAACGAGCATGTCCAGGAAGTGCACTAGCAAGACCAATAAACTCCGACAATGTCAAATTCCCATCAACAGCAGCTTCAGCTAAGTAATTATCCACAAGCTTAGCTACCTTAATTAAAGCACTTCCACTTCCTACACCTTCATCCAAACTCATAAACCTCTTAACCAACCTAAGTACAAGTTCAACATCCAATAATGTTCCACACGTGTGAACAAAAGACGGAATCATTAACTCCTTCAATGTAGCCTGGTCCAATTGCCACGATATCCGTTTCTCCAAATCAGCAAGATAAGTCGGCTCGACCCGAACCATATTGGCGACCCGAAGCAACCGCAAGAGGAAATTGCAAGGAATTGAATCTTTCTCAGGTGGCAGAATTCCAACTAATGTTTCCACAAAAAACCTTTTCTTCATCCATAAAGCCGTTACGCTTTCAGGTGAGTCCTGGAATGCTTTCGGGCCTATTAACACTTCTGAACCTGTAGAAAAAGTAAACTAGATTCATTTCAAGTACGAATTAAATTAAAGTATATGTACTAGACTTAAAATACGTGTTAGAAGAATTTCTATAAATACCTTCGCCAGTAGAAAGGTCCGGAAGCCATTTAGAAGCATAGTGAGTTATAATCGAGCCAATGAGTTCAGGATGAACACCTTTGGCCTTAATGCCGGAAAGTGTCTTGACAAAGTAGTCCATGTCGAGGATACATGTGTCGTCGAACCAACATTCAGCCGAGAAATGTATGGATTTGCCGGGATTATTTACGGATTCCGTCAATGTTAGTTTCTTCATTTTAGAGATTGTGTGAACATACACTAGAGTAATAGTAGCTGGTAATTCATATAGATGAAGGAAATTTCTGGTTAAGAATATTTTTTCATTCTTGTTTTTACGTGAGGTTATTACCTCTAGTAGATAAAATTTTGTTAGGGGGTGACACCACAACATAATGTCGACAATGTTGTTTTTATCTATTTTTGACAAGAATACCCTCGGATAGTGGATGAAACTTTAAGTTATGAGTTCACCTGAATTAAGTATTTTCGTTACATCATATTGATATTATGTGTAAAAATGGAGTTGGATTTCACCAAAATACTATTTTCTAAACTCATAATTTCGGAAGTACGTTGAGTTCAAAGATAAAATAAAATAAAAATTGAATTCATTAAATTTAAAATATGAATTTATCTCTATCTCTAAAGATGATTTTTATAGGGAGAATTTGGGAAGAGTTGTTCTTTACCGTTTGTGGATTGAACATGGGTGAGGTAGGAATAGGGATAGCAAAAAGGACAAATTGAAAAGATATGTTGAAGTCAATTGTCCTTTCTCATGTGGGAGTTTTATGAATTTTGTTCCTTATGCAGCAGAGAAGAAGCCATGGTATGTCACTGTATACACAACGGTATTAGCATTAAATTACTTGTCTTACTTCCTTTTCCCCTACATAATTGATATCCCCACAGGCCTTGGTTTCTTTGTTTCTTTCTCTTTTGCTTGCTGGAAATTTGGATATGATGTGCAAGCCAAAGATTGTTATTACGAAGTGATGGGAAGACTACGGCGGCATCAATTGGGACTATAGAGTAAGGAATATTAAATGGGCGGATTGAATTAAATCTATTTAGATAAAATAGATTAAATTAGTAAAATAGCAGGTCATTAATTCACTTAACGGTTACTGAAATGACTGGATTAAGATAGTAAGAGTTGGGTGGTCAGGATTATATGACCCACTATTTAGTCCAATTTTAATTGGTATGTTTGTGTTCCTTAAGATTTGTTTAAGAAAAAGCAAATAACTTTTCTTCATTTTGTTATGACTATATATAACGTATCAAACGAAAAATATGTTAGTTAATCAGTGCTACATATTTAGCACAAATGAACCCAATTTTTCAAATGGGCTAAATTTGGGTTGGGGGGGAGGGGCGGGGGAGTCCCATTAGCCCATCGAAACTTGAACGAACAAACGTAATTAAATAATTAGAGACAAATAAGCAAATGTAAATAATAAGCGATATGAATAACCTGAATTGATAGAATCATTATTGAACCTGAGATTGGTCTGGTCCTTTGCTGAATTGTTTTGAATCCGAGCCAATATTGAGAGCTTGAGTATCTTAAGTTTACAATAAAATCGTTCAAGTGAGTGTAATGAGAATTGGATGCTCTCATAACATGAAGGTTGAGCTCCTTTTATAGCTATGAATTACAAACGTTACTGGTTTAAGTTCCCTCCCAATTTAAATGTCAACAATGCTAATTATGTCCATTGATGGCCTCTTAATGACTGAAGAATAACGGTTGTAATAGCTGAGTAATGGTTGGCATCGTGTATGGTTCGATTACAAGTTGAGTACCTTCAGGTCTTCCTCCAGTGTCAACTGGCTCGATTGTCATTCGATGTCATCTGGTTCGGTTGCCACTTGATCTCGCCTTAGTACCCGGACTCACCCCGGTGTAACTCACATTCGATACAAAATATTGCTACTAACTTCGATCTCATACTTAAATCATGCCATGTGCCGTGTCGGTTTTCACCGTATATAGATAGTCCCCACACTTTTCGGATTAAAGTTTACCGAAGTGATGGAAAGTGGAAATGATTCCTTCCTTCTTGCCGGAAAGTCATGTAATCACCCTCTCTACTGCCTCATTAAAAACCTTGCGAAAAAATCTCATTCGAGATAAAAATCGGATTAAGGAAAAAAGAGTGTAGAACCTTAGGGATTCAGATGACGTCTCCGCTATCATTTTTCTTTCGTCAATGGTCGATCGGTGCTGGAAAAGTACCACTATCGTAAAACGCTTGACCTCGAATTTTTTTTAGTGTTCATCCGAAACTTCTCGTGGGTTTTTAGTGCACCCGAAACTTTTATTACCTCATGGCCTTTTAGACCGGAGATGTTAATAACCAGAAATTTTCTACTTCTAATTTTGGTAAAGTCCAGAAATTAAATGCATCCGATTAACTTTACAGTCGGGAAACAAAGTGTCACGACCGACCCGGCGCTGATCGTGCCTACCGGGTACCGTCGGTATACATCGAGAGAATAGCAATGAACATACATAACACATAACCTGTATAAGTAAACATCGCGGGCAAGCCGACAAGGCTGCCTTCATAACAATATACTTACTCAAAAGTACAACTTGTTCTTACAGCCCAAACCACAAACGTGACTACGCACTCTGGAGTAATTGTGGCGGACAGGCCCCGCCATACCACGAATATACGAAAGTCTACAACTTCGTGGAACTGCACGTAAAGGCAAGCCTCGAGAAATTGAGCTTCCGAGAACCGACCGTGATCCTAAGAGCGGATCGCCAGTTATGTACCTCAACTGCGCAGATGAACGCAGCCCGGCGAGGTCGATAACAGTACCAAGTATGTGAAATTGAAAATATCAGAATGAAATCATAATCACTATATAAAGCAGAGACATGTGTGATAACCAAACCACAGTACACGATATATATTAGCAGTCATGTCAAATCAGGGTCTCACGCCCGTAAAAATCATCACTCAATTATAACCCGGGAATTTAACTCGCCCAATGGTCGCATGCCCCGGCATCTTACCTCGGTATAAGCATGGTCATGGAACCATCCTCATGGAAGCATACCCGTGGGTCACCCAACGCGTCAGTATGTCCAACAAAATAACAAGATAACACTTACCGTGGAAGCATACCCGTGGGCCACCCAACGCGTCAGTATGTCCAACAAAATAACAAGATAACACTTACCGTGGAAGCATACCCGTGGGCCACCCAACGCGTCAGTATGTCCAAGCGAATAATAACTCGGGGTCTACCCCGTAAGAACACATAACCTAGCACAACCGGCTATCATACTTAACATAAGCGCTACCGGCTTATCATAACATAAGCAAGTTAAGAAATCCCCTAACTTCTCATTAGCATTATTAATATAGCCTCTCATTTTAGTTTACTTAAGGCACTAACGTGTCATTTAAGAGAAAATCCGGGAATTCAACCCAAGTACCACGTGTTTCTAACCACTTAAGAAATGACCCCTTTTTATATAAAACTTCCAAGATACTAATAACCGTAGTATCAAGTCACGACTACTTTCAAGACAAGTCACCTTTCCTTTTAAAAAGTCCATTTCTTTTTCACAAAAGTCACATGCTACTAACACCCATGGTATCAAAATAGAGTAACTATTATTTGAAGTAAACCAAAAACAATTCCCATACTTCCTTTTCAAATAAACCAAGACAATACCATGTCTTCTTTTTCTATATCAAATCACTTCTCGAACTAATATAAGTTTCAAAGCTTCAAATTCTCAAGCCTCTTACTTTTAAACCAAATCCCCCAACGGGGAAAAAATCAAGTCTCGTATCTTTTTAAAACAAATGCCAAGTTATCATTTTAAAGCCAATAATAAAACCATTTCTTCGTTTTCATAAAGTCGTTATAACTAACTTTCCATAAAGCTATTATAACACTTTATGTTTAAAACCAACCAAATACAACTATAAGCATTTATGAGACCAAGAGGGCTTATTCTTTAACATCCAAGTACCCATTACTAACAAATAAGGTTTTTACCACTTTTTGACCCAACCAAGCCCTTTTTACTTCATATCAAGTCAAGGCACAAAAAGGGAAATCAAACCACTTTAACACACGTGCGTCTACCGCACTATATTTTTCACAAATAATCATGCTCAAGAGAATAGGAAGAATCACATACCTCTTCGGGTCAATCCACTTGCTAAGTCCTATATATATATATATATATATATATATATATATATATATATACCGCACGTAGTACGTCAACCTATAATGACCACAATACGTTTATTAACCTCTAGTTTCAACGTAGTATTTTCCAAGTGCAAGGTCACTAAATTCTATGGAAAATTGGGCAGCATTTTCTTTGTTTCTACATACTTTGCCACCTTTTTCAAGGCCGAATTCAACATCCAAAAGCCACATTTAAGGCCCAACAATCCAAACATTTCAAAGGAGATTACACACCTAAACTTGGATATGTAAAATTCTGCCCCACAATGTACAACAACTACTTAACAAGTTTAAGGTAGTATTTAAGCTATAACATGCTTACATAACCTTCTTATCCAATTCCTTCATATCCAAACCATATTTCTTACATGCAATTCATCTAAGAGCAATATTTCCAACTACAAGTTCTTTCTTCTTCACATGCAACACCAAAAACTAGCTACAAGAGAAGAATTGTTACCTTAGAGCTTTAGCCAAATTATTCCAACGAATTTGCTAGCCTTCTTTCCAAAAACACCACCACAATAACTCCTACAAGCTAGCCAACAAGCTTTCTTCTTGCCACACTTTTTTCAGATTTTCCTCAAGCTTAGATTTCCTCTTGAAATTCTAGAGAGAAGGGAGAGCTTTAGCTTTTAGAGAGAGATGAACTTGAAGAATGACCAAGTCTTTAAGACTTGGTCAATAAGTAGTGCATGCAAAATCAGATGGGGGGGGGGGGATACTTGTCACCCTCCCATGGCCTTTTTAAAAGAAAAAAAATTGTTTTCCTCAGTTTTTCCGCCAAAAATTCCGCCTCGGCGCCGCGGCACTAAAACCTCCGCAACCCCACAGATCTTCCGGCGCCACAGCTTCCGCGGCGGCCACGTGGTTCTGGCCGAACTATTTTTACGCCCGACCGAGCGAACGAACTTGTAACTTTCTACTCCGATCTGTCGGCGAACGGTTGGTTGCGTTGGAAACTAGACTCAACGAACTACGTACTAGGATTTTGAAACACCTAGGAACTCTCAATGTAACGGGTCATAACCCGCCTCAAAGTTGACTAAAAACCCATCCGAAACAATCCGTCAACCCATCTTCCTAAAATTTTAAGTCTCAATCCCTTTCGTACGTTCCCATACGCATGGCCAGAACTACGGAGTATAACACAAAGCATCTGGCATTTAACTATTAGACTTAATAGAGTTTTAATTTAGTTCTAATCAGGAATAATTCCTCCGTATGAAGGCTTTTTATTTTCGGCTTTATTTGAACTTTAACTCCTTTTATTTTTATTGGGATTAATCATTCGATTATTTGGTGAATTTTTGTGCATAAACTCCTTATGTTTATGAAGACGATGTCTCCTTTTTCATCTTGGCACAATTATTAGGATTCGTAGTCCTTAGAATTTGTAGTCCTTAAGTGTTAGGATTCGTAGCCCTTAGAATTTGCATTCCGTATTTGCTTTTAAGTGTGAGCAAATTTAAGAATGATTTAGTTCATTCGGACATATAAAAGGATGCTTAGAAGGTGCAAATTTTGCTTCATTCATTCCTTGATCATACACAAGTGCTTTTGCATAAAATAATTTAGAGGAAATTAATAAAAATACATTGCAAGAAAATTGCAGCCGAGCTAACATCTATTGGGTCTAGCCTGTTCCTGATTTTGTTTCCTTCTATATATATTCCCTCCTCCCACCCCACCCCGGGGGCTGATTGGGAAGTCTCTGATCCTTTTTTCTTTATTTCGGAACCAGTTCAGGCTATCTCCGATATTTATTTTTTAGTATGAAGTATGAGAATTCATTCATGGTTCCTTCGGGCATAGTGCTTTCTTTTAACTCCGCTCCGAAACCATTTTCAAATGCTTCCGGTACTTATTACTTTGATGCAAAATTCTCCAATGCTCGTCGGCATTACTATTCTTCATGTAAATTATTTTCAGGTGATTCGCTCCGGAAACGCGTCTGCCTCATGTCAATTAGTGTTCCTGATGGGTACGGTTCGAACCGTGCTCGAAATGCCTCCTATCAAAGTTCTGTTGATCTTTCTTCCGGGACATTTGATCATCTTCCACGAGAATTTTGGACTCGTACCTATTATGTATGTTTGCCCATGTCGCTGCCGGATATTCCAACATTTTCTTCTTTTATTTAAATGAAGCACTAGAGCTCCTAGGATTCAGCCTCTTGGTGAAAGTTTCAGTTGCCCATTCGTTCGGTACTTGAAGAAGAAGCATATGTTTCTTTTGGAACCTGGTCACGAACTCCCGTAGCAATTCTGTATGAGCAATTCTGAATCTATCCACTTTTCTTGCTTGAAGTTTCCGAGCAGTGGCATGTGCCTTTATAAAAGCATCTGCAAGAATTTCAAACGAATTAATAGAATGTTCGAGCAATTGAGAATACCAGGTCATTGCCCATTTGGACAATGTTTCGCCAGATTTCTTCTGTAAAAAAGACTCGGTCTCATCTGGATGCATGTCGTTGCCCTTCACCACACAAGTTTATGAGGTCATATGCTCTTGTGGATCTGTAGTTCCATCATACTTCGGGAGATCTAGTATTTTAAACCTTTTTGGTATCAACCCCGAAGTTGCGCTCGGTGGGAATGACAACTGGATGTAGCTCTTTGAGTTCATTTCCTTCAGGATCAGAGACACTCCGGGAATCTGGCCTGCCCGTGAATCGTAGGTTTCAATCTTCTTTTTGTTAGCATCCATTCACTTAGTTAAAGCTTGAAGAATTTTCAAGACCTCCGAAGACTCATTTGTCCCCGATCCAATGCCATCTCCTTCGACTCGATCCTCTTTTCGGACCATATTTTGATCCCGTACGAGACGAGTTTTGTCTGCAGCACTTGCTCTGTTGCTCCTCTTTTTCAACTGAGTAATAGCCTCATGTTGCTCCTTCAACATGTAAATGATTCTGGCCAAATTTATTTCACCATTCTCATTATCGTCTGGTGTCTTTCCACGTGACCTTCTAGATCCTTGGGGTGAAATCACGGGGTTAGGATTCAATGGGTGAAACTCCGTTCATTAGATCAAGGGGCGGAACGTCGTTGTTGTTATTAATGTTGTTAGCACTATTGTCCCCGCTGTTATTGTCATCATGGTTGCTAACCACAACTTGAATATCACTAGTCATTCTGCAGCACTTAGTTTTAACCTGAAATCACAAAATCTCGAAAGAAATAAGTAAAATTTGAGTTTGAACAAATCACCGATATTATTCTCAGCCCCACGGTGGGCGCCAAATTGTTTACCCCTAAAAAGGTACAGTCAAATTTGTAAGTGATTTTAAGAACACATAAATTGATTCGTAAGCAAACGTAAAATATAATTAGAGATAAATAAGCAAATGTAAATAATAAGCAATAGAATAGTCTGAATTGATAGAATCTTGATTGAAACTTGGACCTGAAATTGGTCGAGTCATTAGCTGAATTGCTTTGAACCTGAGCCAATATTGAGCTTGGGTATCTTAAGTTTACAATGAAATCGTGCAAGTGAATGTAATGAGAATTGGATGACATCTTAACATGAAGGTTGGGTTCCTTTTATAGCTATGAATTACAAACGTTACAGATTTAAATTCCTTCTCCACTTAAATGTCAACAACTAATTACGGCCTCTTAGCGATTGAAGAATAACGGTTGTAACGCATGAAACGACTGAGTAATGGTTGGTGATGTGTCTTATTTGATTACAAGTTGAGTACCTTGTTAGACATATTTCATATACCTATTTTGAGTCATTTTCGATTAGTATTTTACCCATTTTCGTTGCGTCTAGTACAGTTTAAGGGTTGTTTTTCTTTCTTTTGAGTCACAACGGTTCAAAAAGGCAAAATGACAAAAAGGAGCGAAAAGTGGACATAAAATGAGGCCCTGAGGCAGAAAAAGGTCGAAAATCGATTACTCGGAAAAATCACAGCAGCACCGCGGTGCCCAGAGGCAGGACCGCGGTGCCAAAACAACAGAAACCCGCAGGACTTTCAGCACCGGGGTGCATTCAGATGAAACCGCGATGCCATTTATTCAGAGAGCTACAGAAATTTGGCGCACGGTCTTGACTGCGAAGCTGCGGTGCGTGAAATTTTCGATTCAGAGTTAGAATTGGCCAAGGGCAATAGGATCTCTAGGGCACGAAATTGATACATATTTAAAGCCCTAGGGATCAGTTTTTAGGAGGGGAGTCCATTCTTGAACACAAGAACAATACAAGACACTTAGGAGCAACAATTTGAGACTTTAATCTTCGTAATTTTCTATCTTTAGTTTTTATTTCAGTTTTATGTTGGATATTGTGTTAGTTCGTAGAATGTCTATGACTAGGAACTAAACACTTAATTAGGATTTTTCTTATGATTCACTTGAACTTTTATTCATGATTTGATGCAATAGTTTGATTACTTCTTCAGTTGTTAAGATCTATTCAATAATTGATGTGAATGCTTGATAGTTAATTGATCACTAAATATCATAACATATATGATTTCGAATCAACAACCGAGAGGAGAGATTTGGATATGCTGTAGTTGAATAGACATAGGTTAAAATCGTGGACGACAATACCCCGATACTTGTGTAGCTTTATAAGTTACTGTTCTTAATCCTCCTATGTGGTAAATCTTATCATAGAAATATAAAAGGTTTATGCACTGGGGTTGAGTGATTATATATCCTAACTGTAATGTGGACATATATTACTTGAGACGATACGTACACTTGCGTCAAATAGATAACACAAAATAGATGTTCGTTACTTAGAAACTAGTCTATGTGGACGATATTCGGTCTTACAGACTATATTACTTGAGACGATACGTACACTTGCGTTTTGCGTGTGTAGAAATCGCCTAACAAATTTTTGGCGCTGTTGTCCGGTACTGGCGTATATCTAATATCGAACTATCTATTTTTATTTCTAATTTGGCTTTATTTTTTTTAATTGAGAACATTTTGCCGTGATCTGTTTGTTTGTTTTTTATCACTTGCAGGAAAGACAAGGAAAGTTCTGATCCTTTGATAATGGAACATCAGCAAAATAATAATTTGGCGGATGGCGAGCTACCGCATGTCTTAAGACAAATCCCTGCAGAAAGAAGCTTGGGGGATTATGTATTGTCTACAGTGACAGGGGTGCAGACTTGCATATGGCTCCCAGCAATAGGAGCCAATAATTTTGAGATTAAATCTGCTATTCTGGGTATGGTGCAGAACACAGTCCAGTTTGAAGGGTCGCCATATGAGGAGCCACATACGCACATTGCGAATTTCGTGGAGCTTTGTGCCACATTGAAATACAATGGCGTCACTGATGATGCTATCCGGATGAGGCTCTTCCTATTTTTTCTCAGGGAAAGGGCGAAGGTTTGGTTGAACTCCCTGCCAACAGACTCTATCTTCACATGGCGGGACCTGGCCCAGAAGTTTCTTGAAAAATTCTTTCCACCAGCAAAGACAGCAAGACTTAGGGGAGAATTGAACAATTTCTATCAAATAGATGGAGAGTCATTGTATGATGCTTGGGAAAGGTTCAAGGATTTGCAGAGGAAGTGCCCACATCATGGCCTTGAACAATGGAACTTGGTGCACATCTTCTACAATGGTCTGAGTGGGACTACTAGAACAATTATTGATGTAGTTGCTAGTGGTACTTTCATGAGGAGGACAACACATAAAGCTCATGACTTGTTAGAAGACATGACCACAAATAATCACTTGTCAGATGAGAGAGGAACAAGTGGCAGAAAAGCAGTTGGAGTTTATGAGACAGATGCTATCACTGCACTGCAGGCACAAGTTGCTCTCTTGACTAAGCAGCTCCAGCAGAATATCATATCCGTAAAGCGGTCGGATCTGGCGGTTTGTGAAATTTGTGGGGTCGCATACCTTTTATAGATATCCGGAATCGATGCAAACCACATCCCGATGGGCGGGCTCGATGTCGATGCAGGACACTTTCAGAGGCGATACAACAATGCACACTCTAACACATATAACCAGGTTAGAAAAAATCATCCAGATTTTTCTTGGAAGAATGATCGAGCGATTGACCGCGACCACACGAGTGAGATGAGTTGAAAACGGCACTGACATTGGCAAATTCCCAAGCACAATTCGTCACATAGACAATGTCATTCATGGCAGAAACTAAGTGCTCAATTTCAACCTTGGCTAATTCCCAAGCAATAATGACTAACTCTCAGACCCAGCTCATGACGGAGACGAGATGTTCTATTAGTGGTTTGGAAACTCAAATAGGGCAGTTGGCAGAGAAGTTGAGTGATAGACCTCAGGGGGCTCTCCCCAGTAAAGCGATGATGAATCCGGGGAAGCAATGCGGCGATCGATCGAGAAGTAGGAAGCGATTAGAAGCGGTGAGGGCTGACGAGTGGAAGATAGTTGAAATAGAAAATGAGGGGTTCACGATGGCCGCCTAATTTAGAAAGGCTCCACGGCGGTAAGAAAAGAATATGTATCTGAGAATCCACTTATCCTCAAAGATGCGGAAGAAGTCCATGACTAAGTAATCGAGTTTTAGAGGTCTTCAAAAGCGTATTAATCTCCCGTTCATTGAAGCTTTAGAGCAAATGCCAGCATATGTAAAATTCATGAAGGACATCCTATTTAAGAAGAGGAAGCTGGCGGATTATGAGACAATAGCCCTGACAGAGGAGTGCAGTGCTATCTTACAGAATAAACTGCCCCCTAAGTTGAAGGATCCAGGGAGTTTCACCCTACCTTGCACTATAGGTTAGGTGACATGTAAACGGGCTTTGTGTGACTTAGGGGCCAGTATCAACTTGATGCCTCTCTGTGTTTAAAAGACTCGGTTTGGAGGAAGCCAAACCGACCACAGTAAATCTGCAGCTAGCCGATCGAACTGTGGTGCATCCCAGAGGCATAATCGAATATGTGTTGGTTAAGGTAGGAAAGTTCTTCTTCCCTGCAGACTTCCTTATTCTTGATATGGAGGGAGATGATGAGATACCAATTATCTTGATGAGACCATTCATTGCTACTGGGAGAGCCTTGATTGATGTGGAAAAGGGGGAACTGAAACTCAGGGTTCAAGAGGAGGAGATAGTGTTCAAGGTGTTCAAATCCGTCATTGAGTCCCATGCCATTGACAAGTGTTTCACAGCAAGCACAAATGCCTGATTCGGCCGGTCTGCAGGTCAAAGCTAGGGAGACCATCCCTACATCATTAAACCCACAGGTCAGCAAGGTGGCAGGAATAAAAATTGATGAGATGAAAGCCCTCGAAAAGGTAAGTATTATTGAACCCCCTCTGGTGAAGAAGAAAAATAGAATGAGAAAGAGGAGGATGATTATGAAATGGATAGGTTGTGGGGTTAAATTACTCCAATGATTTTTGATAAGTAACCTGCGTCCGACTAAAAGACGTTAAAAACAACGCTACTTGGGAGGCAACCCAATGTTTAAATTCTGCAATTTATTTTAATTATGACAGTCTCACTTTTGGTGTGTTTGTTATGTTGTGATGCCAGGTGAAGGACTCAGAGGTGGAGCATGAAGGAAAGGGCGAAAAGACACGAAATCGAGTCAGCACCGCGGTACCGATTTGCAGCACCGCGGTGTCGAATCTTCAGAAAAGTCTCAATACTTTATTCACCGCGGTGCCAGTTCACGATCCCTGAAAATATGAAAAGGCCCGGAATCGCCAAATCTCTCCACGAATCTGATCGCGTCACAATATTATCGCGCCACCATCATTTAGAGCTGATGTACGTCTGTAAGTCGTCCCTGTTTCATCTTTGAGTCATACACATTTGGGATAATGTGTCAGTTAAGTTTGTGGGGGGGGGGGGGGGGTAATTTTATATTTTATAATTTTGAGTCGTTGATTTGTGTCTTTTATATGTCTATATGAGTCACAATTTTTTTTATCATGCATGATATAGTTGTTTGAAACGCCTAGTGAATTAAGTAGGATAATGTAATGGAATGATATGCAAAAAATTGTGTGCTTAAGTTAAATATGCAAAGATTCATGAAAACCTTATTAGTTGGAATATTGTGTGTTTAGCCTGTGTATGTCAATTGCGAAAAATGTCCTGCATGCTTACTATTTGAGGCGAAATAATTAGGATGGACATGTTAGGGGAAGGATTCATGCATTTCTTTGTTAGTCTTTCTTACCTTTCATTACCTACCCTGACAATGAATTGTATCCCTAGTCAGCCCTTTGAGCCTAAAATGAAAAGTTATTTCTTTGACACCCCAATTCCCTCATGTGCCATAAGCAATAACTGATGATACGCAGGAAAAAGAAAATGAAAAAGAAATACAAAAGAGAGCAAAAATAAATTATGCACCCCAATTAAAATATAAAAAAGCTTAAGTTTGGGGGTGCCAATGCGAATGTGTATGTTCCGCTCTCAAAAAAAGAGAAAATGGAGTAATGGGTATGAACTAAAAAGAATACAGCAAGGAAGAGAAACA